>OY365811.1:33238432-33510120 GCA_959347315.1 Bimastos eiseni | reverse complement strand
TCATGATTTCATAATTCTATCCCAATTCGGTTTGTTTTATGTTTAATGCAGTAGGCCTGCCTTTTAATGAATAGATGTGAACAGTGAACTGCATAAATCGTTAATCATTGTGGAAATGTCCAGGAATGGGTTTGTCTAGACTCTAGAGTTGGAAATCCTAGCGGTTTATCGTTAATCATCTATAGTGGGAACTGCATGGGAAATGTCCCGATATGGGCTTCTTCAGAGTGTGCAAACCCAGCTACAGGTATTTATCTCGTAGAATTGCTACTTGTCCGATAAAAATTATGGTTATAACATTAAATTACAATCACTCATGTAAGCCTTATGTTAGTGATAATGCGATAGTTGTACAATTAACATCCGACAAAGATCCGATTCCCCATCAGATATTAATTTCGCATTGGCTATTTATGCGATGGATATTGGGGATATTTATGAGATGGATATTACGGCTATTTATGCGATGGATATTGCGGCTATTTATGCGATGGATATTACGGCTATTTATGCGATGGATATTACGGCCATTTATGCGATGGATATTACGGCTATTTATGCGATGGATATTGCGGCTATTTATGCGATGGATATTGCGGCTATTTATGCGATGGATATTACGGCTATTTATGCGATGGATATTACGGCTATTTATGCGATGGATATTACGGCTATTTATGCGATGGATATTACGGCTATTTATGCGATGGATATTACGGCTATTTATGCGATGGATATTACGGCTATTTATGCGATGGATATTACGGCTATTTATGCGATGGATATTACGGCTATTTATGCGATGGATATTACGGCTATTTATGCGATGGATATTACGGCTATTTATGCGATGGATATTACGGCCATTTATGCGATGGATATTACGGCTATTTATGCGATGGATATTACGGCTATTTATGCGATGGATATTACGGCTATTTATGCGATGGATATTACGGCTATTTATGCGATGGATATTACGGCTATTTATGCGATGGATATTACGGCTATTTATGCGATGGATATTACGGCCATTTATGCGATGGATATTACGGCTATTTATCCGACAGAGACCGATTACTTAACCGTCAGTAACTGAGTTTGTGTTCGGCAAATGCCAGGAATAAGGTCTGCAGGCCGCGTAACACAACACCTGCGTCGGTGATACGAAAATGACGGCAGTTGTCAGGCTTTGATCGGACTGCAGGAAGCTCTAAATTGATCAGATTTGACAAATTGCTTCAATATGGCGGTGCTAAAATATCAAAGCAAGGAGCAACGATTAGATCTGTACATTTAGGTTCACTTTGAGGAAATACACAATTACAGGGTGGGTGCAAACGTATGTACGTACAGCACGATATAGATAGGCCTATTGTTTTACAAAGAGTGAGGACTTTGTGACTGAAGAAATAGAAATATATTATAGACTCAGAGAGATAGATGCAATGACAGTCAGACGGAAACATATGCGGAGAAATACATAGTCCGACAGTGAGAGACTGAGACAGAGAGACTGTATGAAGACGAGAGAAAAAGACAGAGGAAGGCAGACAGAGACATGCAAAAGCAGAGATAGAGAAACACACTTTGAGACGGAGATAGAGTGAGACAGATAGGCCTACGTGTGAATTGTATTGAACATGCAAGAATACACGCATACAAACATGCATGCATGCATACATACATATATACATACATACATGTATACATACATACATAGTACATACATACATACATACATACATACATACATACATACATACATACATACATACATACATGCATACATACATACATACAAAGATACATACGTACATAAATACATACATACACTGTATGCATATTTATATATTTATTTACTTAAACAACAGATATACATAGAGAATCAGACGCATGTAGAACTACAACAGATGCACAAAGTGTCTGCTTAATGTCAATGTCGTGTCCAATTAATTCCACATGAAACTTTGTGGCTTGTCCATAAACAGGTAAAAGTACATCAACATACGTGATTAGTTTGATGAATTATGTTACATAGAGGGCGCCACCGCTTCATACTTCATTTACAACGAGAGGTCATCGTCGTGTTCTTTCTATTTGAAGATCTATGCAGAGCCCGTCTGGAATTCCAGCGTGTGTCTCAGCTAACGTGCACCTTATTAAATAAATCAAATGCCGTCCTACTTCCAGATCTCCTTACGGTGTGAATCTGTTGATCGTCGCAAGTCACGCATCGCATCCGGACTCTAGTAGCAGTGGTTGTTTCAGTTTAGCGACACTGTCAAAATAAATTCATCATCGTCGCCCTTCTCCTTTATCCAATCTTGGGACTGGTACTGTCAGAATACGAACAGCGCCTGAGTTTCCGACTTCTAGGACAGTTCTAGATAGAAGTACGCCTACGTCCTTCCTTCCTTGTCCGACAGGTCATGGGAATTGCAAGGCGTCGTCGTAATTTAGGGAGCCTAATGTAATGTAAGGTTAATCTTAGAAAATTTCTCAGCGCCCCACAAAAGCCACGTGAGGGAGACCAGCTTAACCACCGGCGCTATACCAAAATTAATTAAGTCCGCAATAGCCAATCCTCTCGTTTCTTTCCGGTGCCAGGTCGAAATCTGAGTGTCGGTCTAATTGGTCGGAGCCAGGCATGGGGATGAGTTCAGTTGAAGTTCGTTGATATTATAAATTGATGTCATCTTTTTCCAAACCACATTTCATATGCTGCCGACCGCAGAGTCCGATTTGTGGAGGGTGAAAGGGTTGGACACTCCCACCTCAGCTAAAAGGGCATTCATATTGTGCGGAATTCTTCAGATTCCCAGAAATTCTCCTCAGCCGAATCCCTGCTTCTTTTTTACAAATCGGACCACGGCCGACCAACCCAAAAAATGACCCGAAAACAAATTAAAAAGGGCCCACCCTTTGGTTATTTGTACACTTTTCTGTAGTTGTTAATAAATTTATTAACAAAACACATCTGGTTTTATTACCTAGAATTCTATTTCTTTAAGACCTACTTCTACTTCAATATTCTCAATTTATTCTTAACGGGGCCTTTCTGTCCTTTTTGCTTGCAAAAGAATCAATAATTGAATCAAAATTTAAAGTTCTTGCCAACTCCGCTTCAATGGCCAATGTTGCCAATCCATTGACTCTGTTTTTACACATTGTTGACCGCTGATATTGTTGTCTCATTTTAATACACAAAATGATCTATCTGCACTTGCAACGGAAGCTGGAAGACATAAAATCTTCATGGCAACAGTTGAATTGGGGAAGAGATTCTGTAGAAATTTCATGCAGTTTATTTAACAACTGAAAGGGTTGAATAATTTTTGAGCGTTTTAATGAGTAAACCTCGTCTATCAAATCCTTGAAATGTCGGCGGAGTATAGTCGTAAGTTTCACAAACGTTTTCACAAGTGACCCTGTAGTCATAATCTTCTTGGAAAAACTTCCACGAAAATTCAAATTTGTTGCAAAGACTTGACGCTGCAACAAAACGTTTTTCCAGTCCAGTTACTACGGATTCAAAAATCGGATAAAATATTCCATCTCTGAATTATCCCTTGCAGAGTTTACAATTAATACTCTTTCAACAACTGCAGTTCATGGATGTGTGTAGACTCATTTTAAGTTAACTTTCGATCACGTACCTGTGCAGTTTGATCATTATTTTGGTGCCAGAACAATTTAACAGTTTGAGAAGAACAATTGATACCAATTTCGGCAACAAGTTCACATTCATCATATAATTTGTCCCAGGATTCTCGTTAGCTATATTTTAATAAATCTTTAATGAGACCATCAATTTTGTCTCTGTCTACATCAATTGTTGTATCACGATGTTTGAGAACTAAATTTCTCTCTGGCTGATGGTGATGAATGATGATGAATCGTTGATAACTTTGATATGTAAGTGATGTATAATTTAAGTTTAGTGCTTGGTATTTTGCAACATTTTCTAATACTGTGCATTACAATATACTTTCAATAAGTCTTTCATTCATACTCAAAAAATATAAATTGTTCCGGGCCCCCACTTTGCTCTCGACGGGGGCCTGTTTATGAACGATGCGTCGTTGTTCTCATTATTGTGTTTCAAACTGTAAACAGTTCGATATCTTACTTTAAAACGATTAAAACTTCGATGGCGATTACTCACTCCGCGTCCACTACTAATGCTGCTGCGGCTGCTGATGTTCCTACACTACAGCTGCTAGTACTATAACTGCCACTACAACTTTTATTGTTGTTATTTGTATTACTGGCTTTATCAGAGGCGAGGATCACGTTTGACAAGTGCGGGGACACCCAATGAGAGGGGTAGGAAATGTGGGGGACACATGTATAACTTGTCCTATTTCTGTAACAGGTGGCGGACTTATCCCCCTCGACCCCCCCCCCGGATCGCCGCCTCTGGGAATTATTACGATCATTATTATAAGTCAATATTGAGGGCGAACTGTAATACACACATTTGCGCTTAGCTGGATGGTTAGAGTAGGCTTACATGGGTACTAATAAGACGGAATGTATAGACAGATGCTTAACAAGCATTGATACATATGGCCGAATATGGACATCAAGGTCCTTCTTCCAGATGCATCGTCTCTCCCATCCTCAGTATCTGTCTCAATTCTGGACAGATTTATTGAAGTTGAGACCGTCCCATGAACGAAGCAGCGATCTTCCGGTAGCTCTACCGGATGCCAGTCAGTTCAGACACTTGTATAGACCTGCAGCGTAGCCAACTTCAACGTCATCATCAGTCTTTGATCCATCTCCATTGTGCAGTTATTAGATTGGCCTAGTTGACAATACAGCCGTGAAGACGCCGCTGTGTGCTAAGCTGTAGGTCGCGATTCCAGGGTGGAGCATACTCCAATGTCCAGAACAAGCGTGACGTCACTGGAGGAAGGAAAAGATGGATAGACGAAGATATTTCGAGGAGAAACCAAGCGAAAACAAAGAGCGAGTTTGTGGAAGAGAAGCGACCGAAGAGGAAGAGACAGACAGAAGGACAGCCATAGGCATAGGCAAACAAACAGACAGACAGACAGAGCATAGACTTGCATCTGAGACTATTGGACATCCATTTGCGGCATTGACTCGATCAGTTTCGAGTATGCCAGCGAGCGAGCGATTAGAGCAGACGGAGAAGCAGAAGCAGAAGAAGGAGGAGAAGGAGGAGAAGGATACGGTGGAGATAGAGAAGGAGAAGAAGATGGAGAAGGAGAAGGATGAGATGAAGAAGGAGGATGAGAAGGAGAAGGAGGAAATGGAGAAGGAGGAGGAGGAAGAGAAAGAGAAGGAGAAGGGTGCGACTGATCTTCTTCAGTCATCTCGAAACGACCATCAGCCTCTTGAATCGCAGTCCAGCAGTCGGTGCTAGGTCTTCGTTGACTCCCTTAGGTATCGTCCGACTATAAAGGAAGTTCGACTGCTGCTGCTGCTGCTGTCTGTTGTTGTAGAGGAAGAAGATGAAGAAGATGGTCCTTCCTGGAATCTTCTTTCTCTTCGCGGCCTTCTTCTCAACCGTTGTGCCGGCCAGAATCTGGCATTCCGGTCAGTTTCACCTACATGTGTCTCAAGTAGTCTAAATTAGTGAATGCTTAAGCTTTGCGAGTTGAAGCGACGCATAACTATTATAGCGCAAAAGTAAACATTAGGACAGAACTTATTCAGTGCAAGAGTTTTAGACTTGAGACATGTTTAGAATGCTAGTGACGTTCAGTCTACGCACTCACAGCTTTCAAAAGGGAGCTAGTAGGCCTACTTAGAGACAGGCTATAAATCATTCGTAATCGTCATCCTAGCATTTCTGCAGCGACCACAAAAGCCAAGTCGCGGGAACCAGCTTAACCACAGGCGCTAAATCAAAACAGATTCGATAGGCAGAGGGGTCAAAATCCAGAGAGTCAGGCAGGCAGACAGGTAGACGGCTAAGGCGGATGGTGTTTGGAGTTGAAACAGCGAGGAAGGTAGGGTGAAGAGGAGGATTCAGGATAGGATTTGTGAAAGAGCAATGTTTTCAGTTTTGAGTGGAAAACCTGTGGTGAGGTGGCAAGAGGTGAGGCGTTGGTGAGTTCGTGGTATCGATCCGATATTCGTCTTAATGCTGGAGGGAGTTTGTTCGAAAGAGGAGGAACAGCAGTAGATTTGGAATGATTTGCAAATTTAAGCGATGAGGCGACGGTAGGGCGAAGCAGTGTAAGGGTGGAAGAGGAACGAGTTGAGCCATGTGGTTGAATCATGAACAGTTGACGGAGTTATGGTGGCTGTGAAGATTGGAGTGTGTTGTAGGTGAGTGAAATTACCTTTATTCAATCCGTTCAGGTATTTTGAGACAGTGAAGTGATTTGAGGACAGGAGTGATATGGTGGTGCTTTGGGGTTTTGGTTACAGCACGGACGAGAGCATTCTGAATGGCTTGAAGACAGTTTATTTGGGTGCTATCTATATTGAGGAAAAGGGGAGTTGCAGTAATCCAATTTTGCGTGAACTATTTGTGTAGTTGCATTGGTTCTAAGTTCTAACTTCTAACAGAGACAAAACACGTATTCTGAGCCACGCAACTCCTATTTTTCTATAATGTTAATACTGTTGCATAACTTTTCACTACATTATATTATTGTCAATGGATACCCGGGTACCCGCCCGAGGCTGACTACCCCGCTGTAATTAAATCGGTTTTCGGGCACTTGAAATTCCGTAAAATGCGCTATTTTACTAGAACATATGCCATAAATATTCCGTTGGTCATATTGGCTGACTGCCGGCAATGAAATAGATTCTCGGGTGCCCGACATTACGTAAAAATGAGCAATTCCTCACAAAATATCCGCGCGTACACGCTCCGCGGGTCGACGGGTACCCGGGTCGTCATTTCAACATTTTCTGACAGTCTTAGTTACAATGCATTAATGCACGAACGGGCTCTACTGTGACTTGTAATTAACCAATTATGATAAGAATGAATGCGTACATTCGTAAATGCAACATGTAGGCTGCAGTTACAGCGACGGCGTGTAAGCAGATTGAAGCAGTTAATCATTAATATAGGCAAAAAATTATTGTGCGCGTTGAAATAATTAGGTCTATATGTTCAACAATAGGCCTAAGTAGAAGTGACTGGAAGCATTGGACGAGTTAACTTATAATTCCTTATCCCTGGACCATTTGCCTGATCTACGTTAGCCAAGCTGACCCTATTTTATCCGTCCATAAGCTTACATATTGGAATGAGCGATAAGCAACAGAGGCGTAGCTTGGGGCAGAGGAGACATGTGTCCTCTGGCCCCAAGTAAGATGGGGGGAGGGGGGGGGCCAAAGTGAGGGATTAAAACTATTTTTTGATGCGAATTAATTTATCCCAACTAAATTAGTAAGATTTTATTTTGGCATGCCCAAAAAATCCCATTACAACTAAAAAGTTTTCAAGCATGATTTTAGAGTCTCTATGTCCCACAGATCAGTGATCATTGAGTAAGGGGCCACATAACACTCATGACAAATTACGTCTAAAATTTTTTGAAAAGGTATTATTTAGCTGCTTATGAGCATTCCAAAATAATTGTTGCTATAATTTTTTAGATGCAACAGATTAAAAATAATAAGTATGTAGTTTCGCATTATTTAACATAATATGAAATTAATAGACTATAGAGTTTTAATTTTTTTAAATTTTGACTTATGCCACAGCAAAAGACAACACGTAGGCCTAATGGTTATGATCATCATTAATTTTTGTCTCAGCGATCTTGCTCTTTTTAGTGTCCAATGAGAAATAATTGGAGAAAACAAATTTTGACAACGTTCTTGACCAATTTGCGACAATTAAACTAAGAAATCTTAATTTTTGTAGACTGTTTATGACCGTGACGTAGGCCTATAAATAGCCTTTAGATTTGTTTGAAAAATGAGAAATGAATTAGATCCCCAATTCTGTAGTTTGCGCGCGAGCGCAAAATACCCTAGATATACGCCTCTGCCAAGCAAAACACACAGTTTGTTTTTTCGCATAAGTGCAGGGACAGTACCAAATAAAAATAAAAAATTCTTTATTGTTCACCAAATCAAATTTGAAAGCAACAGAAACGTGAAATTATACATTTGAGTATATAAATTATAGCTAACACATAGTAGCAAACAAAAGGAATGCCCATAGGAACGAAACGTTCCCCTAGAAGAAGGCCCTATTATATTGGCATTTTATAGTGTCTACTAGGAGACCCTCCCTAGCGAAACAGAAGTTGAGAAAGAGAGAGAGAGAGAGAGAGAGAGAGAGAGAGAGAGAGAGAGAGAGAGAGAGAGAGAGAGAGAGAGAGAGAGAGAGAGAGAGAGAGAGAGAGAGAGAGAGAGAGAGAGAGAGAGAGAGAGAGAGAGAGAGAGAGAGAGAGAGAGAGAGAGAGAGAGAGAGAGAGAGAGAGAGAGAGAGAGAGAGAGAGAGAGAGAGAGAGAGAGAGAGAGAGAGAGCACACTGTCATCAAACAATGCTTTTAAATGGTTTGTCATGCATCGGTTTTTACATGACTGCCACCATTGATATGAAGTAATAGCATATATCGCCAGGAGACGACAACGACCACGCACCAATACATGAATGTAGTTCTGTTGAATTGTTCACTAATACCTTTTGCCATTCTTACATTTCATCCTTTATCAACTCGTTCACTCGTTCGTTCATTCATTTGCTCTTGCGCAGTATTCACCATTTTTTGCGGCCCTACGCAAATTTATTTTATAGGCCTATTATCGCTACATCTGGTTCACAGACAATCAATATCAATGACGTGGCCGTTGGGGGCCAGAGTTTGCGGGGCCCTCTGGGAATGCATTCTAAAAGGCTCGTTTTCGTTCATTCGGTGAACCATTATTTTTTAAATACCTAACGTAGTTCGTTCATTTTCTTACGGTTCGAAGAAATTTGCTGTGCGACTTTGAGAGATTCAGACTAGGCGCTACATAAATACGAACATCTGCGTTGAAATTACACTTTGTGCAGTCGCTGTTAACAATCGTGACAAAGACCTCAGCTCCGTCAGGTCCTTGTACGCTGGCGTCAAGGAGCCACTCCTTTCGATGTCGGCTCTCCTACGAAGGAAAGACCCCTTGACCATTGAGGACATTGGAAGACCAATCTGGATACAGGACGAGTAGGTCAACGATGTGTTCAATCCTCACAATCCAACGTATATCGTTTTATTACTAGGTCTATACTGAGGCATATTAGTTATTTTCGGTATATCTCAGCGCCAGTGGCGCCGGCAGCGTTTTGAAAGTGGGGGTCACAAATATTTTAAAGAATTGTGCAAATGACGTATACATGAATAACACACAGATCAGCTCTCTAACAATAAAATGGCTTCACCCCTTAATTAATAGATAGGGGAGGACGGGGCAACAGTGGCATGGTGGGTAAGAGTGGCATCGCCTTCTGACAAGAAAACAAGCGAAAGTGTAGACTCTTTACCTTGCGTTTTAATTAGCTGGTCTGATGCGATACACAAAACTAAACACTACTAGTTTTTTTACGCTATAAAAGTAATTAATGATTGTTACACTATACATTTCTGAGCTCAATATTTCAACAATATTGAAGAAATTCTATTATTATAACTATTATTAAGTGTACGAAAGATTGCCGTGCCTTATCGCAGCATGTAGTTTATGGCTTTGGCGGGTCTTTGAATGCTTGAAGCCCGACATAACAATACAAATGGTGATGCTGACAACGATTCTAGCTAATAATGTCATAATTGACAAGGAAACGTTCCTCTGCAAATGAGGTACAGTGCTCTGTAAATGGAGGCCATTCGGAAAAAGAGGAGGACCAAAAAAATGTTCATCCCGTTCGCACCCTTTTTTTAAATGTCTTGTTTTCGGTCCTTGTGTCCCCCCCCCCACTTTGAAAATGCTGCCACTGTCTCTGAGTCGTCTAGAAAATGTTAAACTTATAAAATATCAATGCAACTATGCCCAGTATGAATACATGCGTGCCCCTCGTGCCCTTAAGTTTTAGTAAATGCAGGGGCACGCTCCCTAACCTAATGATAATATATTATAATTAGCACTGCCTTGATTTGATGCAAGTGCAAATGGCGATTGCAACAATGCAGAATGTCGGTTTATTATGCAATTCGAAGGCATTTCATTATGTGAATGTTATATGACCTTGTTTAAAATCGATGCTAAACCTTTTTCTATTTTATTCTATTCTATTCTATTCTATCTACAGATTCATAAAGCGCCTCTCACAGTACAATCTAATCAGTGCGGAAAAGCCCTAGAGAAAAGAAAAGTCTTATAAGAGAACGAGCAGAATCAGTTGTGAGTTACTGTGCATTTGCTGGTAGCATAAAAAAGAATATTCTTACTTACTTACTTGGCAATGTTTAAATATCGGAATTTAAAGTAAATTGTGTTTTTAAAATAGTTAAGTTGACCTAGAAATTCGCATTAGAACTTTTGCAAACAATTTCATCTCGCCAGATTGTTCCTTTCGTGAACTTTTCTTGGGACAAAAAGAACATTTGTTCGCATTATAGGCCTAGTTTAGATGTAGAGGCTGATTGCGGGAAGTGAAGCTCATTTTGGGCGTTGTTTTCTGTTGCAGGGACATGAGCTGTTCGAAGTTCAGCTGTGAATTCAAGCCTTGTTGTAGTGGCAGCCATTGCTTCCAGGTCTACGGAATGCCTATTTGTCTCCTGCTCCCCGGATCCGGTCGAAAATAACGAACAGCCCTCTCCTCGAACAACCTCATCCTTCCAGTCATCTCCTACACTCCTTTTATCACTCCTTTCAATCCCATCTCAGGGCAAAGTTGACAATTTTCCGTTGGAACTCTCTCAAAATTGTTCATTTCAATCTAACTTGGAAGTGGAAATAGCCTGGACGCTGAATGAACTGAAAATTAATCTTTATATTGCATTCGGTCAAAAGATTGTTCCTCCTAGGCCCTAGCAGAGGTTTAGTACTTTTTCAGGTCTATAATGACAGAAATATTATTTTAGAAATTTCCATTATATTGATCAAGTTTAAAGCTATATCAACTTAGTCAGTAAAAAAAACATACAAGTGCATTTTACGTAGAAGGAATGAACAACGAGGTTATTCATATTTTCATTAAAAACAACAATGTCGCTATATGAAATTTCTTCTGCCTTTTTACCGAGAGTCATAACATCATGTTGCGAGATTCACATAAATCTCGGTCACGGAATCTTATAATGACATATTCTTCCACAGCAGAGGCAAAAGTATACATCATAATGCCAGCCCAATCTCACCCATTATCCTCAATCTTTACTCTTTTCACCGATATAAAAATGCAGTAATGAGGTCTGCCTCAAAAAACCCATTATGTGTCCAGTAGGCCTATAGAAGCACACGTATAGTAAACATATTATAGAGGGCACTTATGTGCATCGGAGCATCTGAACATTTACAAAGCACCTTTCACGAACCTATCGTAGATACATACAAATGTGTCTTTTTGTACATGTATGTAGATTAGACGAATATTATAATATTGTGGCTAAAAACTGTCTCAGATACCAAAAAATGAATATGGTATTATTATTGTATTGTAAGGGCTTTTTTGTATAGCGCCTCTTCAGAAAACTCACCAGGTTACTAGGCCTATACGACTATCATTGAACAAAATGGCCTTCAATCGCTTGTAGAATACATGTAGAGGCAACTGGAAAGTAGATTCGCCAACAATGTTCGCTCTAAGCCGCGTGCGTGTAGGCCTACGCACGCACACCGACCGTGGAGCCAGAGCACAGAAGGGGCCGTTCACATATTATATAACGCATAAAATCTCAATTTTTACCCACCCCTACCCCTAATAACGTTATATAACAGCAGCTGTGGCCCCCACCCCTATATTATATAACAGATATGCTACCTACCCCGTACCCTACTCCACCCCAAAAGCAACAACAAAGCCTACTAATAGCCAACAGCATGATAATACATGGTAGTGACGTAAATCTTATCTAAAAAACAACATTTTGTTTCACTCCTGTTTTGCACTAGAAATGAGGATTACAGCATCACACATAATCCATTGGTTTAATATTGCACTATCAGGTATTTATCGATAGGTTTGTGGTACAATTCTACCTATTTAATAGCGAATGATATAGTGTAGGCCTATACTACAACTACAATTGGGTATTTAAGCAAACATATAAACTATTTACACATACTATAGAAAATGAAATCAAACATCTTGATAATACAAACAGAAATAATTATTTCAAGTGAATTAATTTTAATTTAAACCACACTCATAACAAATCACAGAATTGAATTTAAGAGCGTTTAAAGCTATGCACAGGAAATTGTTAAAATTGTAATCAGAAAATTCTTAAAAATAGATTTATAAATAATAAATCAATTCGCCAGGTGACAGCAGATGGCGCTGGTTTTGGTTCACTACGTATTGCGAACTTAGATTAAACAAAGAAGGTCAGTGGTACACGGAATTTTCAATTGGCAGACAAACAGGTAAAATATCACAAGCTGAAAAAGTTTGTTATATCACAAAACCTTCAACCTACCCCCCATCCTACACAATATAACGCTAACAAAACCGGAACCCACCCACCTACCCCTTGAGCGTTATATAATATGTGAGCAGCCCCCAACAATTTATGGTAGCGCACACAATTTTTCTATAAAACTAAGTAAATCTAGTCTTCCAAAGTCGGGCTTTGGCCTACTTTAGTCTAGAAACTATAGTTCCTAGGCTGATGCGTTCCTTTATTTTATTAAACAAGAGACTTTTCTTATGTTCTCAGAACTATATAAAATCACCATGGACTTCTAGATACCATCTTAATTTTAACAATAAACGTAAGCCTATTCAGCTCGGACCTGCCGCACAAAAAGTGTGAACCATATAATTAAGGATTAAAGGGAACACTGGTCACTAAATGCATATAATTATGTAAACCTGAATGGGCTCTAAATAGAGGTACAAAAAAGCACAAGCAGCCAGGCAGCTACGCGTCATCATCATCGTCTTAAATTCAATGCATCACATGGTACAAAGAACTACAAACGTAAAATTTCTTAGTTTCTTTTTGATGACAATTCCTGCAACTAGATATACATGTAGCATGCCAATAGGCCTACACCAAAAAATGAAGCTAAAGCAGCAGACAGATTTAGGCCTACAAGGAAACATAACGTCACTGGTTATCACTTGTCTTAATTTATTTATAACACTGACCAGTCAGCAAACAGGACACTTCAGCAAGACATGTAACCCAATCAACCTATTTAATTAGCATACTCAGATGTTGGAGCTACATAACTGTAGAAAAAAGACCATTAAAATTCCATAGCGGTCCTATAATTACCAATTCATGTTTCATAGGCAATTATTGATGCACGCTTGTTCGTCTACAAAGGAGGTCATCAGAAAACGATTTACGTTGCAACCATCCCTTCACATCGTGTCTGTATTTAGTACCCCCGTCCCCTTTGCTGACATCTGCCCTCTAAACGTATAAGAAGACCTATAGATTAGGCTCTCCTGTTATCTTACAGGCTAACGTTGGCCAGCAGGTTCATCGACAACCCCTACATGTCCATACATTAACAGTCATCATCATAACAGCAAATACGAAACAATGCGATCACACGATGGATTCCAATTTAGTTCAGCTTCAGAAAATGACCTTGAGGTTGTCCAGAAAAAACGTCAACAAGATATCACCAACTTCGGACACAGGGCCGTATGCACTCAGGGCGAGGCCCCTAGGCTTCGAACTTCTTTGAGCCCCTTGAGGATCGGCATTTAATACGTATACGCCCTTCCCAGTTCCACCCACGAATTTCACGCTCTCGAGCCATTCGTATAATTTTTTGAAATGATATTAAAAATTAAGTAATAATTAAGTAGAGTAACAAAGAAAATGATATCATCCTATCATACAACCTTTAATTAGCATGATCAAAGCAAACCCAAAATACCGGTACTGTACTGTAAAACAAATGTAGGCCCATGCAGGCCCTATCTACCTACTTAAATATTTATCTCGTTTATTTTTCAACAAATAGGTCAAGAACATTGTCACAATTTTATTTCCAGAGCAGACAATTCTAAATGCAGCAATGCCATACGATTGAGCTTTTCATCTTTGAGACTGGATGGCAGGTAATTCTCAATGCGCATCAGAACAGAAAAAAGACCTCTGTTCTCCAGAACAGTTTGTGACGAGAAGTTAAGTAAATGCGTAAATTAATGTGGGCCTACATGTTTGGAAAATATCCTACATTCAGAGGCAATAATCATGGAGGAGTCTAGGGGGACAATTAAGTCCCCTTCCCTTTTACAGAAAGGGGACACCGGACGTTATAAATTTGGCGCCCCCCCCCACATTTCTTACCCCTCTCGTTGGGTGTCCCCTCCACCTCTCAAACTAGATCGTCGTCTCTGCCTGCATTTAATTTTTAACAATAGTCTGGATCATTCAAAATCTCAATGCGACTTTTTCACCTTTTTGAACGCATCAGATTCAGGTTCATTCACGTTATCTCAGAAATGAACAATTTCCTCTGGGAAACTTGTAGGGCTTATCGAGGTCTTCTGGGCAGGTATTCACCAGCTTCTCCACCGCATCCTTCAGTTGGTTACCGTTTACCGGGGTAATTTCGAAAGGAAGCCAATTTTGCAAGCAACCACATCATATGACTGCAGCCTCTTCTGAAGTGCTACTAATAAATGATCTACTGTGACCCTAAATTTAGCCCACCTGAAGAAGCAGTATCTTCAGAATTGCCATCGTTCGCATGAGCTTCACGCTACGTTCTTTCTTTCTTTGGGTATCTTTCAGGACCATTTTTTTTTTGATCTTCCCCTTCTCCTCAAAGTTTTCAAACGTATCTCTTAAACAGACTGGCGACGTAATTATTCAACGACCTTAAGAGCTTCAATCAAATTCATACTTGTGCTCTGCAGCTTTATGCTTGTCTGGTGAAGCTTTTTCGTGATGACAGACCAGGACACCAGTAAGATGCAATTTTCCAAGGTATTCAAGTTGAACAACAGGCCTTGCCCCTTGTCGTGCTTTGGCTGTTTCGCCCATTTTTTCTGTAGATTACTCTAAAACAATCCTTATTTTTCACATCTACAGCTGCCTTTGATAGAGAAGCATCCTTCAAATGTATACTATGCACAGACCCAAAATAGTACAGATGTTCACTTAAATCTGCTTTTGAAGGAATATTATATCAGCACACAGAATTCAACATATTAAAACAAACCTTCATCATCCAATCTTTTGCTCCTCGCACTCTTCTCTCTAAGGGCAAAACTGTTTTGCCCTATTTTGCATTACTTAGAATTACTGATTTCAATCTGACTTCGTTTTGTACAAGTTTGATTATAAGTTGATAGTCTAGGACTCTAGGTTATCCTTGCATGGCACACATTCAGTCCTTCATCACTGGAAAAAAACATGCTTCTGAGGAGTTATGCCAGGCATTAGGCAGTGATTGAATTGTTGGGGGTTGGGAGGGTTCAACCCCACCAGTTCATTTTTCAACCCTGCCAGTTAATTCTCAAAAATCACCATTGGGGTGAAGCAAACCCCCAGATGAGTTTTCAGTGACTTAATGTACCTCAACACAGCTAAGAATCAAGTTCGTGCACCGAAAACCCACAGTTATTATATAAATACAGACATAAACAGTGTCACATACAATATACAATAATGTGCACATACAATGTACAAATATGCAATAAACTAAACAAATTCTTAGTTAAGAATCTTTTAAGTTCAGTTCAACTGCCTTAAGAGGAGCCAAAAGTTCTTCATCGATCTCTTTGGCCATTGCAGGCGTCAAGTGATATTTCCAGTCCCCAACTTTACCTACAATATAATTTGACAGACATTTAAAGGAAACTGATTGAACACTGAAGAACCAACATAACAAGTCTGATGGGCTGGGATAGCTTCTTTGAGCAAATACCTTAGATGAGCAATATATAAATGCTCTGAATGACTGAATGAATTAGCATGCATGCATCAAAACAGTTATGTAGCACCCTTATAGAGCATCTCAAAGGATGCAAGCAGAGTTGTATGGTCTCGAGACAGTTTTTTACTGTCTCGGTCTCGGAAGCCTATTGTCTCGAATTTTTAGAAACTGTCTTGAAGTGAAAATCTTGTTCTGTCTTGAACAAGCAGTCTCGATAACTTTTGCGTTAACTGTCTTAGAATCTTGTGCTAGAAACTGAAATTGGGATCTAGGAGAAACAGTAATTCTGGTTAACGTGCGATTCACACGATACTAAAATCAATTCATTTATCTCAAAGTGGAGAAATGTCTGAGAGAACCAGAAATTGTGGAGTTTGCGTTTATGCAATTTGAAGTTATTGACAAAACAATAGCTATGTAAAACAACCATAACCGAAACGATCGGAACAACTTCCGAGTTTTTCAGGGTGAGTAGGCCTAAGCTATGTATGTGCAAATTTATAATTTCATTTGGTATTTGGTATCGAATTTTTTTTTTAAAGCCGTCTAGAATATTTCAGAAGTGTTTAAAAATGCTTTCTGTACAGGCCTACTATTCAGAAGATAGGCCAAAGAAGAGATATCGAAAAAGATCAAACGCGGCAATACAAAAACTGTTCTCGGGAATTGGTACTATATACATTATAAGTTTCAAACTGAAAGTACAAATGAACATTATTCCCGAAAACTGATGCAATAGTAGGCCTATTTTACAGCCTTTTATATAAGATCACTTGTCCTTTAGGCCTACTGTCTCGTACTGTCTTGAACCTAGTGTCGTGGTCTCGGTCTTGGTACCTCACTGTCTCGAAACCTCACTGTCTCGGTCTTGTCTTGGTCTTGAAGTTTCAAGACATGACTATCTAATTGTAGTTAGCAGCTTCCATTATGGCGGTACCTAATGGCATCAACCGATGGCATATCAACTCCAGTCTGTAATCAGGCGAATTTGAAAGAGGTCAATTTAAGGCAATAAACGAAATGACACAATTGACTGAGCAGAGAAGACAAACACAGGGAGAGAGGAGTTTCATCAAGTAGGTCTGAGATTTGAATGAGCTGATTTACCGAGAACAGTTCTAGATTTAGATATAGACAGACAAAGATCTAATCAGATGACCTTTGTGGATAATTATAAGTCTGGAAAATAAGAACTGCGTTTATAATAAAATTATATGACTTAACATAAACTGAAGATTTCGAAACAACCATCCGGAATCACTGTAAACATGGTCATCAAACGTGTCAAAAAAGGCAAAATGTGCTCAACATTGAAGTGCAAGGTTTCATTCAGATAAAACAACAGTTTACCACTTAAATAGTGATGTTCCATTCAGATAAAACAACACTTTACCACTTAAATGGTGATGTTCCATTCAGATAAAACAACACTTTACCACTTAAATGGTGATGTTCCATTCAGATAAAACAACACTTTACCACTTAAATAGTGATGTCCATTCAGATAAAACAACACTTTACCACTTAAATGGTGATGGTGCTGCAACTGAAATGCAGAGATGTTGCTACAGCTACAAATGCATCCATCCATTCCATTCATCAGCTCTATCAAGTAAAACATAATAAAATTAGATGTCACAAATCTATCAAATTCTGACCTTTCCTCATGAAATGTGACTCTTTCTTTGAACGAATTCCTAGGTCATCCCACCAGGAGTAATTGACGAGTGGGTTGTTTCTCATAGCATCAAACGCTGTATGCTGAATGATTCTTTGGAGCTGCTCGTCAGATATTCTGCATCCGAGAAAATCTGCAATCCGACGTATGACACCAGATGTATCCTGTCATCAGCACAAAAAACATGTCACTTGGTGTTAAAATGTGTGTTCCTAGACACTTATGGACAACACTGAACACATTCTATGCACCTCAAAAAAGTGCTGCTCAACAGGCCTGAATTCATCCATAAGAACACAGTGCTCAGGCACATTTAAAGGCCCCACAAACATGTAGAGCATGAACAAAATACAGCCAGATGAACGAGGTTTTGACCATCAGGTGGCATCCGCCTTTAGAAGGGAGTGTGCTTCTGAGGAGTTGCCATGGTGGGTACAAAAGGAAAAATGAAATAAGTCGTAAGCAAATATCAATCAACTACAAAATTTGCTGACCTTTTGGAGATCTTCATAAGTAACAAATAAAATATTTTCTTCCCCCTTGTGCTCCCAAAACTGCTTCACATGATCATTCCAAGGACCATATGCAACTGAAAATACACAAAACACCTCATACAGATACAATTCCTGGCAAACCCTGCCTAGAAATAACAAAAGGAATTATAATCACATTCACATCTTCAAAAAACTGTTTCAATCACAATCACCTCTTCCACGGATGAAATTCTCCAGGAAATGATCGAAGCTGCCTCTGAAGTGCAGAAAGGACAACATCTTTATGAAATGGTAGTAGGACACACAGACGTCTTTTGGATTTCTCGCAATATATATCACCTAAAACAAGAAACATAATCAAATGGCTTTTAAATAATAGTCAAGTTCCTTATGCATGTAGGTGTGGTGTTAACAACTAGAAACGTATCATAAAAATGATCAATAAATATAAACACATGCATGAAAATGCAAGGAGGTAATAAAATTACATAGATCTTTACGTCATTCGTTGCATTCAATCTATCAAATTCTTAAACTTAGTAGTAATCCTACAAAGCTCTTGAACAAGGATCACAAAAGACCTTTCAAATAAATTCTATAATTAAGGATTTAATGATAATAATAGCAATTTACTAAACTTGCAGTGTGTTAATTAAAGCTGCATAACCTTATATTATTGGCTATGTTACATCAGAACTTTGAAGTTAATCCTGTTATAACAATGCTCAACCAAATATTGAAAAGCAACCTCATTGCTTAACTTTTTAATGACCAGCGTTATTGATTACGCCTTACACTTTAGTACACGCTTGTTGTTAAAGAGTTAAGGTAGCCTTAAATACACACAAGAATCCATACATGATCACAATAGAGCACCTCAAACTTCTATATCTGCTACAAAATAAATGTTCAATACAAACTACTTGACATTAAAAAAACAGAACAAAGCAATTTCATCAGAAAGGAAAATAAATTATTTGCCAAACCATGCAGATCATAGCTGTTGCTTGCCTTGCCATGACCTTGTCGAATGCTGTTAGGCAACATATGGTATGGAATATGGGTTTTTATAAAGCGAGGGGATGGTCTTTTTTTCAGCACTCCCATACCAGGATAGACGTGTTCCAGATAGGGAAACTTATCCTCCATATTAACTTCGGATGTACGGCCATTGTTTTCTGGTCCATTCACAATCTGCCAGATGATTTCTTGGATCCAAGTTGTTCCTAAAAATGGGAGACGAATTCACACTCCAATAAGAAGCAGAAAAAAAGGTTTATGGTTTTGCATCTGCTGACCGACACATCCATGTGGCGTAATCTATGAAATGCAAGCAGATGCACATACTCGTTATGTCTGTATCTAGACACCCATGATCAGTTTTACTGTAAGTGCAATCTGACATTAATAAACAACACTTCAAAAATAAATAAACTCATCATTGGTGCTCCTGAGCCAAACAAGCGAAATCATTTCAAAATAACACAACACATCAGGGGTTTGTGAAACTGCTGGACTAGTATAGATTCTGTGCTACACTGTGGAAGTTTGGAATGATGGAAAAACTGGTCACTCTGTGCAGCAGACCAAGGAAAGTTAGATTCAGGGATGAATGAGATCAAAGCACACAACTGCCTGTAATAAGATGGAGTACAGTCCTCAAGGTAATTATGCATTCAGACCATAAAAGTAATTAGTGAGCACATCGACATGAGCTAGCTAGATACACTGTCTTAATTTTTATGTGTTTCTGTTCATATTTTGTACTGAACATAGGTAAAGTCTATTCAGCTCAAGACTTAAATTTTATCTCAACAGACTTTAGAAAGCTTACCAGACTTTGGAAAGCTTGCCACAAGTACATCGTTATCATTGACCTGAAAGTTTTCTAAGTCTGTCAGGACCTTTCGATCTGGAAAGTAGTATTCAGGCAACCAAGTTCCTTCAAGCCAGATCAGCTGACCTGTCTTGCTTGTAAATTTATCTTTGTAAATCTTTGGCCTTTCTGTTACCAATGATGATGATAACGATGACGATGACGTTTTACGCTTGTAATACAAATAACCAAAATATGCAACAGACATTCCTGAGATTGCCAGCACAGCTTGTGGGAGTGTCACTCTTTGTTTATTCGTGTGTTTCTGTTCGTATTTTGTTCTGGAGCGAAATGGCAGGGATGATGAGACTACAAATCCTCTCTTAGTGGTGAAGCATCTTGCTGCTAGAACCCGTGACCACTGAAAATTTGCCATCTTTGCTGTTCCAGATATTTTCTATTCAGTAATACAAATAATCAAACTTCCAGTTCTCAAGCACCTTAAGACATAGAACACATTTCTATTAGCAATATTTATAGTATGCATAATTGTTGTAATGTCCAATCATCCGAAAAGTTTTGTTTCTTACGCATTCCAGACCAAAGCCTTTCACGTGCGTGCGATACTGTCAATTTTTTGGGAGAATTTGCAATATATTGCAAACAGTATAACGCTATTTTACCACAAGGGCTTTAAGTAATGTAAGAGAAGTGTACTATGTGTTTTAGAGAATGGCATTAGTTGCGTGTATGCTAAGTGAAAGGCTTTGGACTGCAATGTATAACAGAACGTCCATTTTTTTTATGAAGTTTAATTTTCGCAATACAATGCATTGAACTGTGATGTTTTATGGGTTCCCTCGAAGACACGTAATGTAAAAGATCGGGGAGAGGTACATGGTGTAAAAGTGAGACAAATGCGTTGGCCGACTCCAACTTGACCGACATGTGATAAAAAATAACGAAAATTACTACCAGTAGGCCTAAACCCACGCCTGTCCGAAGAAATTTTTTTTGCAAGTGTTCGGCATGCCGATTGCGACGCTAAAAGCAATACTAATAATCTAAATAGCAACCGACGTTTCTAGAAAATAAAGTGTAGTATAAATTAATTTTGACAGGAGGGCAGCATGTCGCAACATTTAGTTTTGGATCAAACTTGTGTCCGAGCTAGCTTCATACATAAACTTCCAATCAGTCAAGTCCAGCCTGACCTCTTATGACCTTTGTGGCGGTGCATTGTGGATTATATATTTTATTATAGATACCAGATGGTAGTCTGTAGTGCTATTATATTTAACAAGTTTGATTCCTTAGTTATCTCATGCACGGTTGTTTGATGTACAAGCTTAATGCCTACATAATTCCAGCGCATTAACAACTACACAAAACAAGCTGCATCATGATTTATTAAACTGAGTCAACAGTCTCTTTTTGCGTTTGTCAGCCGTCTTTTCACTTTCTGTAGCAGTTAGTTCTGTAGCAGCCCTCGGTTATTCCAATGTTTAAATAAACATTATTATCAATCAAAAAAGAACGATCAGCCGTGAAGACCAGCTAGCCGACCTTAGCATTGATTGCTCAGAACAAAGTGAAACAATTAATTAATTTATTCGAGGCTGACAATGTACATAATAATTGATCTTAATGGAAACAGCTCGAACGAAACTTGAGCTGGGCAACAAAAAGGACCATTGGCGAAAGTGTCAACTAGAAGCTCGCTTACGCTAGCACTGTTCATTTAAAGTTACCTACGTCTAGAACCTCACCGACTGGCAAAATTATGATTTTGAATATAGCTATGGACAAGTCTCATATCAGACCTACTGACGCACGCAAGAACTGACACATGCAACCGTGCAACGATACATGCAAAAACCACCAGACGTACGTACGCACCAGTAGCACGCGCCTTTAAAATATATCTATTTCAAAACTTTTTCGTGGCTCAATCCGTATATTTCGATGTCAAGTTAGGAAGACAATATCTACACGCTGTCAAAATAATATTGTTAAGATGTGGGTCCTGCCATCGAGGTCCAAAAATATATGAACCGCTGACCGGCTGACTTGAGCCATTCCTTTCAGACACTAGAGAAAATGCAGCGCTATAATTTTAATTGATCACTAACTTATCATCATTATTCATCGTCTTCGAATGCACGGTTAAGGAAAGGAAGATTCCAGGTCGTAGTTTGGTTTCGTTACCGATTGAAATTTGTGTTTGTTCTAAAAATTGTAATTTACTGCATAGAAAATGACCGATGCTGAGAGATTCGACGGAATGCTTTTAAGCATGGCTCAGCAGTGTGAAGGAGGCGTACAAGAGGTACTTGATCCCACGTTTTCTCCCAGTGTACGGTCGTGTTCCGATGTATGTCAGACAGTACGGTGTATATAAATGCGAATACTTTGTCTTATTTGACTTCAAATTGAATTCTAGTAGGCTAAAATTAAAGCATCGACGATCAGTTGTAAATGGTGTTGTCTCTACAAACGTCAAATTATCGTTTAGAAGGCGATCACTGTGCCAATCAGCCACGTGTTCCATTTAAAACCCAATGATTGGTAATTTATCGTTTTAGATTCACAAATTCATCCACTTATCGTTTTAGCGCCCCAAATTAGTGCATGTTGTGACTTCAATACATGAGAGTAATTCCTACCTCCGACAATGAGAACCTGAATGTCGTTAGCCTATTTAAAGTTAAGCTGCACGTTTTGCTAATTGAAAGACGAAGCTACGGAGCCCCTAAAGGGACATGAAAGAAGAGTATTTTATCTCGTGCGCACGAGATACAAACTCGTGTGCACGACTTATTAAGTCGAGGGAACGAGATAACAACTCGTTCCCACGACTTACTAAGTCGTGGGAATGAGTTAATAACTCGTGCGCACGACTTATTTGACCAATAGCAGGCCGACTTTTCTGTGACGTATACACACTTCTATTTTGGTATTTATGGGGAAACACATGGTTCTATAAACGAAACAATGTTTAAGATAGAGTGATTCGGGCATTCCATTCTAAACTTAAATCCCACCTTTTCAAGAACTCTTACCCAGACGCATTACTTGACATGCCATCTGTCACTCCTCGACGAAAGCGATGCCCTCCTTAACAGCGACTTTGCCTTCCTGCTGACCTTCTGGAAACCGAACTCTGACCTCCCACGGAACTATCATTTGGACAGCCCTTTCGATCTGACGCAGCGCTCGTGAATAAGCTAGTGCCCAGCATATAGCTTTCAAGTGGCGCTTTAGAAGTCTGGAGATTACGATTACTACTACTAGGGGTGTATAATACACGGTGATTCATTAAAAAACGTACCCCTAGATATTTAATTGTAACTCCGTCAAATATCGGTTTATGTCAAAAAAATTTTAAGTGAACATAGAGGAATCAGTTCTGAATAGGAAGAAAGTTACAGTTTATGTTCAAATTGACCCCCTCGGGCAGTAACACACGCGCGAAGACGCCTACGCCACTGCCTGACTGACTCATCAATGATGCGCTGATCCATTTCATCCCATACCTCCACAATTCGGTGACGCAACTCGTCGACATCATGTATTCGATTTCTGTAGACTTTTTCCTGCATGACGCTCCATATCTTATAGTCCACTGGATTCAAATCAGGGCTATTAGGTGGCCAGTAATTAGGCGGGATGAAATCAGGTGTTTCAGTTTCGAGTAACGCAACGGTCTCCCGAGCTCTGTGCGCAGGAGCGCTATCCTGCTGGAAGATGAAATACTCCGTTATCTCACGAATGTCAGGCAAGAGACCCTGCATTAGTAGAACATCTCTGTAATATTGTCCATTAATCTTAACACCTGGTTCGATGAAATGGATGTTCGTACGACCGAGTGCAGATACCCCGACAGATACCATAAGGGACTTGCTGAAAGTTGGTCGAGTCCGCAAAAGACGATTTGCTGGAACGTCTCTCTTCCTTGTACCGGCTGAGACATAAATACGATCATTCTGACTGTTACTGGGTGCTGCCACAGTAAACAATTTCTCATCAGTAAACCAAATGAAATTCACTAAGCTTGCAGGATACAACCTCAGTAGCTGACGGGAACGTGTCAATCTTGCTTGCTTGTTGGCTGCTGTGAGTTCTTGAGCGTGTCGTTTCTTTAAACATCGCAAATGTAAATCATTCTTGACAATTCTCCAAACTGATGTCTGACTGATTCCTATTTCTCAAGCAATTTGTCTCTGTGTGCGATGCGTTTGTGGCATATCTTCCTGGCTGAGCACCAGCGATTCAACCTTTTCAGCATTGTCGGTTGTTGCTGCCGTACGCGGGCGGCCGCTGCCTGGTCGACGATGGAAAGACCCAGTTTTGTCGATCTTTGAAAGTAACGCATTTAATCCACCAAGAGTCCACTCTTTATCAGGAAATTTCTTTAGAAAACGTTTTGCACTGTACTTTTTATTCTTTCGTAAGAATGTAACAAATTGTTTATCCTCTTCGGTAAACACCATTTTTTCGCGATATTTTCGTGACGTCATTAGTTTCGTCAATCGTGTTACGTCATTTTAGCTTGGTGTGTCAAATGATTTATGTAGCACTTGAATAGAATATCAAGCATCATTATTCTGAAATTTCATTAAAATTAATGGTCATTTACCTGAGTTATGCTAACCTACGTAAGGTACGTTTTTTAATGAATCACCGTGTATGTGGTGTGAAAGGCTTTGGCCTATAGGGAAGGCATATAAAGCTACAATGGTATTTGTAATGCCGTTTGTACCCTGAGCGTGTGCCACACTGGGGATATCACTTTGCAGACGAATATGAAAGCGAAAATGAATATGATGTTCAGATTGACAGAGCTAAAATACTGACAATATCAGGTAAAGTTATCCCAGCAATTTATCGTATTAGTTGTTGGAATTTGGGACGCTAAAACGACAAATCGCCCTTGTCCCATTTCAAACTACTTTGTTGCCAATTGTTGCAGCGACGCCATTATATCCTCGAAATAGAAGTTTGCTTGCGTCACGGAAAGTCGGTCTGCTATTGGTCAAATAAGTTGTGAGCACGACTTATTAAGTCGAGGGAACGAGTTGTTATCTTATGCGTATGACTTATTAAGTCGACGGAACGAGTTGTTATCTCGTGCGCATGACTTATTAAGTTGAGGGAATGAGTTAATATGTCGTGTGCACAAGATATTAAGTCGAGGGAACAAGTTAATAAGTCGTGCGCACGAGTTATTAACTCGTTCCCATGACTTAGTAAGTCGTGGGAACGAGTTTGTATCTCATGCGCACGAGTTAAGATATTCTTCTTTCATGTCCCTTTAGGGACTCCATGCGAAACTGCCTAAGCATTATGTGGAATTTATTATTATAATAATCTTTGGATAATTTATCGTGTTAACGTCACAAATTCCGACCACTCTCCCAAAACTTAGCAGAAGCCGGATTGATGAAAAGAATCATGCTGAAGTAGAAGCTGGATGTAATGAAAATAATCCTACAAAAATAGAAGCTGGATGTGATGAAAAGACTCCTGCTTAAGTAGAAGCTGGATGTGATGAAAATAATTATGTTTAAATGCATGGGAGCTGGACTGATGAAAAGAATTATGTTAAATGCAAGCTGGATGTGATGAAAAGAATCATACATAAATAGGAGCGGGATGGGATGAAAAGAATCGCATTTAAGTAGAAGCTGGATTGGTGAAAAGTAAGGAGCATATTGGAGGTTAGGCATAAATTTGTCAGGAAGGGAGGTAGAATTTGGATTTTTTGAAGATAAAGAAGATCCAACATTGATGATCTGAGAAGCAATTTAACATTTCAGTCAGCAAATGAATTATGGTAATTATGGTACGCAATGCAGCATCAACACAACGATTATAAAACTTGATCAATTATCTGTTAAGAATGATTACCAAAAAATTTATTAGAATTACATATGTGTTATAGTTCCATAAAGGGATAGTTAATTTTACCACGGGCTTTTGCCAATGTAGAATTGTTCTTATTTGCTTTTCTTGCCTGTTCTGTACAAATGCCCTGCATGTATAACTAATTGCACAGATTGTGATGATATTAGTTGACATGGGTACTGCACTAATTTTATGTTGTTGTTTTAGCTTCTTGATATTATCTTCAGTTTCTTAGCCAGAAAAACAGATTTTTATTTTGGTGGTGGTAAAGGTGCTGCAGAGAAGGTTTGTATGTTTGACATGTCTTGCATCTAGGTCTGGTTCAGCTACAAATGATCTGATTTTCTATTATTTCACCTGGTTCTGAAATGAATTTTTTTTTAATGCTCGTTAAGAGGAGCCAGGCAGTTATGTTTTGAATGTCTTCAATCTAGGTTGTTCCTGAGATTCAGAAATGTGAATTTATTTATTTGGAAGTGGTCAAAAGAGACAGTGTGTAGAACACGTATCAATATTAACTGATTATTGTCGCTGCTGGTCTTGATAGGAAAACAGCAGTTTGAGAAATCAGCGAAAGTGATCTATGAATGTCAACAAGTTCCACAAGTTCAGTTATAATATGGCCTCTAGTCTTTCTTCTTGCCTTTGATGAGCATGGCATGTGTGTTACAATTACAAAGCTATGGAAATCCTCAGATTAGATTGGATGTTTTGGTTATCTTGAAGCCTGTTTATTATGATATTTTAGTTCATGACAGTTTAAGTTACAATGATTTAAACAAAATGTTGACATGTTGTATGGTTTCTATTGTGACTTTTCAGTTGATGCTTGATATGTTCCGTGCTCACGAGCAGAAGGCTTTGGATCGTGCAGCAAAGGAGAAGGAAGAGAAAGAAGAGGAGGAACGGAGAAGGAAGGAGAGGCAGGCTAAGAGAGAAGCAGAGGAGAGGGAACAAGAGCAGAAGATGGATGATGAGCCAAAGATCAAAGAATTGACTGACGAGGAAGCGGAGAAGCTACAGAAGGAGATTGATGAAAAGGTGAGACATCTTAAAGTTGAGTTGGCATCTTTTACTGTGTTTGATGTAAAACTGACTGCAATGCCAGGACAGTTTGGAATTAAGACTTGCAGGTGAAATAGCATTTTCAGGACTCACACCGAACAACTGCGTATAGAATATCAGCTATTCGTAATTATTAATTATTCATTAATGAGCCATGGTGCATTCATTTATGCATTCTGAAAATTTAGATAGTGTCTATTCAAGAAGTCTACAAAGGAGCCCTGCCATCCCAGTCACAACTAAAGATTAAAAGACTTTAATGAGTTATAAATGCAACAAGGTTGATCAGGAGTAATGAACACAACTCCAAATGGGAAGTTATTCCAGATGGAGGGCTCAGGTCGACAACTGAGAATGTTCAGCATTGATTAGTAAATTCACCCGAGTCATATAGCGAAGCATCTGACACTCTGCAATGTCAGACACTGGGCAACAGAGAACACTTTGGTAAGATGGAGCCAGGAGTTCAGTGAGATGCTAGTGTGACTGTGTGCTAAGAGATTCGTTAGCCACCAATGCAGCACACGAGGGATAGTGAGGGACCATTCGTATGGCCAATCCTCGGATCGAGGAAACAGTTGAAGACGAGAGAGCTTTTGATCATTGTTCAAGCCATGTGATTGTAATTAAAACTTCCATGCTGTTTTTCTGAGATTTATATTTGCTTATTAGTGAATTTTTCTGCAGAAACACAGACTGTTGGTAAAATAAGTAACTCATAGTGCTTGTGAAGTTATGTGAGAAAAACCTCAATGTGGAAATGGTTGAAACTGAAGATGGTATGTAACTCAGTGGTAGACCATGTACACAAAAACTGTGCAGCTTCCTCATTATATATAGGACAAACAGCTGATTATTTTTATGTCATTTTAGGAAGAAATGTATCAACTGGCTAAATTTTTCAATGTGCGCCAAAAAATGTTTTGCATTCGAAACCACAGCTTTAGCGATATTATAGACTGGCGAGACTACATATAAATATATATAGATATGGAGATATTGTTAATTTTGAGGATTTTATATTTATTTACTTGGTGTTTGTATTTGAAAAGAAACAAGATAAAGCACCAGAAGAGGTAAAAGAAGGTGATAAGGGACAGAAGAAAGAGACTAAAACAAAGGCATGTGTCTTGATTTAACTATTGAATATACTTGTCACAGAAGCTTTCTATTTTCCTTGCTTTTAGTTTGTGCTTTTTATTTTTTAATAATAATTGTATCTATAATAACAAAGCGTTTTCCTAATTAGAATTAATATATATTACTAATCTAATAAATTAGTAGAATTTGCTGCAATTATAACTTATAGTATTTAAGATTGTAGCTATAGCTTAGTGGTTCTAGATGGCAAATTTAGAGGTTAAGTTTTAACTTTTTGCTAGACTATTGTGGTATATCAAGTTCTCACTTTAGCAAACACCTATTGGTGAATGTTACTATACAATAAATATCTAGGGCATAATGTATATGACAGATTTGGTAGCTGTTGAACTTATATACAGGGAATGGTTATTTCAAGTTTAAATTAATTTAACCACAGTCTTTATTGTTTACATAAATAAAAGCATATTAATATTTGCTCATCTGGTATGTGTGTAGAATTTGTAGATCCATGTATTTGTTTAAAGCCTATCGTTTAATCGTAAACAAATGTTGGCCTGTTTAATTTAGAAATTTGAGTCATGTATCAGAGGTCTTGTGAACATGTGATTAACTGACTGATGTTTATCAATGGTTTAGGAGGAGGAGGAAGAAGATGAGAAAGACAAAGGTAAACTGGCTCCAAATTCAGGGAATGGTGCTGATCTTCCAAACTACAAATGGACACAGACTCTGTCTGAAGTTGAAGTACGTAACCTGTAGCTGTGATCTTTTTAGAGAGAAAAAACACAACTATGAGTGCCGCAATAATATTTTAAATCTGCCATTTGCTGGGTCAGATGGCTTTCTCAGCTTTTCATTATCCAGTGAATCTGCTTGTATATTTCTCCAGGTGAAATTGTGATTCAGGAGACTACTGCATGTAGGCCTGTAATCCGGAGTTGTGTGTAATGACACTGGAAAATAGCTTTCTTTTAAATGTATCTTGGTTCAGATACGCTTTCCCAGAGTGAGTATGAAGTGCAGAAAGCAAAATGATTAAATAATATTATTGTCTGAACCATTGGTCCAGAGGTTTCATCCAAGGGGTATAATATAAACTGTACAATATTAAATAGCAAGATTTCCTACTAATTTATATTCTCATTGATTCTTGATCTATTTTGATGCAAGGTTTACTAATCTTTACTAATTCCATTGCAGGAGGATAAAACACAGTTGTAAAATTCAACTATTATGGTTCTAATGTGTCCTTTGCTCTTGTTGTGATTATAAAAAGATTTTAAAATCAGCTGGGATAGACCCACCTGGGAACTAAAGATTTCCAACATTTGTTAGTGTATTTGTTCAAAATTAATCATATGTTCTGCTTCTATGCTGTATAGGAACAATTAATTTCTTGGTTTATTCTTTGAGTACTGAAATCGTTTAAGCTGAAAATAATCTGCTGTTGATTGTTTCAATAGATTCGCATTCCATTGCCTGTGGCAGTTAAGGCCAAGGACGTGGTCGTCACATTCAAAAAGAAGGTAGGTTGACTGAGAAGCTATATACTTCTAGAAAATAATTCATTCAAAGTATGTTATCAAGTTTTTGAATGTCTTTCAATGGAAGATATATTGTTTAAAGACACAAGTCTATGGTATGTTTTTCCTGGTGATAAATTTGCATCTGGTATTTCACAATTCTTCTTGGGTTTTGCCTTTTTCATCCTGTTGTATTTGGTTTGGAGCTAAATCCTTGTAATTGGTGGACTATGTAGGTATGTTAATGCTTATACGACAACTATTAATTCATTGAAAAATCACTGAATGATGGTTCACGTCTCGAAGGAATGAGGTTCATATAGATGAAGAGCAAATGTTCTGTTTTCGTACCCTATGTTTGGTAAAGGCTCGATGTGGTTCTGTTATCAAATTCTAACATCTTTATCGATGTCATGCAGAGTTTGTCAGTCGGAATCAAAGGAAGCCCATTAATCATTGACGGAGAAACACCGAAGGAGGTTAAAGTCGACGAGTCCACTTGGTGTCTTGAAGACAAAAAGACCATTCTAATCAACATGGAAAAGGTATTTGAAACAGTTTATGCAAGATGTCAGTCCAGTCTTCTATAGTTTTTTTAATACATAATGTGTTTTTGGCTCATGTGATTGTTTGTCAAAGCAATTTGGAATTATAGTTGATAAGCTTCAAATGTTGTTATTTGTGCCTCTTTTGAAATGATAATTTTATTATATGACAGATCTTGTTGTAGTATGTGGTCATTACTTTTTTTTGTTTATGAACTTCAAAATTATTTGGGCTGAAATATAGCACACCTCTGACATTTTTCTGTTGAAGCAACTGTGTACAGATATTTAATTACAATTACATGTTCCCTTTCTGAAACAATATAATTGTCAGTTGATGACAGTTTACAAACAACAAAGTGATTAGATTAAAATGTAATCCTTGTTGGTTTGATGATCAGGTCAATAAGCTGGAATGGTGGAATCAGATTGTGACGACTGATCCCGAGATCAATACGAAAAAAGTCCAGCCAGAGAACTCTAAGGTCTGCTGTTAATTTGTTTCGCTTCTCATCAAATAATTACGAGTGTATTAGTTTTTAATTCACATGCAGCTGTATTTAGTTAGTTGAGCTTCTGTGCTGGATGCAATACATTGTTTACCAACTGCCTGTTGGTAAATCACGATGTTACATGCAAGCAAATGAAGTTCATCACTGAATATCTTCTTAACACCATCTGTAATGCTCATTGAAGCATGGGTGGCCCATATCACAAGATTTTGAGAATCACCATTTTGTGGTTCTTCTGCAATACTAATTTAGCAGTTGATATGGTTTGGGAGAACATCTGATGGGTTTTCTGACGAGGCATTGTATTAATAAGCAATTGCAATTAAGAATATACTTGTAAATATTCGGCATGTTCCATGCAATAGCTATCTGACTTGGATGACGACACGCGTGGAACTGTGGAGAAAATGCTGTATGATCAGCGCCAACGAGAACTCGGCCTTCCAACATCTGATGACCAGAGAAAGAACTCTGTTCTTAAAGAGTGAGATAGCATTTGAGTTTTTTATAATGTTTTGTATGTATAAACATCATTTGAGTGCATACTGGTAATGCAAGCATACCTAGAATAAACAATGCCAGTGTATATGTTCTCAGTATAACCAAGTACGGGAAAGTCCTGTTGCACAAACTGGTAATGCACACCTTTCCTAGGATGCAACCAATGTAAGGCTGTTGTCAGAATGAAAGCCAATAATCTAAACCCTGTTCCTATTGTACAAACTGATGAAATCGTTGCTAGACTAGAGGCTGGCATACATAACCACTCATAGACCCGAAAATGTCAGCACAAAACCAATCTAGAGTAAACTGGAACTGGTGATATGATAGAATGTTTCCACATTCACCTTTCCTGCTGCAGTCACTTGATGAGGAATGTAAGCAGATAAATCATTTTCTAGTGGCACTATGCACATAATAAATGGTAATAGAATCATGAAATGGCGGTGTTCATTTCATTGGGTGGCCATTCAGTAGCAATATCAATTAATCAATCAATGCAATTTATATAGCGCATCTTCCAGATGACTATTCAGAGGTGCTCCCGACCCAGGCCCGGTCAAAAAGAAAAGTCATAAGAAGTTTATAGAAAGAGCCAGACAGGTCGTGCGGCAGAGAGCGCATGTCAGATGAGAGGTTGTTATAGTAACAGTCTTTGGAATGTACATTGTCTGGCTTTGCATATGCTGCATTGAAATCTGGTACTATATGGGAAATAATGAGACTACATAATGACGCTTCATAAAACAGTATGCTGCGATTAAGTTTGCAAACTCAAGACAGTGTTAACAATTGCTTTCATCGTTGCATATCTAACGTAAGGCGATTTCCCCAAGAGGGACATTTGCCAAAACAGTGCACAGGTGTGCTGTAAAGAAGAGGTTAGTAATTCACAATTTTTGTAAGGAAAAGATATGTGTGCTATAAGGTTTCTGATGTGTTTCTTTTAGCTTTATGGCTGCTCATCCAGAGATGGACTTCTCAAAGGCCAAGTTCTCTGGTTAGAATGTTTTGCTGTCAACTACTTTGAACCTTCTGCAGCAGTCCATGAAGAAAAATCCTGTGCCCAGACTAACAGAATTAAATTTTATTATTATCTGGAACCGTCTCAGATAGGTTTAGCTGGCTGAACAGTATAAAAATATTTATCTGCCTTGTTACGTTTTCTGATTTTTTATGCGCTTTGTAGCTTAATAATAAAATGCTGAAAAAATGAAGTGCAAAGCAGTCCCAACATTACATGTACATATTGGCAACATGTCTTGATTAAAAAGATTTGTTATCTCTCTGGAACCTTCTCTAGTATCTCTTTCGTTCTTTCTTTGTATGTCTGTGCTCTCCTTCCTCTTTTCCCAGTCTTTCTTTTACCATCATCTCTTGTAATGATACAATTCATTCAACAATTTATATAGCACCCTTTCAAAGTAACTAGTCAAAAGTGCTCCCAACTCTAGCCAGGTAGTTTTAAAAGTGACCATAGGCGGTACCACTACCCGAATTACGGAACAGGCGTATAATTTCTGAGAAAGACCGTTCTGAACCAGCTGTAGTGCCTACTTCAGAGAATGCATGTTTAACGACAAATCCAATGGGCGAAGAACGTCGTGTGAATGTCGCAAATCACAACCTACAATTATGTATTTTTAGGCTCTTTGGGTCATTTAAATAACAAAACCTAGGTTTTTGAAAATCAAATTGAACATCACTTGCCGTATTAATGGAGTAGGCACAGAGCACTCCAGGATCAATGAAGTTGCTATATTTTTAAATAATCAACGAGGCAAAAAGTAATTAGGGGTTGTTCATAAAGGACGTCTGGGGTCCATGACCCCGAGGGGTCATGGACTGCGGACGTCCGCATGTGACCATGCTAAACTATTGCCAAAATCACGTCTACATGGTAGTTACGTCATAATCTTAGTTGTTTATGAGTAGCATTAGGACGTACTTCACATTTGATAGAATGATATACCAATGCTACATGCCAATAGGTGCTTATTAAATTTAAGTTCCTTTACATAGTCTTTATTCAATCTCAGTCCTTGTCCATAAATGTATCTTAAAAAGCGATGCACAAAAATAATTATCAGCAGTTGCAATGGTGCCTGATACATGTGTGATGCGGACGTCCGCAAAGGGAGCAGAGGGGTCAGTGGAATGCGGCAGAGTGGGTGAAGAACTTGTCTTTTTTGCGGACGCCCTTTATGGACAACCCCTTATCACCTTCAGCAGTTTCTGAACATAACACCACGCATTACGTTTGCATCGGATTTGTGGGTTAGGTCATGCACGATAATTATTATTATTTAATTCGGGTATTTCAACAGTCACATCTTACCCTAAAATCTTATTAATCTCAGAAATGTAGGATTCTTAAAGGTCGAATTCCGCATGAATGTAGACTGTAGACACTAGTTTTAAAGTTAGCAATTAAGGCATTATGGCAGAAATCAAGCATTACTGTTCACATAAATTTGTGATCTCAAATTAAAGGTATTCGTCGATTCGCTTTATTGCTATAAAAGCATTGGGTGTGCGAAATGCGAATAAGACATGATACTTACTGGCCGCAAGGTGCAGCCCCAATTGTCGCACGATCTTACGACTTACGACTTCCCAGCCCTGTTAGCATCGGTACGATGCTAACAGGACCTGCATGAGGTCATGAACTTATAGTTGATCAAGGTATTGACCAACTTTTGCTCTTACGGTCGATTGATGGGCAAAGTCTATACGTTAATCCGTTCTTACCCGAAGAACTTAGCAAAGAGTCAATTAATTACAGTTTAATTTCTGAGTTTGTGCTCCAATAAAACATTGGCACGATTGTCTTTATCAGTCTTCAAACGAGTCTTGTTGTTTGTCAGCCAATGTAAACAAGGGTAATAGGCAGGCCTACAAGTCGCAGATTTGACCGCGCGCGACCCGTTGTTGTGCTGCCTTCAGAATCATTCGTACAACATTTCCACTATAAGCACAGCTGCGCTATCACTAGCGTAAGCGGGTCCTGCAGTTATTGAGACTATATGTAGTCATGGCTTCTGATGCTATTGTTTGTCTTGATGATTTTGAGAAATATGCGCGAGAGACGATGGCCAAATCTATTTTCTCCTACTATTCTGCTGGAGCCGACGCAGAAGTAACACTTAGCGAAAACAGAAACTCTTTGAAACGGTTAGTACAACTGATTTACAGACCCAACACCCATGACAATTTACATATTAAGGATATTGTAAAAATATGCTGACATTCCTATATGGGTTCCATAGATTGTCTGGTCAATATGATATTGTCATATTGCTTCTGGGTTGAGCAACTTATTTATTTGATTTTTTGGAATTTTTATTTAATTGCCGATGTAGGACAGCCGCTGCCAAATACCTGCAAATGGTCTTTTCAATAATGGAAATAGGGCTATTTTAAATGTAGGTACATACATGGACAGTATCAATAAATACAATATAATTGTGACCTTGACATTTTGATATGTTCAGCCGATGCATAAAAACTTTACAGATATCAAATCATTCCAAGAGTTCTACGCGATGTGTCAAAGAGGGAAACTGGAACAACAATCTTGGGTTATCCCATTTCCTTTCCAGTCTGTATATCACCCACGGCTGCACATGGACATGCTCATCCAGACGGCGAAGTGGGAACGGCCAGAGGTTCGTCGGTGCTGAGATGTTGACATTCCGTCTGATAAGGAAGTTCCCTTTGTATATTGACATCGTTAATTTTTTTTCATGCTTGATCCTGACAGAGGGCTACTACTGCATGTAGACATGTTGATGTAGATCATATAATTTGTGCCACTCCGGTGATTTAAAATAATCTCTGAACGAATCGTCTTTGCGTGGCTAACGACTGCCTCTCTTTCAACTGATTCTCAATCCCCACATATCTGGCTTTGCTAAACACTGCTCCACAGAAGCTGGTATTTCTACTGTAAGCCATCAGCTGGTATTCTGCCTCTGTCTCCTCGACAATTCCTCCAACATTCGACGCTATCTCTCACGGCCTTCTTTTCCACAGACTCTCTTTCTGGCCTGGCCTCTCTGGTTCTACTCTGCTCTAGTTTCAACACAATGCTATTTAATTTGATCGTGCATTCCTTCGAAAGTTCAGAAGTGCTTGCGGCCATACGCCAGAAAATTGACGGTATTGAGCAGCTTTTTGTATGAAGTGAATTACTTGCTCCATGTCCTTTAGCCTTACTCAGTGAATGTCTGAGTGGAGCTTGAAACCCATACACTCCGTGTTAAAGGCCAAGCACTCGTGTGCCCTGATCAGTGTTAATGCTTACAGGTGCAATGTCAATGAAGATCGGTTATACGATGAGCAGCTATGCATCGCGGTCCATTGATGATGTAGCTGATGCAGCTGGTGACTGCCTGAAATTCTTCCAGGTGCACATCTTCACCCGTCGGGACCTCGTCCTTCGTCTGGTCCGATGGGCTGAGAGGAGGGACTTCAAGGCGATTGTGCTGACTGTCGATGTCCCAGTCCTTGGTAACAGATATAGCTACAGGCGAAACCTTCGAAAGGCAGGTCACATCTGGAAGTAAGTTAGAGGTATATCAATCATTTTGGGTAATGCTTACTTATCTGCACCAGTACTTGATAGGGTCAAATTAAAATTATTACGTTACGTCAGATTTACACACATCAACAGGGGCATCTGTCATTTATGTAGCACATAGGGAGTTCATATGTCCGTTGTCCTATATGGAAATAGATATCAGGTCATTATGCATCAGCAAAAGAATCTTCAATTCAACTTTGGCAACCAATGCAGCTCATCCTGCCTATATACCGTATATACCGTATATACCGTATATACTGGCATATAAGTCGATCGATTCGAGTATAAGTCGAAGCGTAATTTTTAGACAAAAATAGCATCCAAAATCGACGACTTGCAAATAAGTCGAACCCAAAAACTCAAAACGAAAGATGACTAAATTTTTTTTAGTGATTATAGAGATTTCCTGACTATACAAAATCTAATAAAATTGTGTGTTAAATCATTGAGAAATAATATAAGCAATCAATACGGATGACTATTGTTCACTGCTTCTGGTTTATATAAGAAGTTCATTAAGTAAGGAAGGCATCTTTCATGCAGTGTCGGAGTTACCGATAAAGTAGGAATTTGCCTTCGGTACTTGAAATATAGTGCAGAATGGTATAATAACATATTTCTAATAGAATAATATCGTAGGGTATATAATAAAATATTTTAATAAATTAATTACATTACAATTTTATCTAAGTAGTCAGTAATTTGTGGAACTGTGATTTATTGTGAAATGGGTGTTAACTTAAAACTAGACAACTAAGGGTTTTAAGTTTTGTGCTCGTTTTTGTAACGAGTGTGCATCTGATTGTCCGAAAATCTTCGGTCTATTTCGCGTCTCGCGTGTAGGTCGATATCCGTTTTTCTCATCCTGAAATAGCATTAAATTTTTCAACTTATACATGAGTATATACGGTATACTTGTGTAGTTTCATTCATTCATTTTATTATTTACAGAGCACCCCTAAAGGGGTCTACTCAAAGGCACTCCCAGCCCAGCCATGGGGATACAGATTGATCAGTCTTGAGCAACTTGTGATACAAAGGCACATCACTCTTTGGCAGCAGTCTTAGTGTGTTCCAGGTGGAGGGGCCAACAACTGAGAAGGCTATGAGCTGATTGTTGATTTATGATCAAACTCTTGAATCCTGCCGGGTACAGTTTACATTAATATTTAAAGTGGATTGAAGGTCATTAATCATAGAAACAGGGTCGTCTGCATAGTTGGGATTTCCATTAGCTACTGCAGTGCAAATGAACACAGATTGCCGTATACAGATTGTCGTATACAAATTGTCGTATACAGATTGTCGTATACAGATTGTCGTATACAGATTGTCGTATACAGTGTGGATCATGCATATTGTCATTGTCTTCGCGTTGCTGTCACGGAATTCCATCAAATTGCACTCATTATGGGTATAAATAAAATCATGTGCCAATTCAATTTGAGCGAATGTGAGATTATAGTGTAAGCTCAATTTTGTAGATTTGGGACCATGAAAGGAGCACAGATAACTGCTACGGACAGGTTCGAGCTTGATTCGTCTGTTACATGGGACGATGTCAGGTGGTTGAAATCTGAAACCAAGCTTCCTCTTATCCTCAAAGGCATACTCAGTGGTAGATATATAGTTAATTAGTTATAAACCATATGTCAAAACAGACGAGCACTTGAAATTACATCCCCAGAATATTATACAGGCAATGGTACAGGCCAACAGTGATGGTAATATTAATGGACTCGTTTTTAGGTTTTTCTTTTCAACGTATGTTCTATGATACGATTTGTCGTCTGATGTTCAGTTGACGACGATATTTATATGTTATCATCGTTGTCATTAGTGCGTTGGCCCTCTGGCTAAGTTATATATTTTGAGTTTCATTCAGACCTAAAAAGAATCAATCTCTGAGTGATCTTAACAATACTTTGATTCATCTGTTACATGGAACGATGTCAAGTGGTTGAATACGAAACCAAGCCTCCTCTTATCCTCAAAGGCATCCTCAGCAGTAGATATGCAGTTATTGGATGAAAACGAGTGCCGTCTCGACGAATATCCAGGCGTGATCCTCCAGCGAGAGATAACTTGTCGACTTCATCCCATGTTCTGAGATTGCTGTAGACAGATGTCACTCTACCACTTCGACGCAGCCCAGAGACTCCTAAAATCTATGCCATCTATTTAGCTGTCGATGGGAATCCGCTGATTCGTTTCACACTTTTGCTAGTACACGCAAAAGCGTGAAACGAATCTTTGATTGTGACTGTTTTAGCTTAGTGTGTACAGTTTTGCTAAATGTTGTGATATTTTTTGTTTGAAATGATGTTTAACATCATAATGGGCCAGTGCAGAGAGTGCCTCTGAATCGTTATTCTGTGAGAGGCGCTATATAAATCTAGAAATACAAGACAGTACCTGGAAGTTCCCGCAGAAGGTACATTTTTCCAAGCTAGCTTACAAATGCCTTGTGCCAGATAGGTTAGTGAACTTTAATATCAGTCATGGAATTTGGCTTGTCATTCTAGAAAAACTTAGGGGTACAATGGCGATTGTATTTATAGTGGAAGATGCCGTTTTGGCCGTGGAATGTGGTGTGGCTGGAATCCTTGTCTCCACGCATGGTGGAAGGCAACTAGACACCATTCCAGCGTCAGTAAGTCAGTTGTCGTCAGTTCATTTACTCCTATATTTCTGCAAAGGGCACTAAATAATGGTTGTCTTCTATATGTGAAGCTTGTGCCTTTATCTGTCATTGACCTCAAGGGATGAACCGAAACTCAGGACATTTACATTGTCATGCTTCACGAACATTACAGCAAACAGTTACTGTCGATGAGTCGTTGGATTTGCCTAACCAGATCCATGACCCTGGGCAGAAATTGTTAGCTTCTTTTTACCCTGGAGGAGATTTAATTTCTGCTGATGATGCATTTATTCATTCATTCGTTATTTGCTGCAGAAATTTATATAGCACCTTTCAAGGTTACTACTCGTGAACGCTCCCAACTCAACCCTGGCCGAACGGAACAGTCTAGCTATCAAACTACCCCATATAGCACTAGCTTCATGGAAAACTGCTCTGATTCCATCTTGATATGTTTGTAATACATAGCAACTTTGTTTATTTTAATTTGGAACCTTGATTCTTTTCAATAATATTACTGGTTTCATTTTTGATGCTGCACTTAGAAATGACTGTTGTTTGTTGTACTGTAGATAGACGTCCTGGGAGACATCGTGAGGATGGTCGATGGTCGCTGCGAGGTTTACATGGACGGAGGAATTCGTCATGGAACCGATATTCTTAAGGCAATGGCCCTCGGCGCCAGAGTCGTGTTCATAGGACGACCAGCGATCTACGGACTCTGCTACAACGTGAGATTTAATGAATATTGATCGTATTGTAAAGTGTTTATTCAATTCAGTAAATGAGTATTTTAAATAGAAATGTATGTAGACTGATTTGAATGGCAGATTTGTTCAACTGATCTGGAAGTGTAGACATATGAGGCTCAAATCCCATTGGTCTAGTTTTAAATAAAGTATGATCATGTTTCTTCAGATTCAAATATGTACACTCATTTTGAATTGACACTGCGAAATTCAAATACGATCTCACCTTTATTGGCCAGGATTGATTTTCTGTTAATTTTAGAATTCTCTTGATATTTTACTTGCCACATATCAATCAATCAATAAATGTGAGCTTCATATAGCACCCCTTCTAGATATCTGCTCAGAGGTGCTAAATATGTGTGTGTCTTTCTATTTTGAAGGGGGCAGAAGGAGTTAGCCAAATGTTGAAGATTTTGAAAGACGAATTCTCCTCTTCTATGGCACTTTGTGGTGAGCAGCTATCGCTGATTGATTTAATCTACAGTCGCTTTTTCCCTCAGACTATACTACTTAGGTATATGGTTTTTTGCAGGAACACAACAGCATTTTCTTTTACCACAACATTCAGCCCAATTAGTCCTGCATCTTCAATAGAACAGGCATGACTTATGTCATAATGGCGACTTGCACACACCAGATCAGTCATGTTAGGCCTACAGCTGACCATGTTATTGGACTTAACTGAGCCCACAAAGATTGCCCGGAAAAGGCTAGATATGAAAAATCCTCGTGAAGCCTCCTCGGCCAGCTGCTGACGGGGTGCTTTTAAAGTTTAATATTGGCTGTGTACAGTGTGTAGGCGACCCAGTGGGTCATGCATGGTGCATGGGTAATGTTAAGCAATACTGTAAATCAGTGGCTTTGTGTGTGTGTATACTACATTTCTGGCTGACTGGTTTTCTATATTTTGTCACATCATACATAGGCTCTACAACATAGTTTTTATGCTGCTTTCAAATGCTGTAACAGAGGAATTTTCATGACAGGTCGAGCGCATGTTTATGCAGTAAGCAATAGTTAACTGTGATAATAATCACTCTAGAGAAATTGATCCAATATCTCTTTAGTGCCTCATAAAAGGTGGCATACTGTCTCTTGTTTCGGTTACACCTCGGTGTGCAGTTTGCGTATTACAATACAATAGAACTGTACTTGATCTTGAACTACGTTCCCTCCTGAGTTCATAAGTGCTAACGACCACACAACAGAATGTTGATGGCACAGATCAGTAATTTATTTGAAAAAAGAAATCATGTGACCCTTTAACGATCAGCGTCGTGGATTATGCCTTACGTGATGGTCGTTAAAGGTTATGGTTCTTACACAGTTACTGTCTTTGGCAAAGCTTGAACCCATACTCTATGCGTAATCACCCGAGAGATCTAACCACTCGGCCACTGTGTCACTCCATGTAAATGCAAGATGCATTTTCAATTTACAGGCTGTACATCTGTGACGGATATCAAGACGTCCGTTGTTGTCGTTAAGAACTCCCTTCTGTGAACATCTACGTTTATGCCAAAACTTGGAAGCAATATCCAACAAAGTCCAGCGCATGCGGCACAGAGAGTAGATGTGCCAATCGTTGATATATAATCCTATACCTAACCTAACATCCGAATTCCGAAACATGTAGAAACAGATGAAAGTGATAATATGGTGATATTTGTTTACATATTTTGTATGTAATGTATGAGATCGATGTTGTGTTGTGTATAGGCCACGTATTGTATTGTATCTATTCATTAGATGGTACTCCAACAGTAGAACTAATCTGTAGGTTGTAACTACGTTATTAGTTTTATTAGCAGTTTATCGGTCATTATTGCTGGAACAACAAGTTTAAAAAAATCAATGGTGTCTTATATATAAGTAGTGACCCTCAAAACGTGAAGTCTACGTGAAGCTTCAAGCCGCAGGTCCAACACAATTAGAAACCAATTACGATGAAAATTATGCTGCTGCTGCTGATGATGATGATGACAATGATGATGATGATTAGGGGTCATTGCATAATTACGTAACGCTCGAGGGGTGGATGGGTGGAGTGCTATAAAACATTACGAAACGTTACGGGAGTGGGTGGGGGTTAGCTGAACTTTACGTAACTCCTTTCATTTTTAAACTAATTATTCATTAATTAAAAATACTCAATCAAAGCTATGAACCAAAGATTACAGTTTTTCCGTTAGTAGTGAAGGGTCATGAACGGAACGCTCTTGCGATATGTAATTTCTACAAAATCTCCCAATTTCTCAGCTCACCTGAATATTTTTCAGAGAGGCGGGTTAATTTAAAATGTCATGCGACAGCGGGGCGAAATTCAATATGCAAATCAAACCCGTTTGTTATCAATATTACGATTGCTGATGGCTTCAAGCCAAAGCAAATCAAAGTCAAGCTAAATCAAGTCAGAGTAAATGACACGACATATCGTCTACATTTAACTTCCGAAATTTGAAGAATTTTCGATTCGATATTAAAACAACCGCCATTTTCAATCAGAAGGTTAAACACCTCGTGACGACTAACATATATATGCGGTACTAGTTAGGAGCACCAAAAACGAACGGAGCTGCCGCGCGAAATGGCAGACCCGCTTCCTAAAGAGGCCTGGTGAATGTGATCATACCTGCGTTAGTTAAGAAAGACACAATCGGGGCACACCCGCCGAGTTCAAAATTCAGTTCCAAGCGAAGCTAGACTGTAAGTCTAGTAGGCCTAGCACATAAATTTACACTAAACTAGTGTTTAGCCTCGTAGCCAACACAAGGCGGTGAAATCATCGAAGTTAAAACATAATATTAAATATTAAATACCATTGATGGAGGCTAAATTTGGAGACTATTTAGGCCAAGGTAAGACTACACGGATTTTTGTTCAAAATATATACGTAACGCTCAGGGGGTGGGTGGGTCTATGAAAACGTTACGATGCGCTACATAGGCGGTGCCGGGGTAAAAAAAACGGCCATTTTCAACGTTACGCAATTATGCAATGACCCCTTATGATGAAGGCATGTGCCTGTCTGGTTAAAAGGATTTTGTGTAAATATTACTGAGAGTGCCTTTGAGGATGAGAGGGGGCTTGGTCTCTGACTTCACCTGATATCGTCCCATGTAACGGACGAACCAAAGTCGAAGCTGTCCGTTGCGGTTAGTTCTGCTTGCTCAAACGTCCCAAATCTTCGAAAATAGCTGACAATCAAAGAATCTCAGAATCACTTAAATTGAATTGGCACATGAGCTTCATTTGTATCCGTGAAGGGTGCGATTTGGTGGAATTCCCCGACAGCAGCATCATATCTTTATGGCACATATGAATTACATATTCTATCGAAATTCAACCAAATACCTCCTACCTGAGTGTATATGAGTAGACCGATTGTAATATAATTTTATCTGTGACTTCTAAGCAGTGGTCTGCATAAACAAACAGCGTACGCTTCAGACAATTATAACTTACTCCCAAACCTTGTCTCCCACTGGAGGCTCGAATGAAGCTGTATCTGTTACCCAGTACCGGGACATCGACGGTCAGCACAATGGCCTTGAAGTCCCTCCTCTCAGCCCATCGGACCAGACGAAGGACTAGGTCCCGACGGGTGAAGATGTGCTTCTGGAAGAATTTCAGACAGTCACCAGCTGCATCAGCCACGTCGTCAATGGAATGTGTGACGAATGGCTGCTCATCGTATAGACTATCTTCATTGACATTGCACCTGTAAACCATTCACACAGATGCTTGGAATCAAACGTGAACAGCACGGGTTTCTGGCCCCAATCGGTAGGTCGCTGAATGTGGACCTCGAGCAATACCGTTCTTATTGTCTTTGCATGCGTAAGGTTGCTTGACAAACTCTTGTGCTCACGGCGTTTACAAAGTCTACGTTTACCAGTCCTTGTTTTACTGACATCCGGACCAGGCCTACTAATGGGACTTGATAGCCAAAGGCTCTTGAAGTTTAATTATTAAGTTTGTGCAACGATAAAACACGGGCACGATTGTTACTTTGTTTGTCGTGAGCCGATCACAGAGTGTAGTGTAGGCCTACTTTAAGGTGTCTTTAAACGAGTCTTGTCGTATATCGGCCGATGCATGTCGGCCTAAACCAGGTTTGGCTTCATACAAGGCGTATACTTAAGCTATCATCACCGGATGTTGTGTTGTCTTCAGAATCATTCGTAGAGTACTGTTCAGCATTTCCATTTTCCTCTGTAGGCACAACTGTGCTATCGCTAGCGTAAGCAAGTCCTGCTTGTCCTCAGTTGTTGGACTATACGTAGTCATGGCTTCAGATGCTATTGTTTGTCTGGATGACTTTGAGAAATATGCGCGAGAGACGCTGACCAAATTTGTCTTCTCCTTCTATTCTTCTGGAGCCGACAAAGGAGTAACACTTGAAGAAAACAGAAACGCTTTGAAACGGTTAGTATCAATAAGTAGCAGACTTGACACCCATGTCATTCTGCATGCTAAAGATATCGTGGAAATATGCCGATATACCCATTTGGGCTCCAGATATTGTCTCGTCGATGTATAATACTGTCATATATTGCTACTGGGGAGATTGAATTGTGTCTATCACCTATGTAGAATAGCCTCTATTGTTTCGTAGGACCACAGTTCCAAACTAACACGCATAGACACACGAGGGGCACCCGCATCGTAATCGTGATCAATATGTCGTGACATTACTTTTCTTACCCTAAATGGGTAGTGACATCACTATTCCATCGACTTACATCTATGTTTCTCTGGATTTGTTGCTTTTGTCTGTTCATTTGTAGATTGAGACGTAGATAGAAAAAAAAACAGTTCTATTTGTTATCTTCCGCCAGTGACAGTGGCCGATCGGTTAGAGCGGTCAGCCCGTAACGTTCAGTGTGCGCTGAACGAGCGGGTTCGACCCTCGGCCGGGGAGTCACTGTGTAGGGACCTTGAGCAAGTTCTTTGCGCACAATTGCTCTGCATTACAACTGCAATTGCGCGGCCGAGGTGTGTGTGTGTGTGCACTTATGAGCAAGAAATTTTGGAAGAAGGACGGTATCAAATTTCGGTAATAAAAGAAAAAAGAAGAAAAGAACACCTCTTAGGTTTTGACCCTGACAATATTTATAAATTACAGATTAATCTTAACTTTGAAGTTTGTATTTCTCTCGAGAACGTTGACCTAAACTGTATTTGCAGAATTGAATGTTCGCCTGCCTCGTTTCTCTCACTCTCTTTATATATGACTGATCAAAGGCAATGGCTACCTCTCTCTCCCTCTCTCTCTCTCTCTCTCTCTCTCTCTCTCTCTCTCTCTCTCTCTCTCTCTCTCTCTCTCTCTCTCTCTCTCTCTCTCTCTCTCTCTCTCTCTCTCTCTCTCTCTCTCTCTCTCTCTCTCTCTCTCTCTCTCTCTCTCTCTCTCTCTCTGTGCGCATCCAATTTGAAGCTAAGTTTTGTCGTTGCCCAGCATCTTTTAATATCATTAGCAGGGTCTTGCTCCAACTACAAAGCACCTTCCTCATAAAATTTACCGTCCCATTTCTGCCGCGTCATTGCATCCTCTCAGATCTTCTGCCGGCTTGACCTACTCGATTAAGGAATACAATGACTGCATCCAGATCCTTATCCTGCGCTAGTTCCTCTAAATGAAATAGGCTTTCTTCTTCTCCAAGCTCTTTGGGCTCTACATCCTCTGTGGTGACATCTCTACCTATTTCACTCATCTTAAAAAATACCTATGTGTTTATAATACTATACCTAAATATATATCTTGCACTAGGATCGCTATTGAAGGGCTTATGCAGTGAGTGGCGCTTTATAAATGATCAAATAAAATACAATTTTGTTGACAGAAGCTGTGTAGTCCTAATGATTTTGGAGCACCTTAGGTTGATGTTGTGTGCCCTCGACAATGACGATATATAAGTTGCTAAGCGCATTACAGTTAGACCTACTTAGAGTTGCAGTCATTGAATGCATAAGTTATAAGAATGCCATAGAGTCTAAGTTGCTTTCTCCTATTAAGTAGCCTACTAACTAAGCATTGTCACCTAAGCCACGCAAATGAGTTGCGTGTATCTTATTTACACACAATTAAAGTTACTAATGCCGTACCTGTACGAAAGAAGGAAGGATAAACAACAAGAATAAAGCAAGTTCGACAAGTCATTTACTCTTGAATTGCTTAAAGAAAAATTAGAGCAACGTTCGACTCAGCTTAGATAACTATGTATGGTCCCGCTAGAGAAGCATTGGATCAGCGTTCTCTTTCGCATCCACAGAACAGCTCTGCATAAGCTAATGCTCCTTCTAGCGGGACCATACATGAGCTAAATAATACTTGACGATATTTTACGAGCAGTGGTATTCACGGCGACTGTAGGCCTACATGCTTAGTCTACTGACTGAAGTTAGAAACTACACTGATCAGTTTCTGATTTGTCGAAGTCATCTCGAAAGGCTAATTAAAACTTTTTGAATGAAGACCTTGTACAATTGCCTAGTTATCAAAGTTTGTGGAGAAGGGAGGCATTTGGTCTGTTAGGAACGATGTTTCAAACATCGATCAGGCCTCTGCAGCTCAACTTAACTTGCCCTTACCTACTGTCTTGCCTTCAATTGCCCTCGTGACTCTGATTATTATTATTAGAACTACCTTCAATCGCAACCCTTAACGCAGGTGAAGTAACTGGTTTTCCTTGCTTTTTCTCAAATTTCTTGCAGCTTTTGTTCCGCTGCGAGAAATTTTGAAAATGACGAGATATATAGAATTGTCTGCAGAAGTTTGAGCAAGATATAACCTGCAAACGGTCCGTTTTAAATAGTGCTATGTTAGGTGTGTGTCCTTTCAAGCATAAATGAGTATAGGTGCATGACCTTTAATCTTTTATACATTCAGCTGATGCATAACAGTTTTATAGATACCAAATCATTCCAAGAGTTCTTCGCGATGTATCAAAGAGGGAAACTGGAACAACAATCTTGGGTTATCCCATTTCCTTTCCAGTCTGTATATCACCCACGGCTGTACATGGACATGCTCATCCGGACGGCGAAGTGGGAACGGCCAGAGGTTAGTCGGTGCTGAATCGTTGACTTTCATTTGCTATGTATACTAGGAATTAAATGACCTATCAACTTCACTCTCATTTCATGCAGATTAAATTTAAACGACTTACCTAAACCCAGAAAACAGCCCAGAAACTTTAGCTTGTCCTCATAACTGATCTCTGCTCCGTTGACACAAATCACACAAATGCTCATGTAAACGCGCATTATGGAACCGTGATCCAGTCCTTATAATTTGCCATTTGACTACAATCAGTTTAATATTAATACTATCCAGCTCGACAGAGCAAATGTATACCATAGATTGGAGGTCACACAGGGATGCCGAAATTAGGATAAGGTAATCTGTGTGCATGACGCACCCTAAGTACCTTTCCCCAATTCTACATTCATATCTGAAACCACGTACGGATCTTTTCAATTAGACTATGTCGTTGATATACACCAAAAATATAGATCATTTATATATAGTACTATCAGGGGTGTAACAAGCGGAGGGGCACCGGCCTCCCCAGTTTCAAAAGTGGGGGGGGGGAGGCACCGGCCTCCCCAGCTTCAAAACTGGGGGGGGGGGGCAAAGCCCCCAGTTTTAGTGCTCAGTGCCCCCATATGCCCCCCAAATCGGTTCTTTTTTATGTTTCTCCAATGGCTTGCTAAGATGACTTTTGTTGAGATAATTTGTGCCCCTCATTTTTCACATTTATGGTGGGGCAAAATTCAAAAAGTAGGGAGGGGAAAAAAATTTTTTGCGCTTTGGCGCAATATTTTTGAAATTATGCCCCCACTTTTCAAAACCTTTTTACACCTCTGAGTGCTACTTCTGTAAATGCGCTCCACACTAGCCAAATTATTAGCAAACGTTAAGAAGAATAATACGTCAGTGTCCAGCACATGAAATAGAAGGCGCAATCAATCAACGTAGCTTGATATAGCGCCTCTTCAAGAAATCTACTCGATCAGAGGCGCTTTCAGTCCAACGTCGGCCATAGAAGATAGGTTTAGGAGAAGAGTTTCTATAGGCAAGAGCCGAAGATCCAACGGGACGCCATACCAAGTAATCTAGCCCACAAACAAGAAAGCAAGGTACTGCATCATTGATGTCCGAGTTACCGAGTTAACAAGCAGGGCGAAGGAGGGTTACTGGTTAAGAATTACCCCCAAGGTCGCACACATATGAAGCGAAAGTAAGATAGGACAAATTAAGCAATAGGTTGTTTACCTAATTCAATATTTGCCAGTTGTTGCTGGGTCCCAAACCAGTTGAATTTGGATTTTACAGGGTTGAGTCTGATCCAGGACTTAACTGAGTCAACAGCAGTCTGCATGCTTTGAACAAGAGCGGTCGCTTGAGAGATGAACCAGATCTAAGTATCATCAGCATAAATCTGATTTAGAACCCCACAGGAAGAGAGGAGCACTCCAATTTCAGAAGTGTATACAGTCTACAGCAGAAGGTCCAAAACAGATCCCTGGGGCAATCCAAAACATTTGGGCCTGTATAACTTGAAGATGAAGCAAGAGGTGCGCTCACCTAGGAACGAGCGGAGACGCTCAAGTGGTCGGCCAGTAAAGCCTAAGGAAACGGATAAGCTTAGCAATTAAAAGGATGTTATGATCCACAGATTCATAGGCAGCACTGTAAATATCCCACAAGGCTCAAAAGGCGGACCAACAGGGTACTGTAATATGATGCAAATCTTCGAAAATTTCTTAGCAAAGGCACAAAGCCACGTCAGAGAGACCAGCTTATTCACCTGCGCTATACCAGATCAAGTCCGCAATAGCCAATCCTCATGGTTCTTTCCGGTTCCGGGTCGAAATCCGGGGGTCAAGCCGAGGAGTCAAGCAGTCTCAGTAGCATGATTTCTACGTAACTCCGCAGACCATTTACATTCAGAAAATGGGCTAACTGTCCAGTAACAATTTAATCCATACTTTTAGAGGCAAATGGCACAGCTAAAATTGGTCTATAGGCTAGTTAGCTGAGTCCAGTAATAGCTGACCCCAATACGTTGAGGATAACTAACGGATTCCCATCCTGAGATGACACAATCTTTGGAACGATGCGTTTGACGGACACGATGATGCGATTATCGAGGAGCCCTCATTGCTAGAAGATGTCGCATGTCCATCCTTCGGTCGATAGTTGTCATCTAGTCGTCGGTTGCCGGTCGGGTGATCGAAGGAAGCCCGGTGTCGATTGAGGCCCTTGAGGGCACTTCACGGACCCACGTTGCTCTACCCCGATTGAAGCCTATGCCCAGTTGTAAGCAGGTCGGCTGCTAATAAACCCGGACAACTCGAAGATGCTTACTAAGGCCATTTACAGTCACGTATACATAGACCAAGACGATTTGCATATAAAACATTATTAAAACAAAGTCAACATCACAAACAATGAATGAGACCGTTGCGCAGAATTCTTTCGAATAAATTCAACTTAAATATCTTCTTAACATAGTCTATGCTGGCTGTCGATTTGTAGTTGTAGTCGAACGTTTATGAAGTGCAACTATGCGATTCCCATGCAGGCGCTCACAAGTCAAGTCAATGCAATCATTTAAACAATGATGAAATGTGAGAACGGGGGTCAAAAACTCGCCGCTTGTCGGCTCTTTCAATATCTGAAATAAAAAATGCTGAATTCAAATATTTAGTTGGAGAAAACTGACTTTTAATGCATGTGGTGTCAAAATTTGGAAAGGTAAAATATGCGTATTTTCAGAGATGAATGACCTAGATTTCATACACCGACTTGCCATGATTCGCAATGTAGCAAACAGATATCGATGCCGAGTGCTTTATTTCATACAGAATAATAGTCTTTTTTGCTCAGCACAGTTGCTGAGTAAACAAGTAATGGTTGATAAGATCTTTGATGATGCGAATATTCTGAAACTCTGACTTTGATTTTCTCTGTTGTTAATATCATACTAATGAGAGAGTCAAACGAGTGTAACTCAAGTTAAATAAAAGCTGTTTCGATTCAGTAAAAAGTATTTTAATTTGAAGCAGATGCATTGTAGAATATGATTTAATAAAAAAAGTCAAAAACGACAAGTGATGAGTTTTGATATCTTGTCTCACAAGGGGTTTCAGGTTTTCAGGCGTTCCAAAGCAGAGGATGAGAATGATTGAGGAATCCTTGATGACAATACAACACAACTGTATTTTATATTGCCTCCCTTTCAAAGTTCAGAGGTTCACGTGCCATGGTCAGAAGGTGAGGGTTTGCTCGAGGTCCTTATGCAGTGACTTCCCGAGTGGGGCCTGAAACCCATGCTCTCCTCGTTTGAGGACAAGCACTCATGTGCCATGATCTGTGTGAATGCTTGCAGGTGCTATGTCGATGAAGATCGGTTATACGATGAGCAGCCATTCGACACGGTCCATTGACGAGGTGGCTGATGCAGCTGGCGACTGTCTGAAATTCTTCCAGATGCACATATTCACCCGTCGTGACATCGTTCTTCGACTGGTTCGATGGGCTGAGAGGAGGGACTTCAAGGCCATTGTGCTGACCGTCGACGTCCCGGTACTGGGTAACAGATACAGCTTCATTCGAGACACTCCAGTGGGGGACAAGGTATGGAAGTAAGTTATAATTATTGTCTAAAGCGTATACGCTGTTTGTTTATGCAAACCACTGCTTGGATGTCACAGATAAAATTACATTACAATCGGTCTACGCAAATAAACTCAAGTAGGAGGTATTTGATTGAATTTCGATAAAATATGTTATTCATATGTGCCACCAAGAAATTGATGCTGCTGTCGGGGAATTCCACCAAATCGCACCCTTCACGGGTACAAATGAAGCTCATGTGCCAATTCAATTTAAGCGATTCTGAGATTCTTTGATTGTCAGTAATTTTCGAAGATTTGGGACCTTTGAGAAAGCAAAGCTAACTGCAACGGACGAATTCGACTTCGATTCGTCAGTTACATGGGACGATGTCAAGTGGTTGAAATCTGAAACCAAGCTTCCTCTCATTCTCAAAGGCATCCTCAGTGGTATATATATACAATATCCTTTGAACCAGACAGGCACATGCCTTATCATCATCGTCATCATCATCGTCATCACCGTCATCATCATCATCAGCGACAGTAGCAGCATCCTTTTCATCGAATTTGGTGTATAGTTGAGTTGGATCTCCAGTTTCATGTAGGCTTCACGTTTTATTGGAGGTAAGGGAGGGTGAGAGTATTGGAGGTAAAGGAGGATGAGAGTATTGGAGGTAAGGGAGGGTGAGAGTATTGGAGGTAAGGGAGGGTGAGAGTATTGGAGGTAAGGGAGGAGGAGAGTATTGGAGGTAAGGGAGGATGAGAGTAATGGAGGTAAGGGAGGGTGAGAGTATTGGAGGTAAGGGAGGAGGAGAGTATTGGAGGTAAGGGAGGATGAGAGTATTGGAGGTAAGGGAGGAGGAGAGTATTGGAGGTAAGGGAGGGTGAGAGTATTGGAGGCAAGGGAGGAGGAGAGTATTGGAGGTAAGGGAGGGTGAAAGTATTGGAGGTAAGAAAGGAGGAGAGTATTGGAGGTAAGGGAGGAGGAGAGTATTGGAGGTAAGGGAGGATGAGAGTATTGGAGGTAAGGGAGGGTGAGAGTATTGGAGGTTACTGGGAGGAGGAGAGTATTGGAGGTAAGGGAGGATGAGAGTATTAGAGGTAAGGGAGGGTGAGAGCATTGGAGGTAAGGGAGGAGGAGAGTATTGGAGGTAAGGGAGGAGGAGAGTATTGGAGGTAAGGGAGGAGGAGAGTATTGGAGGTAAGGGAGGAGGAGAGTATTGGAGGTAAGGGAGGGTGAGAGTATTGGAGGTAAGGGAGGAGGAGAGTATTGGAGGTAAGGGAGGGTGAAAGTATTGGATGTAAGGGAGGAGGAGAGTATTGGAGGTAAGGGAGGAGGAGAGTATTGGAGGTAAGGGAGGATGAGAGTATTGGAGGTAAGGGAGGGTGAGAGTATTGGAGGTAAGGGAGGAGGAGAGTATTGGAGGTAAGGGAGGATGAGAGTATTGGAGGTAAGGGAGGGTGAGAGTATTGGAGGTAAGGGAGGAATAGAGTATCGGAGGTAAGGGAGGATGAGAGTATTGGAGGTAAGGGAGGAGGAGAGTATTGGAGGTAAGGGAGGAGGAGAGTATTGGAGGTAAGGGAGGATGAGAGTATTGGAGGTAAGGGAGGATGAGAGTATTGGAGGTAAGGGAGGGTGAGAGTATTGGAGGTAAGGGAGGGTGAGAGTATTGGAGGTAAGGGAGGAATAGAATATTGGAGGTAAGGGAGGATGAGAGTATTGGAGGTAAGGGAGGAGGAGAGTATTGGAGGTAAGGGAGGAGGAGATTTGGAGGTAAGGGAGGAGGAGAGTATTGGAGGTAAGGGAGGAGGAGAGTATTGGAGGTAAGGGAGGAGGAGAGTATTGGAGGTATGGGAGGGTGAGAGTATTGGAGGTAAGGGAGGAGGAGAGTATTGGAGGTAAGGGAGGAGGAGAGTATTGGAGGTAAGGGAGGATGAGAGTATTGGAGGTAAGGGAGGATGAGAGTATTGGAGGTAAGGGAGGAGGAGAGTATTGGAGGTAAGGGAGGATTAGAGTATTGGAGGTAAGGGAGGGTGAGAGTATTGGAGGTAAGGGAGGGTGAGAGTATTGGAGGTAAGGGAGGAGGAGAGTATTGGAGGTAAGGGAGGGTGAGAGTATTGGAGGTAAGGGAGGAGGAGAGTATTGGAGGTAAGGGAGGAATAGAGTATCGGAGGTAAGGGAGGATGAGAGTATTGGAGGTAAGGGAGGAGGAGAGTATTGGAGGTAAGGGAGGAGGAGAGTATTGGAGGTAAGGGAGGATGAGAGTATTGGAGGTAAGGGAGGATGAGAGTATTGGAGGTAAGGGAGGGTGAGAGTATTGGAGGTAAGGGAGGGTGAGAGTATTGGAGGTAAGGGAGGAATAGAGTATTGGAGGTAAGGGAGGATGAGAGTATTGGAGGTAAGGGAGGAGGAGAGTATTGGAGGTAAGGGAGGAGGAGATTTGGAGGTAAGGGAGGAGGAGAGTATTGGAGGTAAGGGAGGAGGAGAGTATTGGAGGTAAGGGAGGAGGAGAGTATTGGAGGTAAGGGAGGAGGAGAGTATTGGAGGTATGGGAGGATGAGAGTAATGGAGGTAAGGGAGGGTGAGAGTATTGGAGGTAAGGGAGGAGGAGAGTATTGGAGGTAAGGGAGGATGAGAGTATTGGAGGTAAGGGAGGAGGAGAGTATTGGAGGTAAGGGAGGGTGAGAGTATTGGAGGCAAGGGAGGAGGAGAGTATTGGAGGTAAGGGAGGGTGAAAGTATTGGAGGTAAGAAAGGAGGAGAGTATTGGAGGTAAGGGAAGAGGAGAGTATTGGAGGTAAGGGAGGATGAGAGTATTGGAGGTAAGGGAGGGTGAGAGTATTGGAGGTTACTGGGAGGAGGAGAGTATTGGAGGTAAGGGAGGATGAGAGTATTAGAGGTAAGGGAGGGTGAGAGCATTGGAGGTAAGGGAGGGTGAGAGCATTGGAGGTAAGGGAGGAGGAGAGTATTGGAGGTAAGGGAGGAGGAGAGTATTGGAGGTAAGGGAGGAGGAGAGTATTGGAGGTAAGGGAGGGTGAGAGTATTGGAGGTAAGGGAGGAGGAGAGTATTGGAGGTAAGGGAGGGTGAAAGTATTGGATGTAAGGGAGGAGGAGAGTATTGGAGGTAAGGGAGGAGGAGAGTATTGGAGGTAAGGGAGGATGAGAGTATTGGAGGTAAGGGAGGGTGAGAGTATTGGAGGTAAGGGAGGAGGAGAGTATTGGAGGTAAGGGAGGATGAGAGTATTGGAGGTAAGGGAGGGTGAGAGTATTGGAGGTAAGGGAGGAATAGAGTATCGGAGGTAAGGGAGGATGAGAGTATTGGAGGTAAGGGAGGAGGAGAGTATTGGAGGTAAGGGAGGAGGAGAGTATTGGAGGTAAGGGAGGATGAGAGTATTGGAGGTAAGGGAGGATGAGAGTATTGGAGGTAAGGGAGGGTGAGAGTATTGGAGGTAAGGGAGGGTGAGAGTATTGGAGGTAAGGGAGGAATAGAATATTGGAGGTAAGGGAGGATGAGAGTATTGGAGGTAAGGGAGGAGGAGAGTATTGGAGGTAAGGGAGGAGGAGATTTGGAGGTAAGGGAAAAGGAGAGTATTGGAGGTAAGGGAGGAGGAGAGTATTGGAGGTATGGGAGGGTGAGAGTATTGGAGGTAAGGGAGGAGGAGAGTATTGGAGGTAAGGGAGGAGGAGAGTATTGGAGGTAAGGGAGGAGGAGAGTATTGGAGGTAAAGGAGGATGAGAGTATTGGAGGTAAGGGAGGGTGAGAGTATTGGAGGTAAGGGAGGGTGAGAGTATTGGAGGTAAGGGAGGAGGAGAGTATTGGAGGTAAGGGAGGATGAGAGTATTGGAGGTAAGGGAGGGTGAGAGTATTGGAGGTAAGGGAGGAGGAGAGTATTGGAGGTAAGGGAGGATGAGAGTATTGGAGGTAAGGGAGGAGGAGAGTATTGGAGGTAAGGGAGGGTGAGAGTATCGGAGGTAAGGGAGGATGAGAGTATTGGAGGTAAGGGAGGAGGAGAGTATTGGAGGTAAGGGAGGAGGAGAGTATTGGAGGTAAGGGAGGATGAGAGTATTGGAGGTAAGGGAGGATGAGAGTATTGGAGGTAAGGGAGGGTGAGAGTATTGGAGGTAAGGGAGGGTGAGAGTATTGGAGGTAAGGGAGGAATAGAGTATTGGAGGTAAGGGAGGATGAGAGTATTGGAGGTAAGGGAGGAGGAGAGTATTGGAGGTAAGGGAGGAGGAGATTTGGAGGTAAGGGAGGAGGAGAGTATTGGAGGTAAGGGAGGAGGAGAGTATTGGAGGTAAGGGAGGAGGAGAGTATTGGAGGTATGGGAGGGTGAGAGTATTGGAGGTAAGGGAGGAGGAGAGTATTGGAGGTAAGGGAGGAGGAGAGTATTGGAGGTAAGGGAGGAGGAGAGTATTGGAGGTAAAGGAGGATGAGAGTATTGGAGGTAAGGGAGGGTGAGAGTATTGGAGGTAAGGGAGGGTGAGAGTATTGGAGGTAAGGGAGGAGGAGAGTATTGGAGGTAAGGGAGGATGAGAGTATTGGAGGTAAGGGAGGGTGAGAGTATTGGAGGTAAGGGAGGAGGAGAGTATTGGAGGTAAGGGAGGATGAGAGTATTGGAGGTAAGGGAGGAGGAGAGTATTGGAGGTAAGGGAGGGTGAGAGTATTGGAGGTAAGGGAGGGTGAGAGTATTGGAGGTAAGGGAGGATGAGAGTATTGGAGGTAAGGGAGGGTGAGAGTATTGGAGGTAAGGGAGGAATAGAGTATTGGGGGTAAGGGAGGATGAGAGTATTGGAGGTAAGGGAGGAGGAGAGTATTGGAGGTAAGGGAGGAGGAGATTTGGAGGTAAGGGAGGAGGAGAGTATTGGAGGTAAGGGAGGAGGAGAGTATTGGAGGTAAGGGAGGAGGAGAGTATTGGAGGTATGGGAGGGTGAGAGTATTGGAGGTAAGGGAGGAGGAGAGTATTGGAGGTAAGGGAGGAGGAGAGTATTGGAGGTAAGGGAGGATGAGAGTATTGGAGGTAAGGGAGGATGAGAGTATTGGAGGTAAGGGAGGAGGAGAGTATTGGAGGTAAGGGAGGATGAGAGTATTGGAGGTAAGGGAGGGTGAGAGTATTGGAGGTAAGGGAGGAATAGAGTATTGGAGGTAAGGGAGGATGAGAGTATTGGAGGTAAGGGAGGAGGAGAGTATTGGAGGTAAGGGAGGAGGAGATTTGGAGGTAAGGGAGGAGGAGAGTATTGGAGGTAAGGGAGGAGGAGAGTATTGGAGGTAAGGGAGGAGGAGAGTATTGGAGGTAAGGGAGGGTGAGAGTATTGGAGGTAAGGGAGGAGGAGAGTATTGGAGGTAAGGGAGGATGAGAGTATTGGAGGTAAGGGAGGGTGAGAGTATTGGAGGTAAGGGAGGGGGAGAGTATTGGAGGTAAGGGAGGATGAGAGTATTGGAGGTAAGGGAGGATGAGAGTATTGGAGGTAAGGGAGGAGGAGAGTATTGGAGGTAAGGGAGGAGGAGATTTGGAGGTAAGGGAGGAGGAGAGTATTGGAGGTAAGGGAGGAGGAGAGTATTGGAGGTAAGGGAGGAGGAGAGTATTGGAGGTATGGGAGGGTGAGAGTTTTGGAGGTAAGGGAGGAGGAGAGTATTGGAGGTAAGGGAGGAGGAGAGTATTGGAGGTAAGGGAGGAGGAGAGTATTGGAGGTAAAGGAGGATGAGAGTATTGGAGGTAAGGGAGGGTGAGAGTATTGGAGGTAAGGGAGGAGGAGAGTATTGGAGGTAAGGGAGGAGGAGAGTATTGGAGGTAAGGGAGGATGAGAGTATTGGAGGTAAGGGAGGGTGAGAGTATTGGAGGTAAGGGAGGAGGAGAGTATTGGAGGTAAGGGAGGATGAGAGTATTGGAGGTAAGGGAGGAGGAGAGTATTGGAGGTAAGGGAGGAGGAGAGTATTGGAGGTAAGGGAGGATGATAGTATTGGAGGTAAGGGAGGATGAGAGTATTGGAGGTAAGGGAGGGTGAGAGTATTGGAGGTAAGGGAGGGTGAGAGTATTGGAGGTAAGGGAGGGTGAGAGTATTGGAGGTAAGGGAGGATGAGAGTATTGGAGGTAAGGGAGGGTGAGAGTATTGGAGGTAAGGGAGGAATAGAGTATTGGAGGTAAGGGAGGATGAGAGTATTGGAGGTAAGGGAGGAGGAGAGTATTGGAGGTAAGGGAGGAGGAGATTTGGAGGTAAGGGAGGAGGAGAGTATTGGAGGTAAGGGAGGATGAGAGTATTGGAGGTAAGGGAGGAGGAGAGTATTGGAGGTATGGGAGGGTGAGAGTATTGGAGGTAAGGGAGGAGGAGAGTATTGGAGGTAAGGGAGGAGGAGAGTATTGGAGGTAAGGGAGGATGAGAGTATTGGAGGTAAGGGAGGATTAGAGTATTGGAGGTAAGGGAGGAGGAGAGTATTGGAGGTAAGGGAGGATGAGAGTATTGGAGGTAAGGGAGGAGGAGAGTATTGGAGGTAAAGGAGGATGAGAGTATTGGAGGTAAGGGAGGGTGAGAGTATTGGAGGTAAGGGAGGGTGAGAGTATTGGAGGTAAGGGAGGAGGAGAGTATTGGAGGTAAGGGAGGATGAGAGTATTGGAGGTAAGGGAGGGTGAGAGTATTGGAGGTAAGGGAGGAGGAGAGTATTGGAGGTAAGGGAGGATGAGAGTATTGGAGGTAAGGGAGGAGGAGAGTATTGGAGGTAAGGGAGGAGGAGAGTATTGGAGGTAAGGGTGGATGAGAGTATTGGAGATAAGGGAGGATGAGAGTATTGGAGGTAAGGGAGGGTGAGAGTATTGGAGGTAAGGGAGGGTGAGAGTATTGGAGGTAAGGGAGGGTGAGAGTATTGGAGGTAAGGGAGGATGAGAGTATTGGAGGTAAGGGAGGGTGAGAGTATTGGAGGTAAGGGAGGAATAGAGTATTGGGGGTAAGGGAGGATGAGAGTATTGGAGGTAAGGGAGGAGGAGAGTATTGGAGGTAAGGGAGGAGGAGATTTGGAGGTAAGGGAGGAGGAGAGTATTGGAGGTAAGGGAGGAGGAGAGTATTGGAGGTAAGGGAGGAGGAGAGTATTGGAGGTAAGGGAGGATGAGAGTATTGGAGGTAAGGGAGGGTGAGAGTATTGGAGGTAAGGGAGAATGAGAGTATTGGAGGTAAGGGAGGAAGAGAGTATTGGAGGTGAGGGAGGAGGAGAGTATTGGAGGTAAGGGAGGAGGAGAGTATTGGAGGTAAGGGAGGATGAGAGTATTGGAGGTAAGGGAGGATGAGAGTATTGGAGGTAATGGAGGGTGAGAGTGATCGAAATCATGATCGCTCGAGTATTCGCAAGAGCACCTAGAAGTTTCCGCAGAATGCAAAGTTTGCCAAACTTGCTTCGTCGGATTGATTAACAGATTCCATTGTTTTAATTTGGTACGTGCTAAAAGGAAAACTTAGAAATGCAATGACGATTGTATCTATAGTGAAAGATGCAGTTTTGGCCGTGGAATGTGGTGCAGCGGGAATTCTGGTCTCCACTCACGGTGGCAGGCAGCTAGACACCGTTCCAGCTTCAGTAAGTCAGATCATCAGATGTCGTCAGTTCACTCACTCCCATAGTTCTGCAAAGGGCACTAAATAACAATTTTTTTTGTCTTTTGCGTTTGAATTCATGGTTTGTGCCTTTAACAATCATTGAGCTAATCGAGAGATTGTCTTATGTTTTAGATTTGCATCTCGATTTTCGTTAAAAATTATATTCTTCAGGACATGTTTTAGTGTTTGGATCCCTCTAATGGGAAATGATACAGCCGATGATAAGTCATTAGCAGCATCTACGTACGTCAGTGCATTTATCAATATGGTCAAAGAACTTACGTCTAGCTGTCGCACATCTCACCTATTGATTCTGTCAGAGAATCATTGGAGTTGCCTCATCAGATGAAAGGCAAAACATGCCTTTTTATCCAGGAGGGATTTGAGGCCCGACCGCACGGTTGATAATAATAATAAAAAAATAATGATAATAATAAACTGACAAACTGCAGTATGATTAAAAATATAGCATGAGCGAATGATGACGAGTTATTGCAAGAGTCGAATTTAACCGTAGGCAGTCACGCAGGGCTTCCATTAAGCTATACATCTCATTTTTATCACACGTCACCGCCTAGTGAAAGAGGAAAGAAGTCAATCTTATAAGGGGGATACGCGTCTCGATCTCGATCTCTATGCACTGGATTTTCGCACGACTCCATATTGCACCACACTCTCCGAAGTCCATTAACTCTTTGTAGGGCATATGGGCAGTTTATTGACTTGGACAGAGGATCTTAATTCTTTTTAATTGAGGTGTTTGATTGCTAGCTGTTTTCCTGCAGAAACTGTGATTTTTTCTTGATGTTATTTATTAACTCCTTCACGGTGGAAAATTTGAGTTGCACATAAAAATGACGACTGTCTTTTCTTTATCCTACTATTTGTAGATAGACGTCCTGGGAGACATCGTGAGGGTGGTCGATGGTCGCTGCGAGGTCTACATGGACGGAGGAGTTCGTCATGGAACGGATATTCTTAAGGCGTTGGCCCTCGGTGCCAGAGTCGTGTTCATAGGACGACCAGCGATCTACGCACTCTGCTACAACGTTAGTTGTAATAAACGCAATAGGCTATTTGTAATAATAATAATAATAATAATATAATAATAATAATAATAATAATAATAACTACGTCAATTTATAGGGCTCCGTACACGCGACCCTAATCACTACAAGGGCCTAAAGCATAACACCTGTTAGCAAATGTCTAGTCAATTTGGTTAATTAGCATATGATATACAATGAAGTCATATTGATTTTAAATGGCTGACTTATTCCTGCGACGTGTCGTATTCATCATCGCCAAACATCTACAGCGCCACTCAAATGCGATACGCAGGCCACCAACCTTTTCACGATTGTTGCGTAGAATCAGAGGATTGTCCAAAGGGTACTCCATGTCTGTTCCACACTACGTCAGGGCCTATTGTGATCCAGTATCCTTCTCACCGAGTCGTTTCTTCCTGCGGTCCTCAGTCGGTGCCATATGGTCGTTCCGCGGACGCAGTACTTCTATGGCTCAGTCTAGGAGTTTGGACAATGGGGGTCCATCCATGCAGCTGTAGTTGGCAATGTCAATCTCTTTGTACCAGATATCCTTTGGTTGACCATTGATCGATTCCGTAGGCATCTGAAAACTGTCTTGTTCGTCAGAGATGACACTGACTGCAGCGCCTCTGACTCAAAGTGGCGCTATATAAATAATTGATAACGATTGCGATTTTATTATTATAGAAAAAGGATTTTCAGACGCTGTCAGAGGTGAAGAACGTGCCTGTTCAAAGTGATCAGATTCGAATATACATGTATACATTGAATTAGAATTAACACCAGAAGATTGAAATACTACCCAACCGTAACTGACCAGCATTTATATCTTGGTGATTTACGAATTCCCTTGTAATATCTGTGTCTTTTCTTCTTTGAAGGGAGAAGAAGGAGTTCGCCAAATGTTGCAGATTTTGAAGGATGAATTCTCCTCTTCTCTGGCGCTTTCTGGTAGACACAAATCTCCTAATCTTATATCCTATATACGCTTCTATCCCTTAGACCATAGTCTAAGACTGCTTAGACATTTAGTCTGCAAGAAAACCACATCAGTAACTGTACCCCGACTGCCAATTCAATTCAGCTTGCATTTGGCCCGTGACGTCTAATAAAACGATCACGATTTACGTCTTATAATGGGGGCTTGTCCACATCGTGTCCATAGTATGGGTTCTACCTACGAGAAACGCAAGGCCTAATTGCCATCCTCCACTTGTGATTATTCAGCGTATGCTCTTTGCTAGGGCCCAATGCAGAAGCTATGCCTATGTTGGTCCCTCTGCTTTGAACTGTCTTTCATAGACCTCTGGCCAGAAATTCGTAGCACTCTCATCTTCCCAGTTCCGGAGACTCCATAACACTTTCCTGTTCGCAAGCACAGATAATGACGCCGGTTGAGAGCGCTAAAGAAATTTGAGCGGCATTTATATTGTTCGATTACAGTTTATTACATATTACCTTACACTGTTTAAAAAGTTCAGAAGTGCATACTACAACGCAACAATAACTATTGTGAGTGAAAAGTTCAGTCATGTTTCTTAAACTGTATTGCTGCCTTGGGCGAGACTAGACTTTATTCGTTATCGACCGAGATATAAATCCAGCCACTCAGCCTCTGTACCACACCATGTAAATGAAAGATTAATTTTCAATTTACAGGTTGTACGTCTGTGACGGATATCAAGACGTCCGTTGTTGTCGTTAAGAACTCTCTTCTGTGAACCTCGACATTTTTGCCACAACATGGAAGTAATATCAACAAAGTCCGTCACATGCAGCCCAAATGATAAAATAAGAAAGTTGTCGATATAAATCCTAGACCTAACTGACATCCGAATTCCGTAACATGTAGAAATAGATGATAGTGATGGCATGGTGATGTTTGTTGACTACTTTTGTGTGCAATGTATGTAGTCACATTTAGATGGCGCCTTGGACAGTAGAATTAATGAGTAGGTAGGTCTATTATCCTCATTTTGGTTTTATTAGCAATGTATTGGTCATTATCGTTTCATTGACTGTAGGCTATAGAATACTTCAGGGTCAGATTAGCTCGACTTGTAAGCAAAATAGGCCGAGTTGTGTTTACTTTAATTTCAAGTGAGTTGAGCTTCTGTTATTATTATTAAACAGTAATATTAATGTCTTAATTGAGGTTAAGTTCATTACGTTTTACAATGTTACTATACTCTCATTTGGATATCTTGGTCAGGTAGACAAAGAGGCGATCGAACATCGTTGTGATTTTTAAGGACCCATCCATGTATTATGCACGCAAAAATCGCATTTTCAGATTCCTACTCCTGTGGCACCGTGTGCAATTTGTGGAATCCTCCCCATGAATACGTATATATGAACTCTACCCCTTTTTGCAAAGGTTAAATAGCTAAAGACATTGATCTTACCCTAGGCTATTTCTTTTTTAAGCATCATATCTAGCAGTTTAAATTTGTTAACTGTTATGATGAAATAAAATACTAATAGCACTTGCATTTAAAAAAGTGTTAACGCTTCATGAACTTGATTAAACAGGAATAGAGTCCGTGATTGGGTTTAGTATTGAGTTTAATATTCCGAAATGTGGACGTCATAGTTAGACAGTTATTATTTGCGTACATACACATTTTTCTGGACCCTCCCCTCCCGCCACACGCACCTGTACGCAAAATTGCAGAAATTCGAAATCCCCTCCCGTCGCTGAGCACGTAACATGTGAATTGTGGTTATTTTTGAGTCAAAATGAAGGTCTAAATAGTCCACTAGCTGTTCCATTGTTACGATACACTCAGTGCTAGATTCAAAATCAACTTGTGAATTAAATTAACGATAATTATAAAGACTTCGTTAACACTATCTTTATGCAATAGCTACTACTGTCCTAAAAATTGAATCTGTCAAACCAGCTTTGGAAAGATCTTATGCTGATAGCTAGTCAAGATCAGTAAAGTGTAGCACAAAATTATTTCTTTTCGAAGTTCAAGAAAACCCTCGAACATGAGGAATTGTATGACAACTACCAAACTGTTGCAGTCCTTGGTTCCAGCGACTTTGTCAAAGAGTAATCTGCATAGAATTACACGGAGCTCGTCACAGTTTACAAGAGCGGTTTAGCGAAAATTGCTTCTGACAAAAAGTACATTATCATAAAAGACAGTTATTTGCTAGCGATAAAAGCAGTTGTACCTAGAATTGTGAAATTTTAAGTAAGCAATAACGAGAGCCATAATGGCTATATTGTTTGTCATTGGCGCAACTCCCTCCTTAGCGACGTAGACGTTTCCACGAATCTGTCAAAGACGTCTACTCAAAACACAATTCGTATGGTACATGGCTCGTGGATTGGGGTGGGCAAAATCGGTTCCTGGCCAAGATCCAAATAACCATAAGCCTACAGCCTGACTACTTGACCGATTGAGGTAGATGTTTGAGTCATTGTGGTGATTTAACTGTAATTTTTATGTAGGCCTACTATGAAAGTCAAAATGCAGAAGCCAGCCCAGAGCATAACTATACGAGTTGTTAATCAATGTCCCACATGATATACCACGGCGGTGGAAAATACTGTTTGATGACAGATTGCACGTAGTACCGCACGCGATCAACTTCTTCAAAGCTGTTTTCAAACCCATGCTCAGTAAATTCGACCGGATCAAATACCAGTCTGCTACGGACTAGAGTTAGTTCAACGAAGTCATCTGATTATCTTTGTCTGTTCTTGCATACGTAGCACAAGTGACCTTTGGCAAATGAACCTTTCAAGCGGGAGGTTAAACTCTCTTAAATACTCTAGCAATGACAGTGCTGTCTGATCAGTCAAATGTATTATTTTGTTCTCAACCTAAAACTTAACGTCCTTCGAACTGCTTCTCCACCACAGTAGGCACAGTCTGACTAAAAGTTGGCCTTCTTGGAGGTAGAGAGACAATGCACGTGAGCAACTTAATTAGGCCAAAGTCTCGATGTTGCTATGCAAAGCTCGCTTAGCAGATTCGACTGACCAATCAAGATTAACTATAATTTTTATGTAGGCCTACTATGAAAGTCAAAATGCTAGTCTGGTGCCGATTATACCACCGTGAAGCACGTGCGTGATTGCCAAAAGGACCTAATTGGTTTCCATCAAAGTCCTAGTTATAGAGGCATGGGCTAAATAAAGGTCGAAAACCTACGTCGTCGGTTTTACATGACTTGTCTATTCTCCAACTAAAATAAAGAATTAGACAGTTGACCGAAAATTGATGATGCGGTCATCGCGGTGTGAGAATGGAAGAGTTGCGACTTGCGACACATGTGCGAAAGAAAGTAAAATTTTCCTATAATTAGCTATAAAGGTCAACAGACTCGACTGACGTACGCAGCGTGGCGTGATGCGATTAAGTATTAGACAGGTCAATATAAAACACAATCCTCGAAAAATTGCAGCAAAAGGTTTCTCAATGGAATCTATAGCTATTTGTCAAGCATGTCAGCATATAAAATGTCTACTCGATTCTGACCATGAGAAAAGAGTCATTACAAGATGGCCACCAACATGGCTGCAAAGAGCTTAAATTGTCTATGTGTTAGAATCTCTGGTCTCCTCAAGTCGTCTATAAAAGAAAAAAAATATATCTGATATTTGCCAAGAGCCCGTCTAGTATTAGCAAACCGAACTTTGCTATTTATAGAAAAATGTTCAGTAATTTAGTCTAAAAAATTATAACTTATTATGAGACTGAATTCGCGAATTGCACACATGTCCTAAAGAAAACCTGACAGATCATTTAGGCCTGTTAGTGCGACTTAAGCTGATAGACTTATTGATTTTTTAATCATTATGGACATGAAAGAATAAAAATCCTTCAAAATCCTTGAACCCGATCATTCTACATACATGGCACTAATAAGTATTCCAGATAAAATAGCGACCATAATTAAATAATGCAAAATTCTCCTTTATCGTATTTCTTGATTCTGATAAGTGTGTAATTCAGGAGGCAGGCCGTTCAAGAGACGTGGTTCGGTGATGGATATGGCTCGGTTAATTAGCAGACCCAACACCCACGTCGTGTATTGGCTAAAGATACTGTTGACTCCATATATTGGCTAGTCCATGTATTCGGCCCTATATTGTCGAATTGCTTCTTGGTACAGCAACTTGATTGAATTTGTATCTAGTACCGATGTAGAACTACTAGAACAGCCTCTCTTGTTTCGTTCAGTTCCAAACTAGCACTCACGCTGGTCCCATATATATAAGAGGAGCACACATATCGTGATATGATATCCAAATCAATCCACTTGTTTAGACTCGTGTACAGTATGTGCCACCACTTTCCTTACCCCAAAAAGAAAGTGCCATCAGTGCTATTCGATTGACTTGACCTTATTGCAGCTATAAAGTGCAGATGAGTAGTGAGACTTCCTGATAGAAAGTGCCCCCCCCCCACTCCACTCGTACCACACGTTACATGCATGGCGTTTTATTACGAATGTACAGTTCTGTTGGTATTGTCCTTGCCTAAGGTCCATAGTTCTTTGATAAACTCTTGTGCTCACGATATGGGCAAAGTTTACGCTTACCGCTGACATCCAAACCAGGCCTACTGATATGAATGAATTAATTAATGACTTGACAGCCAAGGGCCATTTGATTGAAATTCAAATATTAAGTTGGTGCAACGATAAGACACGGGCACTATTATTACTTTGCTAGCTCTGGGCAGTGAACCGATCAGAGTGCAGCGCAGGCCTACTTTAAGCTGTCTTTAAACAAGTCTTGTCCTCTGTCGACCAATGCAAACCAGGGCTAGGCTGAATACAAAGTCTTAGACTTGCCTTGGCCGGATGCTGTGCTGTCTCCAGAATTATTCGTGCAGTATCTTTACGATAAGCACAACTGTGCTATCGCTAGCGTAAGCAGGTCCTGCAGTTATTGAGACTATACGTAGTCATGGCTTCAGATGCTATTGTTTGTCTGGATGACTTTGAGAAATATGCGCGAGAGACGCTGACCAAATTTATTTTCTCCTTCTATTCTTCTGGAGCCGATAAAGAAGTAACACTTGGAGAAAACAGAAACGCTCTGAAACGGTTAGTATCAATTATCAGCAGACCCAACACTCATGGCAATGTGGAATAGCCTCTATTGTTTCGTAGGACTACAGTTCCAAACTAGCACGCATAGTCGGTATACGAGGGGCACACGCGTCGTCATCGTGATCAGTGTCGTGCCTCCACTTTCTCACATGAAATGGAGAGCGCCATCACTATTCGATCGTCTTACAACTATACTTCTCCGAATATTTTTGCTTGTGTCTATTCATTATTTAGATTGAGATATGGATAGACACGAAAACAGATTATTTGTTATCTTCTGCCAAAGAAATCCTCTCTTGGGTTTTGACCCAGACAATTTATAAATAGCAGATTAATTTGAACTTTGAAGTTTGCATCTCTCTTGAGTATGTTGACCTAAATTGCTTTGCGAATTTGATTACCCGCCTGCCTCGTTTCTCTAGCACTCTTTATTTATGACTGATCAAAGGCAATGACTACCTCTCTCTCTGTGCGCATCCAATTTGAATTTAAGCTCTTGTCGTTGCCTCTCGTCTTTTAATCTCAGCAGCTGGGTCTTGCTTCAAATATCTTCCATATAAAATTTCCCGTCCCATTTCTTCTGCGTCATTGCATCCTCTCAGATCTTCTGACCGGCTTGACCTCCTCGTTTAAGGAATACAATGACTACATCAAGATCGTATATATATAATATATTATATATATATGATATATATATACATAGACACATAGAAAGTTTATTCAGTGAGCGGCGCTTTATAAATGATCAAATACAATGCCATTTTTTGACAGGACCGTGTAGGCCCAGTGATTTTGTGCACCGTTGACGGTATAGAAGTTGCTAATCGCATTAGAAGTTGCTAATCGCATTAGAATTTGAGCTACTTAGAATTGCAGTCGTGAAGTACATAGGTTGTAAGAGTGATAATAGTGTTCAAAGTGGTTTTCTCCTAGTAACTAAGCATTGTCATCTAAACCATATAAATGAGTTGCGTGTGTATTATTTGCGCACAGTTAAAGAGGGACTGGCAATGAGAATTAACAAGTCCGAGAGGTCAATTACTCTTGAATTACAAACTGCTTAAAGAAAATAAAAGCAAAGTTCAAGTCAGCTTAGATAAATATTCGACTGCCGCATTGGACCAGCGTTCTCGTTGCGCCCTTCGTCAGTATCCAGAGAACAGCTCTGGAGAAATTAATTATCCTTCTAGCAGGACCATGCATAAGCTAAATAATATTTTACGGTTAAACGAGCATGGTATTCACGGTGACTGACTGAAGTTAGAAACTAAACTGATTAGTTTCTGATTTTTCGAAATCATCTCAAAGGTTAAAACTTTCTGAATGAAGACCGTGGACAATTGCCTACTTATCGAAATTTCTACAGAAGCTAGGCATTTGGTCTTTTAGGAACGATGTTTTAAACATCGATAAGGCGGCAGGCACACTATGATTCGACTTAGCTTGCCTTGTACTTAGTATTATATTACATTTTTAGTGCTATTTTAAGTGTGGGTCCTTTCATGTGCAGTGTAAACAAGTATAGGCCTATTATAATTATATGACCTTTATACATTCAGCCTGTGCATTCAAACTTTACAGATATCAAATCATTCCAAGAGTTCTTCGCGATGTATCAAAGAGGGAAACTGGAACAACAATCTTGGGTTATCCCATTTCCTTTCCAGTCTGCATTGCACCCACGGCTATGCATGTACATGCTCATCCGGACGGTGAAGTGGGAACGGCCAGAGGTTAGTCGGTGCTGCGACGTTGACATTCCACCTCATGAGGTCTCTTTCTTTGTATGGTGACGTGGCGGGCCTGGCCGAGTCGGGTCACGAATATCTTTAGATTAGGCGGGACGGGTCGGGTCGAGATCCTGGTGGGTCGGATTCAGTCGGGTCCCGAACCAAGACCCATTTCGACCCATCAATGTTTATCAGTTACAATCAAATAAATTGAATATGGCGAAGGAATTAGCGTGAAAACTTAGGGCAACACCGGATGTGTTCCTTTTTGACACCGAATTCGGCTCAAGCTGCTGTATGGAATAATTTCTCATGAAAACATACGAAAGATAAACGGATTGATTACAAGCGTGTGAACTAGCAGAGGATGCAACGCTGGGACATGCGGGCAGGACTATTACGCATCTAATTATTTTCGGAATTCCTTTGCAAGTATTATGGAAAAAGCAAGTTTAGGCTAAATTAAATGGAATAATACGTTCTCACAAATCAATAATATTTTCATATATAGCGTTCTGACTGTGTTGCGTTTTTGTGACATTAGAATTTTTGACCACAAATAATATCGGTAAAATAAGCATTGAAGGTGGGTCGAGTCGTATTGGGTCGGGCCATGCGCCTCACTGGTCGGGTCAGGTCGGGTCTATTCTCGATGGGCTGAGTCATGAAAATTAGACCCAAGTACAAGTCTGGGTCAGGCACATGTGTGCCATGATATGTGTGAATGCTTGCAGGTGCTATGTCAATGAAGATCGGTTATACCATGAGTAGCCATTCGTCACGGTCCATTGACGAGGTGGCTGATGCAGCTGGTGACTGTTTGAAATTCTTCCAGATGCACATCTTCACCAGTCGAGACCTCGTTCTTCGACTGGTTCGATGGGCTGAGAGAAGGGACTTCAAGGCCATTGTGCTGACTGTCGATGTCCCAGTCCTTGGTAACAGATATAGCTACAAGCGGAACCTTCCGGTGGGGGACAAGGTTTGGGAGTAAGTTATAATTGTATTAAGTGTTTTGTGTGTCTACAATGCACGCCACTGCTTATAAAAGTCACAGATAAAATGTCGTTACAATGGTTTACACAAATAAACTCAGGTATATATAGGAGGCATTGATTGATGTACTTGGAATTAGATACTGACGCAATAGAAGCGCTGATTAATATTAGTAATTCTACCTTTATATCAACGTCATGCATCGCTCGTCGTGCCGCCTGCCGCGATGATCTATTTTCGACTATTAAGGATCCTGATGGGGATTCTGTACTACTTTAAATTGTGGCGTACGATTCTCACAACACACCTTTGCGGAGTAATCTTTTCTTTTACCTAACAAGGATTTTAAAAAAATCTGTATCAGAATCACGAACTGCACTGGACGAATGCATTCTGGGAAAATTAGGCATTACATTCGAATTAAATGTAAGCATATATTGAAAGAAAAGATAAGAAGGAACGATCACGAAATGAGTTGCAATAGAAAAGGAACGAAAATGCACGCATGAAGCAACACACCACAAATAAAACCATAGCAGTGGATGTATGTTGATGTCGTCGGCGATTAAGCCATTCAAGGGCGTATAACAGAACTTTGACGTTTTTCCTGTCGACAAATCAATGTTGAATTGTGCGTCGTGAATCGAACTCCTAGGATAAGAAGGAACGAACACGAAGAGATTTCATAGAGGAAATAAATAATCGTTGCGAATCATCGGTCATATGTTAAATTAATTTGGTTAGATAAGTGGAGGACACTATTAAACTCAACTGGAAACGTAGTCATAATTATGTGATTCAAATGTGCCATTAACATATGATGCTGCGGTCAGAGAATTTCTCCAATTCAACTTCACGGGTACAAAATAATAAGGCTCAAGCTCTAATTTAATTTCAACGATTCTGAAATTCTTTGATTGGCAGTTCGTTTCTAGGATTTGGGAGCTTGGAGAAAGTAAAGCTAAACGCAACGGACAGTTTCGATTTCGATTCGTCTGTTACATGGGACGATGTCAGATGGTTGAAATCCGAAACCAAGCTTCCTCTCATTCTCAAAGGCATCCTAAGTGGTGGGTATACACCATCTTTTAAACCACATTAGCACACACCATCATCACCGTCGTCATCGTCATCACCAACGCCGTCGTCGTTGTCGTCGTCGCCTCCGCCGTCGTATTCGTCGCCGTCGTATTTGTTGCCGCTGTATTCGTCGTCGTATTCGTCGTCATATTTGCCGCATTTGTCATGGTCGTCGTATTAGTTGTCGTATTCGTCGTCGTCGTCATTTCCATTGTCATCGTTGTCAATTATGTTGGACCAACGGCTAAGTTTCACGATTGAGCATAACTCAAAGAAGATAAGAATCAATCACTGGTACCATCGTGGGGTCATCGAGCGCACGATCACGAGTGTACCTCGAAGTTTCCGCAGAAAGCACAGTTTGCCAAACTAGCTTCGCGGACCGAGGAACAAATTCCATCGTTTTATTTAGCGTGTCCTTCTAGAAAAACTTAGGAATGCAATGACGATTGTATTTATAGTGGACGATGCAGTTTTGGCCGTGGAATGTGGTGCGGCGGGAATTCTGGTCTCCACTCACGGTGGAAGGCAACTAGACACCATTCCAGCGTCAGTAAGTCAGATGTCGTCAGTTCAATCGGCTGTGAACCCATCTAAAACGGAATTTATTTGTCTTAGTGCTATGCAACAATTGTCAGAAATGGACCTGGGTGCTCCCTCAGCCCGCTTTCCCTCTTCACCTTTTCCTGCTCTGTTCAGAACTTGGGGTTATCCTCAGTAGTTATATTCGTTGCTACCTGGTGATATGATTACCTGGTAATAGATCTACACACCCATTACTCTCATGCTTTGATAAATATAGTGGGAATAGGTTAACATAGTTCTCATGACCGAAGACATTAATACTAATTTTATTATTTCTCTCAAACTTACTTATCACATTAGCATCCACTGCTACTGGGAATTCTATGCCAGATCAATCAAGTTCTTCAGACTGCTTGATTAATTCTTTCGTAATTCTTTCTGGATTGCCGTCAACCGGATTTAAGGCTCTCGTTACACACCACTTAAAGCATTCTTCGTTTTCGTTCTTCATATTAATAATACCCTTTTTACTCGCTAAACATTTCGGTAGTGGACTGTAAGAGCTGCCTTTCAGCGGTTTATAAACAACTGTGTTGATGTCTAATTTTTGAACCACTCTAAGTCTCCAGTTACTACCTTGCATCTGGAAGGCTGCCATAGACTCTAGGATTTTATCTTTCGCATTATTAAATATTTCGCTCGGGTCGGTAGAGTTTAAAACAACTTCGATCATAGAGACAAATGGAAAATCCTTGGTATCTACTTGTCCGGATTCCATATCTACACGCTCCAGTGTGCAGGTTAGGACAAAATTGACCGTAGTCTGGCGATTTCTAGACAAAAGGTCTTCCAGTTGTGGTTGAGCTGCTTTGAGAAAAGATGTGGCGTCAATTCCGCTTGCGCCTTCGACCATGTATTGTTTCGTGAAGCCCTTGATAGCTGTAGCCGTCTCTTTTATTTCGCGTGTTTTCATAGGAATTTTACCGAATATAGAATTCACCAAAGTGAATTTTCAGTGCTTCTAACTTCTCATTACTATTTTCTTTGGTTTTTTTAGGTATATAATTTTCAATCCACCTTGCGAATTTATTAATCGCTGATTTAGTCTTAACGAATATTTTTCGTACTGTCGTGGCTGGTACGGGTTCGAGTGTTGGGATTCCAATGTCGGGAACGGGTGCATCAAGCAAACTAGCATTGGTTGAGATTGAGGGTACGCTGTGGGCTTCAATTTCACTAATCAAATCCGCTTTTCGTAGTCGTGTATAACCAACCAAACCGCTCTTTTTGACAATTTTCTTAATTCAATAACAGTTTTCTTCGAGTATTCCATTTTATATTGTGGTGACATTTCTTTAAGTGAAAAAAAGGGGAAAATATTTTTTCCGTTTTGTTCAATAATGACTCATCATCGAAACTGATGAGTCATCGAAACTTTTGGAAATTCCCGTGACATTTAACCTATAGGTGGATCTTCTAATCAAAGCCTAGCCCTGCGCATGGTAGGTGGCTTTGGCAACGCTAGATGGTTAGTTTATTTGATACCAGCTTGCTTGGAGGCAACACATCCACATGTGGCTAGGATTTTTTGCCTGTTTATGAGTTAGGTTAATATTATAACCTAAGTACGAAGCGACTATAACCAAAATAATGGTTGATTTGATGTGATTATAGGTGTATATAGATTAAATGCACCAGGCAGCAACGAATATGACTACTATCCTGGACCCAGACCTCATCTTCATTGTGCCATCTCCCGCAGTTCCTTTAATCATCTGCGCCAACTGCTTGTGATTTCTCGCTCTCTCTCTCTCACGCCTAATGCAGCAGCCACCATCGCCTTTTTAACTATAGCGCCTGGATGGATCCAGAGTTTAACGACTGCATATGACAACAGAGGTCGTTTACGTCGACAGAAATTTGTGTGGAATATTACAACACTTGCAGCTCATTGGCCGCCTGAATTACTGCTCTTCTATATGCTGGCGTTCCTTGGAGCCGGGTGGCGAATTAAATTGAAACGAGTTTTGCGTTCAGCCGTAGTCAAACCGGGAGCACCTCTGAGTAGATATCTTGAAGTGGCGCTATATTAAGCTTAATTGATTGAGTGATCGATTGACTGACTGATTGAGTCCAATAGTTCTGCAAAGAGATCTAAATAACTATTGTCATCTATATGGGAATTCATGGTTTGCACCTTTATTCATCATTGTAGTCATGAGCTAATTATTATTATAGGATTGTCTTCTATTTTTAAGTGTTAGACTTGCATGTAGGTCTCAGTTCTACAGGAAAGATACAGTAAGCTAATGTTTCAGTGGTCAGTAGGGCTACCGCTAGCGAGTAGTTTTAGAGTCGAGTACCCCGTCGAGTAGCTTAGCTAGTACCCGGGTACTCGTTAATACCGGAAGTGCTTAATACAAGCTGCATGGTTATAGACTATGGATGGACTAAGTTGACCATAGCAGAAGTTCTAACTAAAGCTTTGGCGCAAAAAGGTAATATCTCCATTGTAACTACTGACAAGCTACCGAACAGCCAAAGAAACAGATATTTTTTAGTGTTTCTTATAAACAGCAAAAAAGTGGAAGCATGCACGTAATTGTGTAAAAAAATACTCAAGTAATTTATGGAGTCGGGTACTCGCGAGCACCCGGGTGCCCGGCAGCCCTAGTGGTAAGGCCTCTTTAATGGGAAATGATACAGTCAACAATAGGAAATTAACAACATCTATGTACACTAGTGCACTAATATTTTCAGGGATTTTGCGTTAAGCAGTTGCGTAACCTACCGATCGATACTCTCACTGAGATATTGAAGTTGTCCAAGGAAACGGTTGATAAACTGATAGTCCATCGCGCTCTCCATGCACTGGACTATCACACGACCCCATATGTAGCACCAACCTCTTAGGAAGACCTCCGTACATGATCTACATTAAACATGGCAATCACTCAGAAGGGAAATTCTATACAAAGCAAAACACCATCATTTTATTTAAAGCATAAAGACTGTTTTGTGAACTTGAACAGAGGGTCTTAATTCTTTCTTGTCGATGTCTTTTATTGCTGGCTTTTAAGTTGCACATAATAATGACAACTGTCCGTTCTTTATCGTACTATTATAGATAGACGTTCTCGGAGACATCGTGAGGGTGGTCGATGGTCGCTGCGAGGTCTACATGGACGGAGGAATTCGTCATGGAACGGATATTCTCAAGGCAATGGCCCTCGGTGCCAGAGTCGTGTTCATAGGACGACCTGCGCTCTACGCACTCTGTTACAACGTTAGTTATAATGAACAATTGGGTTGTATAGCACGACATGAAGCATACTTATTATCTGTTAGCAAATATTGAGCCAATTTAGTTCATTTGTATTTTATATACAAATGCATGCATATTGATGCCAGAAACTTTATTCCTGCGAGGTTGTCTTAAACGTAATCTACAAACTTCAAAAGCGCCACTCAAATCAAAGAGCAGGGCACAAGCTTTGTCACGAGCCCCAGGTGGAATCAGAGTAGCTTTCCAAAGGGTAATCCATGTATCTGCTCCACGCAGCCCTCGATACCTCAGGGCCGACTGTGATCCAGTATCCTCCTCACCCGGTCCTTCATCTCTACGGCATTACAGCTAGGGGTCATCTGGTCGTCCCGCCGACGCACTGCTGCTGTGGCTCAGTCTAGAAATTTCGACTATGTGAGCCCCTCCGGCATTGATTCCTTGGTGATTATTTAATTATCTTAAAATGATCCTGTAATTTCTATGTATTTTTGTTGTTGAAGGGAGAAGAAGGAGTTCGTCAAATGTTGCAGATTTTGAAGGATGAGTTCTCCTCTTCTCTAGCGCTTTCTGGTAAACATCAATCTCCAATTGATCTGTGTCATAGACTCTTCTATCCCTTAGACTATAGTCTATGACTGCTTAGGCATTTATTTTTCAGGAAGTACACAGAAATAACTGCACCCCGACAGCCAATCCCAATTCAACCTGCATCTGGTCCGTGCGGTATATTAAAACGATCACGATTAAGTCCTATATTGGGGGCTTGCCCACATCACGTCCATAGAATGGGTTCTACCTACGAGGAACGCGAGGCCTAATAGCGGTCCTTCACTTGCGATTATTCAGGGCATGCGCTTTGCTCGGGCCCAATCTAGCTTTCCTATGTTGATCTCTCTTACTGGAACTGTCTTTCATAGACCCCTAGCCAGAAATTAATAGCCCTCTCATCTTCCCAGTTCCGGAGACTCCATAACACTTTCCTGTTCGCAAGCACAGATAATGACGCCGGTTGAGAGCACCGAAGAAATTTGAGCGGCGCTATATATTTTTCGATTACAATTTATTACATATTACCATACACTGCTTCAAAAGTTCAGAAGTGCACACTACCACGCAACACAGCAATAATTATTGTGAGTGAAAAGTTCAGTCATGTTTCTTACACTGCATTACTGTCTCGAGCGAGACTAGACTTTATTCGTTATCGGCCGAGAGATAGATCCAGCCACACAGCCACTGTACCACACCATGTAAAATGAAGAATTCTTTTAAAATTTACAGGCTGTACATCTGTGACGGATATCAAGACGTCCGTTGTTGTCGTTAAGAACTCTCGCCTGTGAACATACGTTTATGCTACAGCTTGGAAGTAATATTCAACAAAGTCGGTCGAATGCTGCACAGATAGTAGATCTAACCTAATATCCGAATTCCGCAACATGTGGAAACAGATGAAAGTGAAAACGTTTTGATATTTGTTCACATATTTTGTGTGCAATGTAGGCCTATGTGGTCACTGATGAGATCGAGGTTGTGCTGTATGTAGGCCGTGTATCGTATTGTGGGCATATCTTATAAATTTATAAATCTACACAATACCTCGAACAGTGGAATTAGTCAGTAGGTAATAACTGCGTTATTGGTTTTATAAGCAATATATTTGTCATTACTGCTTGACTGTATGGAATATGTCAGGTCAGATTAGCTCGACTTGTAGACAAAATAGATCAACTTATATTATAGGCCCTAAATTGAGCATATGTGCTTAATTGAGGCTGAGTTAATTTAAGTTCTACAATACATAACTATACTCTCATTTGGATCTCTTGGTCGGGTAGACCTCGAAGCAGTGGCGTCGAACATCGTTGAGACTTTGAGGCGTACGATTAGCCTACTTTGCGTCTAAGTGAAGCCTAGATAGTCCACTATCTGTTCCGCTGATTATACACGGCGAGATCAACTCATGAATTAGGAAAAATCAATATTCCTGTCATCGAACTTCTGAATATATATAAGCCGATTGACGTTTCAATACGAAGCCTAAGCTGCTCAGAGCCAGATGATTAGGTCAAGTAACGAATAGGTCTATAGGAAAATTTTTAGCTAACACTTTCATGACGCAGTAGCTACTAATGTCAACGTTGGCCTATCGAAAATAACTTTAGAAAGACTAGGCTAATAATCAGGATCAGGCAATTCAAGTATGAAATTTATTGGTGATTACCAGAACGAATTCAGTTCTAATTGAAATATAAGGAATGAAAGCAGTCCTTGGTTCCAGCGACTTTGTCAATAGCAATCTGCATAGAATTATTTCTACACGGAGTTCGTCACAGTTTACAAGAGCGATTTAGCGGAAATTGCTTCAGACAAAAAGTACATTATTATAACAGACAGTCAATAGCTAGCAATAAAAAGAGTTAGACTTAAAGTTATGAAATTGAAATTTCAAGTAAATGATAATTAGCGGCAATAATATCTATTATGGTCGTCAATGGCGTAACACTCTCTGGAACGACGTCGACGTTTCCACAAATCTGCCAGTCGTCCCAGTCTTGGGATCACTTGTCGCCAGGATATTCGGAATTTACTGGGTGAAGACTTACATCCACCATCATGGTTAACGTGTACCTTGATTGCTTTCCGATCTTCCTAACTGGACAATCTGAAATTAAGTCAAGGTCACTACCTCAGCTGCCCCCAAAGTGACCAACCATCATCAGTCTTCTAATGTCTTATACTGGAAATCGAGCTTTTTCGTTTTGCTGTATTTGCTCATTGAAATACTCGTCCTGCGACTGTCCATTCCCTGGTATCATTTCCTTATAAACTTAGGCTTACCTTAATCTGGACTCTTTCAAATTGCTGCCTCTCTGTCTTATGGACTGAGCCGCTGGATATTTCCCTTAAACCGACTTGGTTTCTGTAGGTAATTGGCTGATGCCCTGTGCAGGTCAGTCGAGAGCAAAGGCACGGCCCGGTGTTGTTTATATTTTTTAGTACGAATGAATGGCAGTATAAGCTACTGTAATGCACAGTACTAGAAAATGTTGCAAATTTCCAGGCACTAAGCTTACATGATACATCGCGCACTTATCAAAGTTACCATTGATTCATCATCATTCATCACTATCATTCAGAGAGAAATTTAGTTCTCCAACATAGTGATACAACAATTGATGTAGAAAGAGACAATATTCATGGTCTCATCAAAGATTTATTAACATAACGAGAATCCTGGGAAAATAATATGATGAATATGAACCTGTTGCCCAAATTGGCATCAGTTGTTCTTCCCAAACTGTTATTGACGCTGGCAACGATAATAATGATCAAACTTCTGCATATATGAAATCTCTTCTCAATTTAATTGTTGCTATGGTTTTTTTTGTTGTCTTCCAGCTTCCGTTGCATGTGCAGAGAGATCGTTCAGTGTATTAAAAATAGTCAAAAGCTATCAGCGGGCAATAATGTGTCAAACAGAGTCAATGAATTGTCAATATTGGCCATTCAAGTGGAGTTGGCAAAAACTTTAAATTTTGATTCAATAATTGATTCTTTTGCAAGCAAAACGGTAAGAAAGACCTTTTGAGAATTAATTGAGAATATTAAAGTAGAAATATGGCTCAAAGAAATAGAAACCTAGTTAATACGACCAAGTGTATTTTGTTAATAAAATTATTAACAGTAACTGTTACATGTAGGTCTATAGAAAAAGTATACAAATAATCAAAGGATGAGGATCCCTTTTTTTAGTTTTTTTTCGGAGTGGGGACCCGGGTCATTTGTCCCCTCTTTCCCCACTCTCAGTGGGCCTAGCTTTGTGCATTAGTCAATTGCGCAGTACAAGCTACTAATGACAATAACTTGTTCCAAATCTATCGCTCGTGATCGTAATCTCAAGATTTCTACAGCGTTCGAACAGCGCAGTCGTTCGAACCAGATATATCAAAAGCGCTCACTGAGGACACAATAATTAATTATTTATAATTAGGGTGAATTGGAATGGAGTTCCTGGCCAAGATTCAAATTGGTCAGACTGTACACTCGTACAGCTTAGCCTGACTGTTTGACCTAATGAGGCAGATGTTTGAGGTTATGTGGTGATTTAGTTATAGGCCTATATGTAGGCCTACTATGCCCGCCTTGAGCTTAATTATATGAGGAGTTATTCATTATTGTCCCAATTCACGGCGGTTTCAAACACTGTTTGATGTTAGCCTACTCGTAGTCCTACCGCATGTAAGCAGCCTATCTATAGTTGTTGTACAACGTAGGCCTGTGTTCAGTAGATTCGACCGATCACAGACCAGTCTGCTGCCGACTAGAGTTAGTTCAGCGAAAGTCATCTGATTCTCCTTGTCTGGTCTTACTTAGCACAAGGACTGTCCTTGGAAAGTCAACCTATTAAGTGGGCGGCTAAACCTTGTTTATTCTCTAGCAATGACTGTGCTGTCTGATCAGTCCAATGTATCATTTCGTTCTCAACTTAAAACTTAACGTCTTTCAAATTGCTTGTCCACCAAAATAGGCTACTGGCTGACTACTATCGGCCTTTTTGGATGCAGAGAGACACTGCACGTGAGCAACTTAGGCCCAAGTCTCTAAGTTTGCTGACCAATATGGTTTACCGACCCGTATGATACCGATTAAACCACCGTAGACCTACTGGGTTTCCATCAAATTCTAGTTAAAGGCATGGGCTAAATAAAGGTCGAAAACCTACGTCGTCGGTGTCACATGACTTGTCTAATCTCCAATGAATATAAAGAATTAGAAAGTCGAACAAGAATTGATGATGCTGATGTGAGAATGGAAGAGCTGGGACACCTGTCCGTAAGATAGTAAATCTTTCCTATAAATTAACTATGAAGGCCAACGAGATATATATATATATGTATATATATATGAGTAGTGAGACTTCCTGATAGAAAGTGCCCCACTTCACTTGTACCACACGTTACATGTATGGCGTTTTACTACGCCATACATTTTATTAGTTCTGTTGGTATTGTCCTTGCCTAAGGACTAAGGTCCATAGTTCTTTGACAAACTCTTGTGCTCTCGGCCTGGGTAATATCTACGTTTACCGGTCATTGACTTATTGACATCCGAATCAAGCCTACATGATATGACTTGATAGTCAAGGGCCATTTAATTGAAGTTTAATTATTAAGTTTGCGCAACGATAAAACACGGGCACGATTGTTACTTTGTTAGCCGTGAGCCGATCACAGAATGTAGTGTAGGTCTTCTTTATTAGCTGTCTTTACACGAGTCTTGTCCTCTGTCGGCCAATGCAAACCAGGGCTAGGCTGAATAAAAGTCTTAGACTTGCCTTGGCCGAATGCTGTGCTGTCTCCAGAATTATTCGTGCAGTATCTTTACGATAAGCACAACTGTGCTATCACTAGCATAAGCAGGTCCTGCAGTTATTGAGACTATACGTAGTCATGGCTTCAGATGCTATTGTTTGTCTGGATGACTTTGAGAAATATGCGCGAGAAACGCTGACCAAATTTGTCTTCTCCTTCTATTCTACTGGAGCCGATAAAGGAATAACACTTGGCGAAAACAGAGACGCTCTGAAACGGTAAGTAACAGATCCCACCCGCATATCATTCTACATACTAAAGATATTGTGAAAATATGCAGATGTACATGTACCCATATGGGCTCCATATATTATCTCGTCCATATATAATATTGTCATATTGCTACTGCTTGAGCAACCTCAATGATTTGATTGAGTAGTTGTGTCCATAACAAATGTAGAATAGCCTCTATCGTTTCGTAGGACCACGGTTCCAAACTAGTGCGCATAGACACACGAGGGGCACCCGCATCGTAATAGTGCTCGGTGTCGTGCCACCACTTTTCTTACCCCAAATGGATAGTGCCATCACTATTCGATCGACTTGCAGTTATGTTTCTCCGATTATTTTTGCTTCTGTCTGTGCATATCTAAATTAAGATGTGGGCAGACAAGAAGACAGTTTTTATTTGTTATCTTCTGCCAAAGAAAACCTCTCTTGGGTTTTGACCCTGACAATTTAGAAATGACAGATTAATTTGAACTTTGAAGTTTGTATTTCTCTCGAGAACGTTGACCTAAACTGTATTTGCAGAATTGAATGCTCGCCTGCCTAGTTTCTCTCACTCTCTTTATATATGACTGATCAAAGGCAATGGCTACCTCTCTCTCCCTCTCTCTCTCCCTCTCTCCCTCTCCCTCTCTCTCTCCCCTCTCTCTCTCTCTCTCTGTCTCTGTCTCTGTCTCTGTCTCTCTCTCTGCGCATCCAATTTGAAGCTAAGTTTTTGTCGTTGCCCAGCATCTTTTAATCTCATTAGCAGGGTCTTGCTCCAACTACAAAGCACCTTCCTCATAAAATTTACCGTCCCATTTCTGCCGCGTCATTGCATCCTCTCAGATCTTCTGCCGGCTTGACCTACTCGATTAAGGAATACAATGACTGCATCCAGATCCTTATCCTGCGCTAGTTCCTCTAAATGAAATAGGCTTTCTTCTTCTCCAAGCTCTTTGGGCTCTACATCTTCTGTGGTGACATCTCTACCTATTTCACTCATCTTAAAAAATACCTATGTGTTTATAATACTATACCTAAATATATATCTTGCACAAGGATCGCTATTGAAGGGCTTATGCAGTGAGTGGCGCTTTATAAATGATCAAATAAAATACAATTTTGTTGACAGAAGCTGTGTAGTCCTAATGATTTTGGAGCACCTTAGGTTGATGTTGTGTGCCCTCGACAATGACGATATATAAGTTGCTAAGCGCATTACAGTTAGACCTACTTAGAGTTGCAGTCATTGAATGCATAAGTTATAAGAATGCCATAGAGTCTAAGTTGTTTTCTCCTATTAAGTAGCCTACTAACTAAGCATTGTCACCTAAGCCACGCAAATGAGTTGCGTGTATCTTATTTACACACAATTAAAGTTACTAATGCCGTACCTGTACGAAAGAAGGAAGGATAAACAACAAGAATAAAGCAAGTTCGACAAGTCATTTACTCTTGAATTGCTTAAAGAAAAATTAGAGCAACGTTCGACTCAGCTTATATAACTATGTATGGTCCCGCTAGAGAAGCATTGGATCAGCGTTCTCTTTCGCATCCACAGAACAGCTCTGCATAAGCTAATGCTCCTTCTAGCGGGACCATACATAAGCTAAATAATACTTGACGATATTTTACGAGCAGTGGTATTCACGGCGACTGTAGGCCTACATGCTTAGTCTACTGACTGAAGTTAGAAACTACACTGATCAGTTTCTGATTTGTCGAAGTCATCTCGAAAGGCTAATTAAAACTTTCTGAATGAAGACCTTGTACAATTGCCTAGTTATCAAAATGTGTGGAGAAGGGAGGCATTTGGTCTGTTAGGAACGATGTTTCAAACATCGATCAGGCCTCTGCAGCTCAACTTAACTTGCCCTTACCTACTGTCTTGCCTTCAATTGCCCTCGTGACTCTGATTATTATTATTAGAACTACCTTCAATCGCAACCCTTAACGCAGGTGAAGTAACTGGTTTTCCTTGCTTTTTCTCAAATTTCTTGCAGCTTTTGTTCCGCTGCGAGAAATTTTGAAAATGACGAGATATATAGAATTGTCTGCAGAAGTTTGAGCAAGATATAACCTGCAAACGGTCCGTTTTAAATAGTGCTATGTTAGGTGTGTGTCCTTTCAAGCATAAATGAGTATAGGTGCATGACCTTTAATCTTTTATACATTCAGCTGATGCATAAAAATTTTATAGATACCAAATCATTCCAAGAGTTCTTCGCGATGTATCAAAGAGGGAAACTGGAACAACAATCTTGGGTTATCCCATTTCCTTTCCAGTCTGTATATCACCCACGGCTCTACAAGGACATGCTCATTCGGACGGCGAAGTGGGAACGGCCAGTGGTTAGTCTCTGAGTAGATATCTTGATGGGGCGCTTTTGATTAATTTTGTCTTTTAATCTCAGCAGCAGAGGCTTGCCCCAAAATATCTTCGTTATAAAATTTCCCGTCCCATTTCTGCTGCGTCATTGCATCCTCTCTGATCTTCTGGCCGGCTTGACCTCGTCGTTTATGGAATACAATGACTATATCAAGATCCTTCTCCTGCGCTGGTTCCTCCTTCTCAATCGACTTCCCTCTTATCTGGGCTTTGCTTCTTCACTAGTCTTGTGGCATCTCTGCCTATTTCACTCATCTCAAGACCTTCCGTATGTATATCAGGCAGTATATATAACTATTATATATAGGACTATCATAAATTATTATCAATGGGTCAAATTGGTTTTCTCCTATTAACTAAGCATTGTCACCAAAACCACACAAATGAGTTGCGTGCATATTATCTGCACACATTTAAAGCTACTAATGCCGTACCTTTACGAAAGAAGGAAGAATTAACAACAAGAAGTCCGAGAGGTCAATTACTCTTGAATCACGGACTGCCTATAGAAAACTAGCATCAAAGTTCAACTCGGCTTAGATAAATAGTTGACGGGGGACGGTGAAGTGGGAACGGCCAGAGATTGTCGAATGTTAGTCTCTGAGTAGATATCTTGATGGGGCGCTGCATACATATATAAAGTCTTTTTGATTGAATTTTGTTTGATTGATTGATTGACTGATTAGTCGGTGCTGAGACGTTGACTTTCCGGCTGATCAGGACTTTCTGTTAATATGATGACGTCGTTTAGGTTTTTCACGCTTGATGCTGACAAGCGATTACTACTACTACATCATAGGGTAAAAAAATAGCCAAAGGTGAGCGCCAAATGTGAGCATCTTTGGTTATTTTACATAATTGGCAATGGAGAAGAAACGGTTTACAGTGAGAAGTACGAATTGCAACAACGCAGGTTCACTGAATTTATAGTATTTGCTATACAAGGAATTAAAAAGTCTATAAAACTTCACTCTCATTTCATGCAGACTAAGTTTGAACGAGTCGCCTAAACCCAGACAGCAACATAAATATTTTAACTTGTCCACATTACTGATCTCTGCTCCCTTGACACATATTCTCTTGTAAGTATTTGCCTACGGAACCGTGATCCAATTCTTGTAATTTATGATTTGGCTATATTCAGCTTTATATCAATACTATACAGCTCGACAGAGCAAATGTATACCATAGATTGGAGGTCACACAGGGATGCCGAAATTAGGATCAGGTAATCTGTGTGCATGACGCACCCTAAGTACCTTTCCCCAATTCTACATTCATATCTGGAACCACGGAGCCTTTCAATTATGTCGTTGACGTACACAGTAAAAATGTAGACAGTTTATATAGTGACACACTTCTGAAAGTGCGCTCCACACTAGTCAAATTAATATCAAACGTATTTAAGAAGAGTAATACGTCTTTCACATGAAATAGATGGCTCAATCAATCAATGAAATATGATATAGCGCCTCTTCGAGAAATCTACTCGATAAGAGGCGCTTCCAGTCCAACGTCGGCCATAGAAAACCGATTTGGAACAGAAATTGTTTAGGGTTCCTAGACAAGAGCCGAGGATCCTAATGGAGACAATTCCCAGTAATCGGGCCCACAAACGAGAAATCACGATACCATACCCTCCACTTTTGAGGCTAAGCTCTCTGTGTCCCAACCAATGATCTGTGTGGATGTTACAGGTGCTATGTCTATGAATATCGGTTACACGATGAGCAGCTATGCGTCACGGACCATTGATGATGTAGCTGATGCAGCTGGTGATTGCCTGAAATTCCTCCAGGTGCACATCTACACCCGTCGGGACCTCGTTCTTCGACTCGTCCGATGGGCTGAGAGAAGGGACTTCAAGGCCATTGTACTGACCGTCGATGTCCCGCTCCTTGGTAACAGATATAGCTACAGGCGAAACGTTCCGGTGGGAGACAAGATTTGGGAGTAAGTCATAATTGTATTGATGATGATGATGAGTGCTCTGCCCGAAGGCAGATCCTTGGCTTTACGTCCCTGGGGAATGAGATGAGTGAGGTGGTTTCCCGTTGCCTTCCTCACAGACAATTATGGGTGACAATTATAGAAACGATAACTTTGTTATAAAATCTACCTTTTTATTAACGCCATGCATCACTCGTTGTACCGCCTGCCGCGACGATCTATTTTCGACTATTAAGGATCCTGGTGGGTTTTCTGTACTTTAAATTGTGACGTACGATTCTCACACCACAACTTTGCGGAGTAATCTTTTCTTGCTTTAGCATAGCATACATAACAAGGATTTTAGGTGGTTCAAACATATGTATCAGCATCACGAACTGCACTGGACGAATGCATTCTTGGAAAAGTCGTCGTTGACCGCTACCTCAATGACTCCTTTTCTTTCTGTTCTGCTTTCTTCTTCGTACTATCATTGATTTCGCCATCTTTAAATTTAATTAAGCAAACGTTCGAACTAAATGTGAGCATATATTGAAAGAGAAAATAAGATGGAACGAGGACGAAAATGGCTACAGTACAAGAAGGAAAGAAAATATACGTACACTTATGAAATAGCACGCCCCAAATAAAACCGCAGCAGTTGATGTGTAGTGATATAATTCAAGGTCGTTTAACAGAACTTTGACGTTTTTGCTGTCGATAAGTCAATGTTGAATTGTGCGTCGTGAGTCGAACTCCAAGTATTTCATAAAAGACAGAACCATTGCGAATCGTCGGCCTTCTATTAGATTAATTTGGTTAGGAAAATTGGGGGACACTACACAGTTCACTTGGAAACGTAGTCAGTCATATGTGATTCATATGTCCCGCCCAAACATGTGGGTCCCATTGTTTGGAGCAGCCTCCCTTCAAACTTGCGCTCTCTCCCGCGCGACCAGTCTCGCACTTTCTATAAACTTCTCAAGACTTTCTTTTTTGAGCGGGCCTGGATTGGGAACGCCTCTGAATAGTTATCTTGGAGAAGCGCTATACAAATTGCATTGGTCGATTGATTGATTGATGACGCTGCTGTCAGAGAATTCCATCAAATCACACCCTTAACGGGTACAAATAAAGCGCAAACGCTAATTAAATTTCAACGATTCTGAAATTCTTTGATTGTCAGTTCGTTTATAAGATCTGGGAACTTGGAGAAGGCAAAGTTAACCGCGACGGACCGCTTCGACCACGATTCGTCTCTTACATGGGACGACGTCAGGTGGTTGAAATCCGAAACCAAGCTTCCTCTCATTCTCAAAGGCATCCTCAGCGGTGGGTATATATCTATTGAACCACATTAGCGCATGCTATCATCAATCGTCGTCGTCGTCATCGCTGTCAAATTATGTTGGACCGACGGCTAAGTTTCAAGTTTGAGCGTAACTCAAAGAAGATAAGAATCAATCTCTGACACCACCGTGGAGTTATCGACAGCATGATCGCTCGAATGATAGCAAGAATACCTGGAAGTTTCCTCAGAAGGCACAATTTGCTAAACTAGCTTGGCCGTATTGATTAACATACTCCATCGTTTTAATTTTGCACGTCCTTCTAGGAAAATTTAGAAATATAATGACGTTTGTATTTATAGTGGAAGATGCCGTTTTGGCCGTGGAATGTGGTGCGGCGGGAATTCTGGTATCCACTCACGGTGGAAGACAACTAGACACCACTCCAGCGTCAGTAAGTCAGATATCGTCAGTTCATTCAGCTGAACATATCTAAAACGGCATTTATTTATCTTGGTACTAGGCAGCAATCGGCATAAATGTAACTGGATGCTCTCTCAACCCGCTTCCCCCTCTTCACCTTTTCCTCCTCTGTTTGGAACTTGGGATCATTCTCGACCCAGACCTCACCTTAACTATGCCATCTCCCGCATCTCCTTTAATCTGCTGCGTCAACTGCGTGTGATTTCTCGCTCTCTCTCACGCCTAGTGCAGCAGACGCCATCGCCTTTTAAACTCTAGCCACCTGGATGGATCCAGAGTTTAACAAGCTACTGAATAGCCAGAGAAAAGAATTTCTTTTGTTTTGGTTATAAACAGCAAAAATAAAACATAGGCTACAGAACGCGGTCTGACAGCTAACAGACTACCAAAGAACAGGAATATGATATGAGATGTCATCATGTCAGTAATCAGTATAATTACAGACAGTTATAGTGTCAGTTACTAGGCTATGGGCCAAGTTTCTGGCGGAACAATATATGTTACTGCTTTGCAACAGGTGGCGTGTGACATGCATCACTACCAACATGTCAACGTGTTCAGGTGACAATGATGACTGCAAACGATTTAAAGTGAGACTTCAGACCTGCAACAGAAAACGTGCGCTCACGAGATGTTGACGAGGGTGGTATTCAGAGGTGCTTAAGCGCAAGTGGGGCGAGGAGGTTATAGCGTGATGAATTTGTCTTCTACCAAGCAACATGACACCATATGCGAGATAGACCTGAACCGGAAATTGCAATTTTCCGACCGGAAGTGGAAGCATGCACGTAATTGTTTAAAAAAATACTCGGGTAATTTTTGGAGTCGTGCACTCGCGAGCACCCGGGTGCCCGGCAGCCCTAGTGGTAAGGCCTCTTTAATGGGAAATGATACAGTCAACAATAGGAAATTAACAACATTTATGTACACTAGTGCATTAATATTTTCGGGGATCTTGCGTTAAGCAGTTGCGTAACCTACCGATCGATACCCTCACTGAGACATTGAAGTTGTCCAAGGAGACGGTTGATAAACTGGTGGTCCATCGCGCTCTCCATGCACTGGACTATCACACGACCCCATATGTAGCACCAACCTCTTAGGAAGACCTCCGTACATGATCTACATTAAACATGGCAATCACTCAGAAGGGAAATGCTATACAAAGCAAAACACCATCATTTTATTTAAAGCATAAAGACTGTTTTGTGAACTTGAACAGAGGGTCTTAATTCTTTCTTGTCGATGTCTTTTATTGCTGGCTTTTAAGTTGCACATAATAATGACAACTGTCCGTTCTTTATCGTACTATTATAGATAGACGTTCTCGGAGACATCGTGAGGGTGGTCGATGGTCGCTGCGAGGTCTACATGGACGGAGGAATTCGTCATGGAACGGATATTCTCAAGGCAATGGCCCTCGGTGCCAGAGTCGTGTTCATAGGACGACCTGTGCTCTACGCACTCTGTTACAACGTTAGTTATAATGAATAATTGGGTTGTATAGCACGACATGAAGCGTACTTATTATCTGTTAGCAAATATTGAGCCAATTTAGTTCATTTGTATTTTATATACAAATGCATGCATATTGATGCCAGAAACTTTATTCCTGCGAGGTTGTCTTAAACGTAATCTACAAACTTCAAAAGCGCCACTCAAATCAAAGAGCAGGGCACAAGCTTTGTCACGAGCCCCAGGTGGAATCAGAGTAGCTTTCCAAAGGGAAATCCATGTATCTGCTCCACGCAACCCTCGATACCTCAGGGCCGACTGTGATCCAGTATCCTCCCCACCCGGTCCTTCATCTCTACGGCATTACAGCTAGGGGTCATCTGGTCGTTCCGCCGACGCATTGCTTCTGTGGCTCAGTCTAGAGATTTCGACTTTGTGAGCCCCTCCGGCATTGATTCCTTGGTAATTATTTCATTCTCTTAAGATTATCTTGTTATATCTGTGTTGTTTCTTCTTTGAAGGGAGAAGAAGGAGTTCGCCAAATGTTGCAGATTTTGAAGGATGAATTCTCCTCTTCTCTGGCGCTTTCGGGTAAACATCAATCTCCAACTCTTATATCCTATACACGATTCAATTCCTTAGACTATGGTCTATGACTGCTTAGGCATTTAGTTTACAGGAGGACCACATCAATAACTGTGCCCCGTCTGCCAATCCAATTTATCATGCATCTGTCCCGTGGCGTCTAATCAAACGGGCGCGACTTTCGTCCTATATTGGGGGCTTGCCCACATCACGTCCATAGAATGGATTCTACCTAAGAGATACGCAAGGCTTAATTGCGGTCCTTCACTTGCGATTATTCAGCGTATGCGCTTTGTTTGGGCCCAATGCAGGAGCTATACCTATGTTGGTCCCTCTGCTTTGAACTGTCTTTCATAGACCCCTAGCCAGAAATTAATAGCCCTCTCATCTTCCCAGTTCCGGTGAGGCCTGAAAACATTCCTGTTTGCAGACACACAGATATACTGACGCCGGTTGAGAGCGCCGAAGACATTTTAGCAGAGCTATGTATTGTTCGATTACAATTTATTACATATTACCTTACACTGCTTCAAAAGTGCCGAAGTGCACACAATCACGCAACAGAACAACAATCATTGTGAGTGAAAAGTTCAGTCATGTTTCTTTTGCGAGACTAGAAACCGTACTCTATCGGCCGAGAGATAGATCTAGTCACTCAGCCACTGTGCCACACTATGTAAATGATAGATTCATTTTCAATTTACAGGCTGTACATCTGTGACGGATATCAAGACGTCCGTTGTTGTCGTTAAGAACTCTCTATTGTGAACATCTACGTTTATGCTACAGCTTGGAAGCAATATCCAACAAAGTCGGTCGAATGCGGTACAAAGAGTAAATGTTCCAATCGTCGATATAATCGTAGATCGAATATAACATCCGAATTCCGCAACTTGTAGAAACAGATGAATGTGAAAACGTTTTCATATTTGTTGACATATTTTGTTTGCAATGTTGGCCCATGTGGTCACTGATGAGATTGAGGTTGTGTTGTATGTAGGCCGTGTATCGTATTGTAGGCATATCTTATAAATTTACACAATGCTACGAACAGTATAAGTAAGCAGTAGGTAATAACTACGTTAGTGGTTTTATTAGCAATATATTTGTCATTATTGCTTGACTGGATGTAATCTGTTAGGTCAGATTAGCTCGACTTGTAGGCAGAGAGATCAACTTGTGTTTACTGATTAGTCTACTTTGAGTCTAAGTGAAATTTAAATAGTCCACTAGCTGTTCCGTTGTTCCGATACACGGCGAGATCCGAAATCAACTCATGAGTTAGAAAGAAAATCAATATTCTTGTTATTGAACTTTTGAGCATATATAACCTATTGACGTTTTAATAAGAAGCCTATGCCACTCGGAGTCCGGGTGATGAGGTTCATTAACGATTATAGAAAATTTTATAACTAACAATTTCATGACGCAGTAGTTAGCTTACTACTGTCAAAATTGGTCTTTCGAGAATAACTTTGGAAAGACTAGACTAATAATCAGGAACAGGCAATTCAAGTACAAAATTTATTGGTAATTAACAGAACGAATTTAGTTCTTGTCGAAGTTTAAGAAAACCCACGAAAATGAGGATTTGGATGACAACTAGGCTACCTGTTGCAATCTGCTGCAGTCCTTGGTTCCAGCGACGTTGTCAATAGCAATCTGCATAGAATTAGGCCTATACGGAGTTCATCACAGTTTGCAGGAGCGATTTAGCGGAAATTGCTTCAGACAAAAAGTACATTATCCTAAAAGACAGTTATTTGCTAGTGATAAAATGAGTGAGACTTAAAGTTATGAAATTTCAAGTAAATAATAATTAGCGGCCATAATATCTATTATGGACCTCAATGGCGTAACACCCTCTGGAACGACCTCGACGTTTCCACAAATCTGCCAGTCGTCCCAGTTTTGGGAAGGGTCGTCGCCAGGATATTCGGAATTTACTGGGTGATGACTTAAATCCACCTTCATGGATAATGTGTGCCATGATTGCTTTCCGATTTTCCTAGCTGGGCAATCTGAAATTAAGTCTTTTAGCGCCCTGTGAATTGTTCTGCCTGCCAAGGCTGCCATCCTAGCACCGTGCAAAGTATTATATTTATCAATCTATAAAGCGCTTTCACAGGATAACTATTCAGGGAGGCTCTCTGCGCTGGCTCATCTCAAACAAATAGTTTCACAACAAAACTAGCAAAACTAAATGCACAGTAAGCTGAAAGCGTCACCATCGATGGGTCCACGCACAAGCGTTGGTTCAATGGATCCCGTCGACAGCTGACAGATGGCATGGATGTTAGGAGTCTCTGATCCAGGTTGCGTCGTAAAGGTAGAGCGACGACTGTCAACAGCAATCGCGGACACGGTATGATGTCAACAAGTAGTCTCTCACTGGTGGATAAGACGAAGACGACGCACGCCCGGCTATTCGTCGAGACACAAGAAGGACGTAGAAAAGGCATTCGTCGTGTGTTGGTCGGTTGATTTAATAGCCACCTGTGACTGTTGGTCGAGGTCGCTCCATTAGCTGCCCTCAATGTGAAAACCATCATCAGTCTTCTAAGTACTTATACTGGTAATCGAGGTTTTTCGTTTTGCTGGATTACCTTATTGAAATACTCTTCCTGTGACTGTCCAATCCCTGGTATCATTTCCTTATTAACTCAGGCTTACCTAAATCTGGGCTCTTTCAAATTGCTGCCTCTCTGTCTTATGGACTGATCCGCTGGATATTTCCCTCAAACCGACTAGGTTTCAGTAGGTCATTGGTTGAAGCCCTGTGCAGGCCAGTCGAAAGCAAAGTGGGACCCGGTATCAGTGTTGGACACGAGACCAAAACCTCGAGACCAAGACCAAGACCGAGAGGTCCAAGACCAAGACCAAGACCGAGGGTCCGAGATCAAGACCAAGACCAAGACCGATACTCTTTTTCTATAAACAATTCAATTTATTTAGACGCTAGCCGAATTAATGTTTAATGTTATATAGATAGAAGAGAACTAGGTACGTGTCTGTTATACGACCCCCAATTTTTTATATTATTAGGCCTATATTATGGTGCAATATCTTTTTGTCAAGCATCGTGAGGTTCGGTTAAGGTCAGGTTAAGCATCGTGGGGGTCGTTTAGGGTCAGAGTTATGGTTAATGTCGTTTTTAAAAATCCTAATGCAACATCATCATTCTAATTATTGTCATGATTTCTGAAATACGTATCATTAAACGGGCTTTCTGGGCCACCAAGGGCAAGAAATACGTAGACCTACGAAGGAATACGAAATCACGGAATTACACACGAAGAACTATCAATCAATATCCATAACGACCCTGCTCCGACACCCGATATCTATAAACTAGAATAACCCTAAAACTAACCCTAGCCGACCCTAACGAAGCCTACTTTTTAATAAGGAAGAGAGCAAATTGAATGAAATATGTTTTTCAGGCCATATTATTTGGGGGTAGTATAAAAGATAAGTATCGAGAAATTTTGTCTGTGTGTTCTGCACAGGAAATAGAAGGATCAATCAATGAAACTTAGCGAATCTTCAAGAAATTTAGTCAGAGGCGCTCCCAGCCCAATGTCGGCCAAAGAAGACATCTTTCAGAGTAGAATAGAAATGAGATAGATGGTTCCTAGCAAGAGACGATGATCCAACGAGATTCCATGTAGTCGGGCTCACAACCAAAAAAGCACCATACTGCATTATAGAAGTTCAAATTACCGAATTAACATGCCGGGCGTAGGAGAGATCCTGGTCACGAATGACCAGAAGGTCGCGCGCACAGATGAAGTGAGAGTAAAGAATGGGAAAAGTAGCAGACAGTGAGCCAAGTCAGTCGATGCTTGTCAGTTGTTGCCGAGTCCAAAGTCAAATGAATTCGGTTTTTGCAGAGTTGAGTCAGAGCCGATTATTGAACATCCAGAACTGTAGTGAGTCAATAGCAATTTGCACGGTATGAACAACAGCGGACGTACTGAGGCAGAATGCATGTAGACCTGAGAGTCATCAGCATAAATCTGATTTAGGACCCCACAGGAAGAGAGGATCACTCCAATTTCAGAAGTGTACAAAACATACAGTAGAGGGCCTAAAATAGACCCATGTGCAACCAAAAAGGGGCGGGGTCCAGTTGTACTTTGTCGACACAAAGCTATTGACCAACAGATGCGCTTGCATAGATACGAGTGAAGCCACTTGAGGGGTAGGCCAGTAAGGCCACAGAAACTTAGAAAGGGAGCAACAGGATGTCGTGATCCACATAGACAAAAGCGACACTAAACTTAAGCAACGCTAAAAGGGTGACTTGAGATACACCAATTGCACTGTAAATATCCGTGCTTGCGCGAATCAACAGGGGATCGATCTGTCTCGGTCGGTCTCGGTTGGTCTCGCTCAGTCTCGGTCGGTCTCGATCGGGCTCAATATCTAGGGTACCCCGACTGTGACTGGGTGGCAGACCATTTATATTTAAATAGTGGAGTAACATCCAACAATTTTCTTAATTTGTTTACGAACATATGAAATCAGTCTGTAGTTATCCGGGTCTGACGCGTTCAGTAATAGCTGCCCCCCTCACCCACAAGTTGAGGCGAACTAACGGATTCCCATCCTAAGTTGGCACCATCTCTGGACCGAGATAAGTCGATAGAGTGCATCGACAACGTGCGGTAGGGTCCAACGGTCACGAATATACGATCACCGAACAGTCCCTCGTTGCTGGAAGATGTCGTATGTCGAGTCATCTGGAGAACGATGAGTAGACAGTACCTGATCGATTCCCAGTCGGGAGCCGTGTGTCGGTCGAGGGCATTTCAAAGACCCGCGTTGCTCCTCCCCGATTGAGGCTTATGCCCAGTTGTAAATAGGTAGGAGGCTAATGGACCCAGACAAACTCCTCCAACACTGTACGTGTTCTGACAGTGCCAGTCCGAAGCCTGGAGAGAGGAGGAGGGCGACAACAAATCATCTTCGATATGGAACGGTGTCGTTAAAAAATCAACATCCATGGACCCAGACAACTGGAAAATACATACGAAGATCATTTACAGTCACGCAAGCCTTGCAAGACAATTTTCATATAAAACATTATCAAAACAAAGTCAACATCACAAACAATGAATGAGATCCTTGCGAAAACTTTGTTCGAATAAATTATTGCTTCTGAGCAAAGTCAATGCTGGCTGTCGATTTGGCAGTCCTTGTAATTGTAGTCGAATGTTTATTTGTAAAGTGAAACAGCGATTTGGAGGCGTTCACCAACCAAATGAATGCTAACACTGACAAAATAATGAAATGGTTTTCAGGTGTTCCGAAATAGCAGGAGCGAAGAACTATTACAATGACTATACAAAACAATACAGTTGTATATTATGTTGCCCTGCTTTCAAAGAAGGTGAAGGCATGCTTGAAGTCCTTACACAACGTCTGCCTGAATGGAGGCTAGAGCCCACAATCTCTGCATTAGAGGCCAAGCACTCACAAGCCGTGATCCGTGTGAATGGTTACAGGTGCAATGTCTATGAAGATCGGTTATACGATGAGCAGCTATGCGTCACGGACCATTGATGATGTAGCTGATGCAGCTGGTGATTGCCTGAAATTCTTCCAGGTGCACATCTTCACCCGTCGGGACCTCGTCCTTCGTCTGGTCCGATGGGCTGAGAGGAGGGACTTCAAGGCAATTGTGCTGACCGTCGATGTCCCGGTACTGGGTAACCGATATTACTTCAAGCGAGCCGCGGACAAGGTTTGGGAGTAAATCATAATTGTCTGAAGCTTACGGTGTTTGTTTATGCACACCTCTGCGTAGAAGTGACTGCTAAAATCACAATAAAATTGGTCTACACAAATAAACCCAGGTAGGAGGTATTGATTGAATTTTGATAAAATATGTAATTCGTATGTCCACCAAGACATGGTGCTGCTATCGGGAGATTTCACCAAATCGCACACTTCACGGATACTAATAAAGATCACGCGACTGTCCAATTTCAACGATTCAAAGATTCTTTGATTGTCAGTTCTTTTCTAAGATTTGGAAGTTTGGAGAAAGCAAAGCAAACCGCAACGGACAGTTTCGACTTCGATTCATCTGTTACATGGGACTATGTCAGGTGGTTGAAATCAGAAACCAAGCTTCCCCTCATTCTCAAAGGCATCCTCAGCGGTAGTTATGCTATATCTTTTGAACCAGGCTGGCACATGCTTTCATCATCATCAATGTCATCATCAGCGTCATTATCAGCATCAGCATCATCGTCATCATCAGTATCAACATCATCATCATCATCATTGTCATCATCATCATTGTCATCATCATTGTCATCATCATCAACAACAACATAATCATCATCATCATCAACACCAACATCATCATCACCATCAGCGTCATCATCGTCGTCGTCGTTATCAACATATTCGTCGTATTCGTTGTCAAATTGTGTTTGACCTCCGGTTATAGGTTTCACGCTTTTAGTGCCACTCAGACGAAATACGAATCAATCTCTGACACCATCATGGGGTGGTCGAAGCATGATCGCGAGAGTACGCCTACCTGGAAGTCTCCGCTGAAGGCACGTTTGCCAAGCTAGCCCGCAAATGCTCTTGGGCGGATAGATTAATACATTCTGTTCTTTTAATTTAGCGTGTCCTTCAAGAAAAATTTAGGAATTCAATGACGATTGTATTTACAGTGGCAGATGCCGTTTTGGCCGTGGAATGTGGTGCGGCGGGAATTCTGGTCTCCACTCACGGTGGAAGGCAACTAGACACCATTCCAGCGTCAGTAAGTCAGATATCGTCAGTTCATGCACTCCTGTATTTCTGCAAAGGGCCACTAAATAACGGTTGTCTTAAGCATGGAAATTCATGGTTCGTGGCTTTATCTATCATTGAGCTAATCAAGAGATTGTCTTAGGTGTTTGATTTTCATCTCGGTTTTCATTTAAAATTTTTTTATTCTACAGGATAGATGATGTTTGGGTGTTTAAGTCATTCTAGTCGTCTAATGGGAAATGATACAGTCGATGAAAGTAATTAACAGCATTTGTGTATTTATAATTAGCAGGGATCTTACATCAAGCAGTCGCGCAACCTTTGGATAAATACTGTCAGAGAGGCCGTTGGAGTTGCCTCATCGGATTGCTCACCCTGATGAGATTTTGTAAAACATATTTTATCCTGGTGAGATTTGAAGAACGGCTGTATATGGTTGATAATCCATCCCGCTATCCATGCATTGGACAATCGCACGATCCCGTTTTAAATAGCACCAACTTCTTGGATAAATCTTCCTGCATGCATGATCTGCTATAGGTTGGGACATGGCAATCACTCAGAACGGATATACTATGTATACAGCAGAAGGCCATTAAGATTTTTGTAAAGCATATGTGGACTTTTTGACACGAACAGAGGAATTTAATTTTTGTAATTGATGTCCATGATTGCAGTCTGTTTTCTTGCAGCAAATGTGACTTTAATTTCGTGTTGCTTTATAAATTGGCTTCTTTACGATTACGAAATTAAGTCGCACATAAAAATGACGACTGTCTTTTCTTTATCCTACTATTTGTAGATAGACGTCTTGGGAGACATCGTGAGGGTGGTCGATGGTCGCTGCGAGGTCTACATGGACGGAGGAGTTCGTCATGGAACGGATATTCTTAAGGCAATGGCCCTCGGTGCCAGAGTCGTGTTCATAGGACGACCAGCGATCTACGGGCTCTGCTACAACGTGAGATTTAATGAACAAATGGGCTGTATTGTAAGACTTAAAGCATAATCTCTATTAGCAAATTTTCGTCAAATTAGGTAGTTAGCATTTGATATATAGATGTAAGCATATTGATTTGAAATGACTGATTTATTCATCCGAGGCGTCGTAATCGTTATCTTCAAACCTCTAAAGCGCAGGGCACCAACCTTTTCACGAACGCTGTGTAGAATCAGAGAGGTAGTCCAACGGTTAGGCCTAATCCATGTCCCTGCTTCATACAACCTCAGGGTCTGCTGTAATTTCGGTAAAATTCTCACTCGGTCGATTCTGCCTACGCTCTTCTGCTCGGGGTCGTTGGGTCGTCCCGTGGACGCGTTACTTCTATGGCTCAGTCTAGAAATTTCCACAATGTGGGTCCCTCCATTTTGAATTGGCTGGCTCAGTAACTGAGGACCAACTATTTCTCGTTGACCCTTGATCAGTTCCGTAGTGCTGCCACTGACCCTAGTCGGCAACATCTCTGACCTATAGCGGCGCTGTATAAATAATTGATTACAATTGCGATTATATTATTATAGACAGACGATTTTCAGACGCCGTCAGAGGTGAAGAACGTGCTTGTTCAAAGCTGATCATATTCGAATATACATGTATACATTGGATTAGAATAAAAACTAGAATATTCAATTACGACCCAACCGTAACTGACCAGCATTGATATCTTGGTGATTTAGTAAACGCTTACAATTCTCTTGTAATATCTGAGTCTTTTCTTCTTTGAAGGGAGAAGAAGGAGTTCGCCTAATGTTGCAGATTTTAAAGGACGAATTCTCCTCTTCTCTGGCGCTTTCTGGTAAACATCAATCTCCAATTGATATATCCTACAGACGCTTCTCTTCATCAGACTAGTCTAATACTGCGTAGGCATTTGCTGTGCAAGAAGACCACAGCAGTAACTGCCTCCCTCCCCCCCCCCCCCCGACCAGACCCAATCCAATTCAGCCAGCCACATCGTCTAATAATTATAACGAACACGACTTACGTCCTAGTAGCGACTGGCCCACATAACGTCCGTAGTGTTGATTCTACGGCTGGTCGCGCGACTGGTCTTAACCTGAACTCAGAAAGATCCCTCTGGAAAGGCTAGATGTGCGTGTTCCTTGCGAGGCTTCCGCACACTGGTGTTGGTGGGTTACTTGGTTATTTAATTTGGCTATATTAGAGTTGTTCTGCACTCTGGTGCCCTCTCTACAAGCAAGGCTGCGATGATTCCCCCAAGGACTTGCATTTATTCAGCGTATGCTTGAAACTGTCTTCCAGATACTCCCATCCAGGAATTATTAGTCGTCTCATCTTCCCAGTACCGGAGACGCCTTAAAACTTTTCTGTTCGCAGGCTCAAATACAGACGCCAGTTGACTGCGTTGCTAATTTTGAATTGTGCTGCACAAATGTTCTTTTACATTACATTGCATATTGCCCTACACTGCTTTAAGTTCAGAAGTGCACGCCACCAGATGACAGAACATTGATGGCCTGGGACAATAATTATTGTGAGTGAAATCTCAGTCATGTCATTTACACAGTACCTGCCTTGGACGAGACTCGAACCCGTATTCTGGGCGTAATCGGCCGAGAGATCTAGTCACTCAGCCACTGTGCCACACTATGTAAATGAAAGATTAATTTTCAATTTATAGGCTGTACATCTGTGACGGATATCAAGACGTCCGTTGTTGTCGTTAAGAACTCTCTTTTGTGAACCTCAACGTTTATGCCAAAGTTTGGAAGTAATATCCAACAAAGTCCGTCGCAAGCTAAAGAGGCTAAACTAGACCAGTCGTCTATATAATCGATATGACTATTATTTGGTAGATAAGATAGTATTCGGTCTAATTAATTTCCCGCGGACGGTCAAAGTAAACGACTGGCATATCTATAATAGGGTTTCCAGTTTTCGCACCGGTTACATCCAGTATTCGGGAGATAGATTCCGTCGACAGTTTAAGCCAAGTTTTTGACAGGAAGTGATGTAGCCAGTCACCATCGCTCGTTGAGACAAAACTATTCTAAGAACTGTCGGTGAAACTTATCCGACTTAATGTGAAAAGCTCATTCGATGGCAAATTCGGTTGTTGTAAGCGAGCGGTGAATCGTAATCGTAATTTCAAAATTTCTATAACGCCCACAATAGCGTAGTAGCGGGAACCAGCTTATTCGCAGGCGTAGTGGAATAAGTCCGCGAATCTTGTTTACGAATCTTGTATGTGAAGTGTGCTTGTGTGGGATAATTTTTCAGAATCTTACAAATTTTCGTCTAAATGGCGTTTTTTGTTGAATGATGTCTCTACAGGCTTAGCCTAAGTCCGAAGACACAGAATAAACTGTCTTCATGATCGTTATTTTTAGTAATGATCCAAATATTTCATCGTTCTCTTCATTGACTATAATAGGTTTAGGCAAAGTAGCAGAGCGATCATAAGGGGGTATTAGGAAGGGACATATCTCCCCGATGGATTGTTCTTCCGCCCAAGATGCTGTAATGGGTGGTGGGCTCATCATAGATTTCGTGGTATCTTATGAAACAGTATTTGACTCAATTGAAAATATGGCCTACTTATAGACCTCGCATGGTAATGTCTATCGTAAATTCAAATGTGACCACGAATTGCTCATCACAAAACAATATCGTGATTTATTGTAGGCTACGTTCGTGAATGGTAGATTTTATTTGCAATAAATTATTTAATTGAAGCAATATTACATTTAAATGGGGCTATTTCATTTATTTAATTGGCGCGGCCTGTTGCCTTTTAGTTTTAGCCTATTTGGTATATATGCCTATTAGATTGTCTAAGAAAAGTGTGTGCCTAACAAGCATAAGTAAGAATTTACATTATTGAACCGCCTGCAAACGCACTGCGGGAACATCATAATATGAATACTCAAAGAGAACAATAACAAGGTGATCATAATATAAATTGAGAACTGTGAGTTAGGCTCACATATTCTAATTTTCAACAGGTAACCAGCGTAGCCTGTGTCAGTTAGGCGTGATGATCATTCACGCATGCATTGTGTCAAAAGTAGCAGTTGTCAATGCAAGAAAATTGCACAAATGCAAGTTGAGGATAATCCATATTCCTGAAGTCATCTCAAAGCTTCGCAGGGTCAGGATCAGTCATAACAGAATGTTCTGTGCTTTCGCTGGCACGTATTCTTTCGTTGGAAATTTGTCCCTTATTTGGGTTAAGCAACTTTCCTATATGCCGATGCTGAGAATATTAAGTTGGCAGCAACAAGCCATTCACATCTGGGTTGGTCGAAGGTGCTTTCCTGATTTCCATCATCCATTCGTCTTGTTGAAGAACACTAAAACTAAATTTATAAGTTAATCCAATAAAACATTCCTCTTTATAGCAAACTAGCCATTTACGCGCAGAACATCTGCGATCTAGTGTGGCAAAATGACGTTCCTTCTGGAGAAATCCTCTGTTCCTTCCTGTTTCTTCCTCTTCACCCACTCCTCTGCCGAACAGAAGAGAAGTAAAGGTGTTTACGGGCATTTACGCCGCTCCAGAGTTCCCACTGCCTTACAAAAGGGGCTTACGGGTTTTTACGCCGCTCCAGAGGCCCAGCAGTACTACGACAAATAAACTACATACACAGAACACTAAAACAAATACAGAGCCATAGTGCAACCGTAACTTAACACTCTTCACCACCAACTCCATCTCGCCTCATTCAACCCCATCTCTCTTTTTCAACCCCATCTCTCTTCTTTCAGCCCCAATTCTCTTCTTTCAACCCCATCTCTCTTCTTTCAACTCCATCTCGCCTCATTCAACCCCATCTCTCTTTTTCAACCCCATCTCTCTTCTTTCAGCCCCAATTCTCTTCTTTCAACCCCATCTATCTTCTTTCAGCCCCAATTCTCTTCTTTCAACCCCATCTCTCTTCTTTCAACTCCATCTCGCCTCATTCAACCCCATCTCTCTTTTTCAACCCCATCTCTCTTCTTTCAGCCCCAATTCTCTTCTTTCAACCCCATCTCTCTTCTTTCAGCCCCAATTCTCTTCTTTCAACCCCATCTCTATTTTTCAACCCCATCTCTCTTCTTTCAGCCCCAAATCTCTTCTTTCGACCACATCTCTCTTCTTTCAACTCCATTTCATCTCATTTAACCCCATCTCCCTCCTTTCACCAAGCACCGGAACCTGAAAAAGCACAACAACAATCGGAGATAATTATGATGAAAACACGTTGTGGCAGATATATACATTATTATTATTGATCAGAATAACCTACACTCTGTTTGTTGGTATCGAACCCACAAACATCAGGGAGCCTAATGTCCCAGCCTTAAGTCATGCAAATCAACGATCGCCTCCTCAGCTGTGAGTGGAGCTATGCAGGTGCCGCGCATCTGTCACCAACTCGAGCTTATAGTGGCATGTCTAAGATCTTCCTCTTGGAACACTCAACCGCCGCAAGTACGTGCTCCAGCATTTTATTCTGCTCAACCAACACTTTCAGAATATCTAAAGATGTGTCTTACAAACAAATACGAGTTAGATAGTCATACGTGCAGCGTTTTTCTGAGGCAGCCGACTGAAAATGAGCAATAAATTACATCGCCAATCTAAAAAAGTTACCGAGATTCAAAGAAAAAGGCAAATCAATTAAAAGCGTGTGGCGACCGACAGAGTTAACGAGCTGTAGGTTGTAAATTTCGATAATAATTCGATGTTTTGCAATTAATTGGGTAGACATCATACCTTTCGACGAAGATTACATTGATAGAGCAGTTGGCGCAGCAGAAATTGGAAGAAGTTCGATGAATTACGGAAATTTCTGTGAAATTTAGAAGAATGCTGAAATGCGTCTTTCTTCCTCGAGATATAAGATGTTTATGACGGCAACTCACAAATTAAATGAAGAGATAATACTGTGACGTCATCGTTGAGTGAGCTGGACTTTGGCAACGTTCCAACGTTTGTCATTATTCATTAATCTGGGAATATTATAGCGCCTCTTTAAGAGATCTATGCAGAAGCTCATAATAATATGGTTAGAGAATACAGTAGTCTGGTAGTAATGCGACAAAGGGTAAGCGGACACCAGCCATTACAGTGGGTTGCAGAGGTGTAACAAGGTTTCGAAAAGTGGGGGGCATAATTTGCAAAATATTGCCCCCCCCCATACTTTTTGAATTTTGCCTCCCTCAGATATTTGAAAAATGGAGTGGCACAAATTATTTTAACAATAGTTAACTTAAAGTGCCATTGGAGAAACATAAAAAGAACCGATTTGGGGGGGGGGGCACATGAGGGTACGCTGAGCACTCAAACTGGGAGGGCTTTGCCCCCCAGTTTTGAAACGGGGGGCGGGGCCCCCTCTGCCCCCCCGCTTGTTACACCCCTGGTGGGTTCTGTTTGGGGTAAGCAATAAGCGTAAAATGCTTTGCGTTTTTATATGGCGACCGTATAATTACTGCCTCGACCCCATTACCATTTCAATGAGATTCTGAATGTAATCGTAATAATTGTTGCATTTTTGAAATCTCCATGGAGTCTTAGTGATGACCTTATGATGACGTAATGTTTTAAATGGGCTTAGTCATTCGGTTTTAGGAAATGAAAAATCCTATGAAAATTTATTTTGTGTAACCCTAATTTAAATTTACCTTGTTTACTACTATATATTACTAATATCCAATTCCAACGTTTAACGATGTCTTATACCAGGCGTCATATGCCTGTATCTCCAAAGTTAATGCTACAGCGTATACTAAAGTCAAATAAACGCCTGGTTTCGAATGGTTTGACTATGATCATGTCGCCGAAGGCCGTTGATATTAATGGGAACATACTTCGTTTGGGACTGAATGCATTGTAAAGATGTCTTAAAGCAAGCATTGTTTCATCCTGACGTCGACTTTGTCCTACCTCGTTAAATTTGTGCAGATTGTTCTCGTAAAATGAAAATTAACCACAGCATTGTTTTTCAAATAAAAATAATTATATGCTGATGGCACCATAAGGCAGTCTAAAAAAAACCAAATCCTAAGCATTTTATCTAGATTCTCACTGCTGCTCACCCGCACTACAACAGACTACAGTTTGAATGAATGCACATGCATGTATGCATTTTTTTATTATGTATATACGTAGGCCTACGTACATGTTCGCATTTACGCATTTACCTATATTTATATGTAGGGGAGACTGAGGCTGGTTGAAATGAGGGCAGATTCCATGGTAACAGCGCATAAATCCCGGAAGCGGTAAATCGGGAACCAGCGTATACAGATCAAAACGCGCGTCCAATCGTTTCCGATCCATATTTCTTCTATCCTCACTTAGGCCTAAGCCTCAACTTCAGAAGTTTGTTTTCATAAATTGTGATTTTCGACACTAAAAGTAACTTTTTCTCACGTATTATTTTTCTCATGGCACGCTTAAGGCACACGATATTCCTACTTAGAGTAGGTCATTTCGAAGCTTGTTTCTTTAAAATCACGTTGCCGATCGCAAAATCTCGTTAGCCATCATTGTGTGTTAGCATTTTATTTAATCAAATTAGGCACATGGCCGGGGCTAGTTGTAACATTTTCCCCCAGCACCATTCTCGATGGTTTAAATACTTTTGCATGACTTGTATCCTGACCTAAATGTTATTTTATTGCTGTTTTAAATTGATTCTTCTGATGATGATCATCATCATCAACCTCTGTCAGCTTTTTTTTACTGATAAACAGCTTCAGACGACACCATCTACAGTATTAAAGCCAGCATTCTACAGTTTTAAAGGCAGCATTCTTCGCTCTCTTTTAATTTAGGACTCCGAAATATCTTAGTGATTTTTTTATTTAATGGTTGTTGAGCCCATTTGATATAATTAAAGATTTTGCCGATATAAAAGCCCGAAAAGTTAACATTGAATATTAATTAGTTATTTGGTGTTCACTGTGTTACAGCCTGCCCCAATGTTGAAAACGGTGGTGCAATTTGCCCCATATCTTGTTACAACCAACCCCAAGCCGGGGCAAGTTGTAACACTAAAAAAATTTAATTGCAAATGTTTTCATAATTAATAGAGTTACACATCTGAAACGTTCCATAGTTATATTGCATTTTTGAAGGATTGCAGTGATATATTGTTAACCGTTTTTGGAGAAAATGTTCGGTCATAAAACATTTAAATGTGTTAATTGTTACAACCATATATATATATATAAATATACATATGTACGGCGTTCGACTGATATCTCAGAGTGAGGTTGCGTTTGATTAGCGTTTGATGAAGTCTGCTGCACATAATAGAAACGAATTTGATTAGCAGACGATGCATACAGTAATACGCTTACTCTTACTTAATAAAATGAACGGAACTTCGCACTTGTCTGAGTAGCCTAAGTATAGCCAACGATTTGTTAAAGATAAACTGGTTTTAGTGAAATCGGCGACCAATGGTAAAAGCATGTGATAGTAGGTGGCAGTTAGGCCTACACATTAACCCTCGGCGTGTGTGCAAAGTAACAGGCTGTCATAGGTCATAGTTCGCCTTAGGTGTCGAGCTCTTTCTTTTAAAAGACAAGCGATTGGGGATTCGCGTGATAGATCCTATACATGTAAGTATAATTGAAATGTATATATGTTACAGGCAATGTGTGAAACAGGGATTTTGCAAAATGCTGATTTCTTAGGTTTTAGGTGATAAATTACGTAAAATCACCTATTTACGGTTGCGATTAGAGTTATGGTCAGGGTTATGGTTGGGGTTAGTGTAGGGTTAGTTCAGGGTTAGGGTTAGTGCAGAGTTAAGTCTTACACATTGCCAAGGCAATTTACAAAATCCCAAGTTTCGCACATTGCCTGTAACTTATATAGGAACTGAAATTTTTCAAGAAAGCCGGCGACTCTTGTCTTTATTTTAGGTCTGTTGACCGAACAGGTCCATTTGGTTGCGTATAACATATAGGGATGGGTCTAGACTCTATCTTTTAGCTAATCAAATCTAATCTAATGACTTCTTTAGCGCCATTATAGTAATGCACGATGGTAGATTGCACATCAGTTGATGGTCGTTTTAAGTCAAGTCGTAGACTAGAATCAAAACTTAATGATTTAAGTTTTTATTTCTAAGAATTATTGGTTGGGGCTGCATGTCAGATTTGTAAGCTACAACATATGTATGTTACTCAAAGCGAAACAGTTTCTGAGCAAAAATTGTTGGATTCATTGCAGCTTCATCATCCGTCGCCATGGCTTCCGATGCCTTCACGTCTCTGTCCGACTTCGAGCAGTATTCGCGATCAATGATGCACAGATATGCGTTTGGCTTCTACTCTGGAGGCGCTGATGATGAAGTCACGTTGAGGGAGAACACTCGTGCATTTCAAAGGCATTCTTCACATCTGTTAAAAAGTATTTCATAATATATAAAGGACTGTGGATTTGATTCGGGTCGTCTATATGTTATAGGCCTAACCCGCTTGGTGGTGGATCATGAAGTGACCGGCTCGACTCTGCATGGGCAGATTGTTTGAGCAGGCGTGCCTCTGTCATTGACCAATGCATTATACATGTCCTTCTAAGCATATTGGTTGGTTTCGACATAGGCAGGTATGTAGACAGCAAATCCTTCAATGCGCTGGCACCTTCATGTCAGGATTCTGGGATTTGTTCATTGCAGGCTCAGAGGCACAGTAAAAGGAATGAGCGACTATACCATACGCTTCACATGAGATAAAAGAGTTTTACCAAGGCTGTAGTTCACGCATACGTTTAATTTGGTACATCAATATTTGGAGATAGCCAATATTTTAAAAATTTTAAGTTGACCCACATCTTCCTGTGTCAGCAGTTACCGAAATAACGGATTAATAAGCTTAACCCTAAATTCCACGAAACAAGAAAAAACACGCTTTGTGATTTGTGTTTATTGGGCGTCTGTTCATCAAAGTCAAAGCGCGATCTTCAATTGCTTTATAATGGATATATAACCATATAACCTTTATTTAACCTCTAATCATTCATACCCTAGTTGAGCCGACCTCAGTCTAAAACAATGGTTGTCGTTCTTTGAAATTTTGATGTCTGTTACTGCTATTAGGTCCTATAACATTACATACTGGGGGGAATTATAAGTTACATATTATTTTGATGAACTGATGCAGATATCAGATCATTCCACGAGTTCTTCGAGACGTTTCACGGAGAGAAACTGGAACAACGATCCTGGGTCATCCGATCTCATTTCCAGTCTGCGTTTCTCCATCGGCTTTTCATGAAATGGCTCATCCAGATGGAGAAATGGCAAGTGCAAAAGGTAGAGCGAAAGGCCAGTTTTGAAAGATGAAGACACGACGCTTACGATTAGGATGTTCTTACGTGACTTACGCTGCAGAGTATAGGCCTATTGACGACCGTTGGTTCTAGAGTTGTTTTAGTGACCAACGTTATATTGTTTGGATAAATCTTTCAATATATGAATCTTTCGCTCTTCCTTAATGAACCGATAAACAGACAAAAATATTATGCATTGTTTAAGACTAAGAAGTAAATATATCCGCAGCGGATAAATATCTCAGTGTGTATCCGTTCTGGGAGACCTCTAGCTTATTATAATATATGTGGGTGTATAATTATGTGTGTGTGTGTTGTGCGTGCGTCTATGTGTGTGTGCCCGTGCATGCGTGCGTGTGTGTGCTTGGGTGAGGCGTTCAGCGCACATTCCTTGTTAACGTTCGTATCGTAGTTAACTTGTTGTCCCACTCATTTAATTTGAATGCTGTTTCGTTGTGATGCTGTTGGAAAACGGAACATACAATAATGTTTCTTCAAGAAATTAGGAGATAGCCCGTTGAATCATTTGACCGTTGCCTGTATTTAGGAGCGATGTTGATGAAGACCGGGTTCACTCTGAGCGCCGTTTCCAGTCGTTCCATCGACGAAGTCTCTGATGCAGCTGGAGACTGTCTGAGATTCCTTCAGATCTATATCTTCTCCGTTCGGGATCATACTCTTTCGCTCGTCCGATGGGCGGAAAGAAGGGGATTTAAAGCGATTGTGTTGACGGTTGATCTCTCGACCCTAGGAAACAGAGTCAATGCCAGGCGGATAGAACAACAGTTGGGCGTCTCTCCACAAAACAAGTAATTCCAAGCATTTCTCAAGCCTTTTGTTAATTTTAGTTTAGGAAAAAATTAACCTCTTCTGCGCAGACGTTGTCTCCCCTCTTTTGGCACGCGTGCACGCACACATATAAACACACACACACACAAACATATATATACACAAACATATGGTTTTATATTATATTATATTGAAAGGCGCTCTTTTCAGCCCTAACCCATCAGCTGCGTTCTTTTTTCTTTGTTCCCATTTCTAGTCAACTGTAATAAAATTCCATTCGATTTCATCAGAAAATCTGACAGGTTTAATTAGTGAAATGCTGACCCAGAGGAAATCAGCCGATCGATCACCGCGATTTCACTTTATTTGCTGATTGTAAACAGCTCAGGCGAGTAGTAGACAAAAAAGAGGAATGGGGTTTCCGGAATTTCCTTCTCTAAGTAACTGTCGCTCTGTCTCGCCGGACTGACATCCTGGATTTAACTGGATCGCGGTGTGGATTTGATGCGCCATCTATTGATGCACTTCGAATTAGACACTGGCGCTATAGAAGTGCCGACTAATACTAATAATAGTAATAACCAATTACTGTAGATGTTATTGTAAGTGTGTTATCAACTTTTGAGTCTCAATTTCGAATCTGTGGTTATCCTTCTGATGTAATTCCAAACGTATTTTTGAGATCGTTTATGCGCTTCAGTAGAAATTCCTTCTAGAACGTTTGATGAAAGTGACGCGAAATTGAATTAATGTCTTAATTACTTCTCTTTATTATCTGACAGGTTCGGAACCCTGGCCAAGTTTCAGCTTACACCCTGTGCGGAGAACGGCTATTTATTAAATGACGCTGCCACGTGGAAGGATGTCACGTGGTTGAAATCTCAAACTAAACTTCCCATAATCATCAAAGGCATCCTTAGTGGTATGTGCCAAGCACATCGGTTGTATTGCATTGCATGTACTGTAACGATGTAGAACGTGTTACGTTCAAGTTTATATAGCTCATTTTAGATTGATGTGGTAATTTGTTGAGTGTTTGACTAAGCGAGGCAGACATTTCAAGAGTGTATATGTTACAGGTAATGGGTGAAAGAGGTATTTTGTAAAATGCCTGATTTTTGAGATTTTAGGCAATTTGTAAATTCACCCATTTGGGGTAACAGTTATAGGGTTAGGGTCAGGGTCGAGGTCAAGGTTATGGTTAGTGTAGGGTTAGGGTTAGTGTTGAGTTATGGTCTTCCATATTGCCTAGCAGAGGTGTAACAAAGTTTTAAAAAGTGGGGGCATAATTTAAAAAAAATATTGCGCGAATTTTGCCCCCTCCCGAAATTTGAAAAATGGGGGCGCACAAATTATCTTAACAAAAGTTATCTTAAAAAGTCATTGGAGAAACATAAAAAACGATTTGGGGGGCACATGGGAGGCACTGAGCACTAAAACTGGGGGGGGGCGGTGCCCCCTGCCTCCCGCTTGTTTCATCCCTGTTGCCTAGTCGTTTTACAAAGTCGTAATCGTAATCGTGATCTCAACATTTCTACAGCGTCCACAGAAGCGAAGTCGCGGGAACCAGCTTCTTCACAGAAGCTTAATCAAAACAGTATCGATAGGCAGAGGGTCAAACTCCAGAGAGTCAGGCAGGCAGACAGATAGACGGCTAAGGTGGATGGTGTTTGGAGTTGAAACGGCGATGGAGACAGGAGGAAGAGGACGAATCAGGATAGCTAGGATTTGCGAAAGAGCAGTGTTTTCAGTTGTGAGTGAAAGACCTGTAGGTAGATAGCATGAGGTGAGTTGTTTGTGAGGTTCGTAGGCTGGATCGGATATATGTCTTAATGCTCGAGGGAGTTTGCTCCAAAGACTGCAAAGAGGCGGGACAGCGGTGGCTATGGAGCGATTTGCAAATTTGAGTGATGATGTTACGGATAGGCGAAATAGTGCGAGGGTGGAAGAGAAACGGGTTGAACGATGTCCAGGGTTTCACACATTGCCTGTAACATAAAACAGATGGTCGTGGTCTAGACTTCAACATGAAAGTTACTGGTATCTACCGCCGATTGGTGTAGCTGGAGACGGAAGAGACGTCAGACTATGTATGAATGCGTGTATGTATGCATGTCGTGTTCATGCGTATATATGTCCATCTGCGAGTGTGTGTGTGTATGTGTGTGTGTTTGCCTAGAAGTGAGAGTGATTCTGACAGAAAGAGGGATATATATATATATATATATATATATATATATATATATATATATATATATATATATATAGAGAGAGAGAGAGAGAGAGAGAGAGAGAGAGAGACAGTCAGACACACAGACAGGCAGACAAAGAAAAAAAAGAGAGTCTGACAAAAGAAGGTAAGAGAGATACTTAAAAAGTGTAGATTATTTATATATTGATTTTGAAAGCCAAATATAAGTTTCTTTGTGAACAATAATTTTAATTGGTGGATTCTCTAACCTACAGCTGCTGATGCAGTGCTTGCCGTGGAATGTGGAGTATCTGGAATCCTGGTTTCCAATCACGGTGGAAGACAAATGGACACGGTTCCAGCATCGGTCAGATCAGCATATCTATATCTATCCATCTATCTGTCTGTCTAGCTGTCTGTCTGTTTGTCTGCATGTCTGTCTGTCCGTCCGTCCGTCCATCCATCCATCCATCCACCCTTCTCATCCGCCCACCCACCTACCCACCAACCAACCCATCCATCCATTTATCTGTCAACCCAAATATCCGTTCGTCTATTTGTCTATCTCCTGTCATTATGTATGTATGTATGTATGTATGTATGTATGTATATATATACATATATATATATATATATATATATATAAATTTCAGTGCTGTCGAGTAAGCTCAGTAACAAAACTAGGAATGCTGTGAGGCCTACCGTTTATCGGATATTTGCGTGAACAGTACTATGTATACAGAGGCTGAAGTCAATGGTCGGGTCTATCTGATGAAGAAGAGGCAAAACTATTATAATAGGCTACGCGAAGGACTGTCTCAAGGTCTGTACGGTGTACCATCCCTATTTGTATATATGGCCGTCTCAATGCCAGCTCCAACTCATACAAGCATCACGTCCTGACTCACGTGATCTTTTTATTTCTTCATTGTATCCAATACCCGCGAAAAACTAGCACATTAGCATTGTTCTCAGACAGTGATGCGAGACTCGTATAAAAATTCTATCTTCTGGTTCAAGGCTGTTACTTTGAGTCCGATCAGCAGACTTTTTTTTACAGAATCAGTGCGTTACAATGATGCACATAATATGAAATTATGTATTCGTGCAAAAATTCTTAAATATTCTGTTTTAAGAAAAAGTTCATTCATTCGGTGAAGTTATATTTTGCATTTCACTATTATCTTGACATTTTTTAATCTCCAAGTCGATGTACGTAAGCAGTCGTTTGCATTAATATATATATATATATAGGCCTATATATATATTTCGTAATTATTTATCGTGGCTCTATCACCTCTTACAGCTCTTTTTCTGAATATGTTGGTTCGAAGTCTGGCCGTCTTAGACGCCCTCTGGACGTTGACATAGACACGATTGCCTTGCATCAGGCCAACCTCCATCCAGAAGACGAGACAACTAAGACAACGGAATGATGTTGACCTATTTGCGGCATGTACATAGCATGCCATCATTGATGCCCTGCGCATTAGACAAAGGCGCCATAGAGGTCACAAGTTAATAATTATAATTAGGCCTGAAGGACTATGACTCCTATGGAGCATTGTTTTTCATGTGGCTGCAGATCGACGTGCTTGCTGATGTGGTGAAGGCGGTCAAAGGTCGTTGCGAGGTCTACGTTGACAGTGGAGTCCGTCGTGGAACTGACGTCTTTAAGGCTTTGGCCCTTGGAGCCAGAGCGGTTTTCATTGGACGACCCGTCATCTACGCTGTGCACTACAAGGCAGGCCAAGCATCAACAGTCTATTGTCACCATTCTGTAATTTCTAACAAACATTTATATAGCGCTGATAAAAGAGTTACGCAAACCAGAAGCGTTCTCTGTGCTATCCTACTTAAGTTTTAATGGCATCAATAACTAAAATATTACTGTTAGCAAAGCAGTGAATAGTAAACTAGAAGATTCACCCATGGTGAGCACACGTGGCATGGGTGTTCATAGGTTGGATTTTCATCAATGAGCCGCGGTTAACTGGCTCAGTGAACTGAATGTACGGTCGTATTCAAACATAGCACGGTGGTCAATTGGTTGGAGCGGTCGGTCCGTAACGTTCAGTGTGCGCTGACCGAGCGGGTTCGACCCTCGTCCGAGGAGTCACCGTGTAGGAACCTTGAGCGAGTCCTTCGTGCACAATTGCTCTGCATTACAACTGCAGTTACGTCCTCGCGGCGTGTGCACTTTTGAGCAAAAAATGTTGGAAAAAGGGCTTTATCAAATTTCAGTTGTATAGTATTGCATTGTGACAAACGACGCAGAAGGCCCTACTCTATGAGATTCTGAACGAAGTACTTACTAAGAACACTGCACAAAAAACATCTGCAGCCGATGTTAAATCGCATTTGAAATGTCTGCTCTAGAGCATTTGTGATGTAGCAGTAATGCCAATGTAGGCCAACATATGCTAGTTGGCGTGCACACACGTGTAACATGCATACACATAAATAATATAATTACACGCATATAGACCCATACACGTATGCATAATTTTATATACAGGCCAACCGACTGAAATTCCAGGCCCCTAGACAGACAGACATACAGATGGACATATACAAAGGTCATAAGTCACAGACTCCGCTAACCAGAGGTCAATATGTAGAATTATAAACTGGCAATGGATACGAATATTAATAACATTCACAGATCAGGTAAGTATAAATAGATAGAAGTTAATGTTAACTAGTGCCTTAACTAAGGCTCATTGCATCCATTGAATAGACACAAACATTCAATTGAAGACATCTGCTTAGAGATGTCTTCAAGCAAGTAGAGGAGCATGCTCTTCTTTCTTGTTCTTCGTTTGTTGTAGGGGGCTGAGGGAGTGCGTCATATGTTGCAGTTGTTAAAGGACGAATTCTCTACTACGATGGCGCTGGCTGGTCAGAGATTCCAGTAATCGCTTTAGATATTAACCGAGGCAATTTTTCAGTCCAGTCAAGTCGCGCTTAGTGAAGCAGACAAACTATATACAGCTGTAGGCTTACGTTTAAGAAATGATCTCCTATTCAGGATGGGACAGGCCGTCGGGGCAGAGTACAGTTAAGTTAAGGGTTGCTAGTTGGCGCGCATATTACGCGAAACATACATACACATACCTTATAATTATCTCCCATTTTGTTTAGGGTGCACTGTGCATACCTCTGTGTACGATACTTGACAATCGCTCAGTGGGATATTGGATTTTGCGATGAGACTTAAATCTACTTTTTGAATGATACTTTATGTTGGCACTTGTGCAGCTGTTTTCTAATATCTGTGAAATGAAACAGTTCTGAATGTCGGCTATTATGCTCCTTCTTAGCCTATAAAGAACTGGGAGCCTTTCTATAGACATGGGTACAAAAAGAACTGTTTTTCAATTTAGGAGATTTTTCGGTTGCTGAACCTAACTTTCTGAACAGGCCCACTCCTTATATAATTCTAGGCGTGAATAGGCCTACTCAGTCTATTGTATCTGGTTCGCCATCTTTCAAATTGCTTATCCAACATAATCCTCAGCAGGGCCGTACTGAAGGAGGGCCAGCGGGGCCTAGGCCCCGGGCGCAAATGTGGAAAAGGCGCAAATTTTAGGATGGAATAACTTACTATTCCATAAAATGCACTATTTAAAAAATGTGGAGGAGCCAAATTGATGCTACGCACAGGGCGCAATTATAGCTCGGTACGGTCCTAATCCTCAGCAACATCCTTAGATGCTAGTCACACCAGTTGTTGACCTGATTACCGCTCATAATAATAACACATTGAATGACTAACGAACCTCAGTTGATCTATTATGCACTACACACTTGCGCTATATGAGTATTAATAATGTGTTTTGTCAGACAAATGAATACACAGAAACGTATTTAGTTAGGAAATTCGTGACACTGCATTTGTATGCACACTTGTCTATAATATTATTATTATTATAATAATAACACAGCTGCATTGACCTGTTTAGACTGCAGGTCCTCAGATTCTGTGACTGTCAATCCGTATGTAGAATAGTATATATATATATATATATATATATATAGTCTTGGTCTTCCTCTTGTTCGCCATCCCTCAGGCTTCAGTTTTCCTTCTCTTGTATCTCTTCTCAGTGTGTGCCCATTTTATTTTCTTCGTCTCTTACTTATTGTTTACATATGGTTTCGTTCTTCTCCAGTCCCTTCCATTACTTCTCAAATTTGATCTACGTACGTTCTGTCCAGCTGGTTTTCTCCATTCTTCTCCGTGTCCACATTTCGAAAGCGTCCTATCTTCTTATGTTCGCTTTCTCATCCTCCATGTCTGTGCGGTTCTTACAGGAACATAATCTGAATTTCTCTGTTTCCTTTTCTTTCATGTAACAGGTTGTACATCCGTGGACGACATCAAGGAGTCCATGGTCGTGAAAAATCCTATGATCGGCTCTAACATTTGAGGCAGAGAGCTCGTGAGGCTCAAAGCTGACGAAAGAAAGGATATGTTGATCTGGACGCCATTGCCTAATTAACCCTGGCAACTGTTTTCAATAAAACGTCTAACGATGACATATGCGTACATAGAATGGTATAGATATAATTTCCTGACAATTTAGTTGTTTGTTGGTGCGATCATGTGATGTTATATTCGTGGGTCCTTCTATTCAGCGTTCTTTTTGTAAAGAAAGAAGCAGGGGGTCCGCTGACGAGAACGTGTGGAAATCTGAAAAAGTCCGCACTATATATCAATGCCCTTGTATCAAAAGCTGAAAGTCAGACCCGTCTGTTCTCCGGCAAATCGGACAATACTTCTATGTGGGATGACTTGCCTCCGCAATCTGAAGCAGGATTTTATTCGTGGTTTCACCCTCATCCATGGTGGTGGCTCCGGACTCTTCGGGGTGGTGGTCATGTATACCGTCATATACGATACGATACATGTAGTTAAGATAGCCCAAGACCTCTGCTTCATATTCCGTCAATGCTCCGTAAATCACAGAACGACTCACCGCTTGCCATCTTTCAGAAATGTGTACAATTATAGCGCATTAGGCATAAATGTATTGCACGTAGGCTTATGTAGGCTACATATGCATGTTTGAATCTACATATACAATGTAAGCTTATACATGTCTGTGTGTAGGTGTGTGTGTAGGTGTGTGTGTAGATGTGTGTGTAGATGTGTGTGTAGGTGTGTGTGTAGATGTGTGTGTAGATGTGTGTGTAGGTGTTTGTGTAGATGTGTGTGTAGATGTGTGTGTAGATGTGTGTGTAGATGTGTGTGTAGATGTGTGTGTAGATGTGTGTGTAGATGTGTGTGTAGATGTGTGTGTAGATGTGTGTGTAGATGTGTGTGTAGATGTGTGTGTAGATGTGTGTGTAGATGTGTGTGTAGATGTGTGTGTAGATGTGTGTGTGTGTGTGCGTGTCTGCATGAGCAGGCCTATTTTGTAAAGCGAATTAGAAGACCCTAACTAGGGCGCTTAGCATGGAAATCTAACATACAACGCAGACCATTACCTGAAAAGGTTTGCTTTAAATTGCTTTTAATATTTCTCTGCTGACAAAGTGCATGGTTCGTTATAATATAGACCTATAAACTGTTACCATGGTATACATGTAATGAATGAGAACGCACAATGCCATGTAAAGGGCGCTGACTATATTAAACGAAAAATCAACTGGAAATAATTATCATCTAGTATGTCATCAGACATTCAATTCCTTCGTTGTGTATCTCGTTTATTTGAATTATTTTGGTTCATAGGCAAGTTTAGGCCGAGTGTTGACGAGATTCAAATCAAAGTCGGTCTGAAAGCCTGTTTGCTTTGCCTCATTAACACTAGTAACGGTTGAATCTTATAGTTTAGCAAAACTGTGCCTGAAAAGCTAACTGAATACTTAAAACAACCTACAGAGCCACGGAAATGTTTAAACTTCTCCACAAAAGGCCTAATTAAGCCATGTCAGTAAAAGTGTCATTCCATGTTAAAAGAAGACAATAAATTACCACAAAGCATCTACTGAAGGTCATGTTCATCACACGTTCTGAAATAAATTGATCGACTTACCAGTTTAAAGATGATTTGCTTATAATTACTGTAACAGGAGCATTTAACAAAGTTTTGCAAGCAACGCACAAGCACACTAAGCTCAACACTTACAAAGTTACTGACCATATCCAGCGTGAGAGACAGACGTCAACAGAAACGTGCAAGGCTACTATAAAAGTTTGAAAGCCGCTAAAATTACGTCGTTCAGTGACGTTGTGATGACGTCGTCGGCAGGCGTGACGTTTGCTTTGTGGCGCCAGAGGTGCTTTGTTTCGTAGGTGTCTTTTGCGACTTAGCTGAGGACTGCCTGTCCTTTGGCTGATCGGGAGCGGAGGATCCCTCGGAGGACTCTGAATCCGAGTACGTGAAAGTGTTGGAACGGTTGAGGGTCGGCACGGCCGTAGTCGTCGTCGTTTGGTCGTCGCCTTGAGTGCTGCCTCCTGAGTCGGCTTCTGGTGGCAACGATGTCTCCGATATCTGCTCTACGGACTCCTTGCTCTCTGCGTTCTGATGCGTCTACAGATGGTTATTAAGTGCATTCGTGTACATTGTACGCATATATACCATGCCGATGAAACTCCTTTGTAACACAAGATGCTGTGGTAGAAGGAGAGCGACTGAGGAGAAGAGGTCGGTTGACGGAGAGGGGATGGAGATGAAGAACAGGAAGAGCAGTATATAGAGACAGGGATAGGGACAAGGATAGGTCGTAAGATAGAGGGGCGTCAGTCCCCCCTGAGTGATGGAGGCAAATCCCCGGTCCCAAGTGTCAGGAAGGCAAGAAATTCCCCCTAAGACTCACAAAAAATCCCCCCTCCTACTTGAGATTGGAGGTATTTGTCTCCAGACCCCCTATCTGGACGCCTCTGTTAAGATTTTGCGCACATAGGTCAACGTTGGTTGGTAGGCTACACACGTAAAATATCACAGATGATGGGGTTGACAATGGGCAATGCTGTTTGACAGCTCACCTGTTTTGTTGTCGTCTGTTTCACAGGTGACTTGAGATTGGTTTTCGATGAGGCAGAGACCCTTTCCGTCGTCGGTTGTTTAGATGGACTGGGCGATACTTTTGTTGTCGTTGTCAGAGACGATGTCTGTCGACCGCTTGTCTTGTTGGCTGTCGTCGGTCGACTCTGCTTTTTCGTGCCTACGTGCGTAGGAAATAAATAGTTAATAATCAGAGGTAGAGGAGAGAAAAGAAAGGGAGAGAAGAGCAAATAGTCTCTGACAATGACTCAAAAATAACTGGACGAATTGAATATAAAGTCATATTACTCACCTACAACAAGCTCCTACCCTACCAGCCTACATACCACCTCCGCCACTTGCTCACGGTCAATTCGTTAAACCGTTCATCTTCCACCCTAACGCTACTCCACCCTAGCACAATATACCCAACCCTTCAGTCACCGCATCACTAAAATGTGAAACTCGCTCCATAGCCATTGCTGTCACGCCTCTTTGGAGCAAACTCCCTCCAGTGTTAAGGCAAATAAGTATCTGATCCATCCTACGAACTCACCAAAACATCACCTCTTGCTATCTCACCACACGTGTTTCACTCAAAACTAAGAACACTGCTTTTTCACAAATTCTAACCTACTCAACTCTCTTTACGTTTCAACTTCAAACACCATTCACTTTAGCCGTCTGACTGTCTGTCTACCTGACTCTCTGGACCTTGACCCTCTGCCTATCGATTTTATCTTAATTGAGCGTCTGTGAATAAGATGGCTCCCGCGACTTCGCTTTTGTGGCGCTGTTGTTGGCGAATTTACCTCTCACCGAAGGGATTGGTCGGCAAAAGGAAGGAAGGAAGGAAGGAAGGAAAGGAGGGAGGGAGGGAGGGAGGGAGGGAGGGAGGGAGGGAGGGAGGGAGGAAGGAAGGAAGGAAGGAAGGAAGGAAGGAAGGAAGGAAGGAAGGAAGGAAGGAAGGAAGGAAGGAAGGAAGGAAGGAAGGAAGGAAGGAAGGAAGGAAGGAAGGGAGGGAGGAAGGGAGGGAGGGAGGGAGGAAGGAAGGAAGGAAAGAAGGGACGAAGGGAGGAAGGAAGGAAGGAAGGAAGGAAGGGAGGGAGGGAGGGAGGGAGGAAGGAAGGAAGGAAAGAAGGGACGAAGGGAGGAAGGAAGGAAGGAAGGAAGGAAGGGAGGGAGGGAGGGAGGAAGGAAGGAAGGAAAGAAGGGACGAAGGGAGGAAGGAAAAGAGAACTGATGAAATGAAGGAAAGACAGAAAAAAGTACACAAGAAATTACGCGTGGTTGGACACATTGAATCCTGTGTTGACTGGATAGATAGATGTATAGATAAATGATTGGATGCACCAACACAGGTGGCTGTAGGATTTATGGGTATGTGGTTCAATAAATCTTTTAATAGAAAATTTGATGCACTGATGGTAGGTTTTAAGACAGACAGTTAGGTTCATTATGACCAGAGAAGGCTTTCCATGGCAGAAAGAGCCAGTCATCTACCCAATGAAGGCTGTCAGGAATGGGTAAATAAATGAGTACAGCCTGTTTCCCTTTGGAATTAAGACCCTGTTAAACCACATTGTTCTGATGGGAAGCTTCTTCTCACCTGCCGAATCTCCATCATCTTGAGTACTAGAGTTATCGCTTCGATGGTTCTGGTCTGCTGGCGCTGCGAACGGTTTATCCGGTGAGCAGGCGGCGTAGGATGCTACCTGCTTCCGCAACCGATTCAGGTCAATCTCCTTCTCGTCGATGGCATCCGTCTCAGGAGGCCAGTGGTGTCGCAGGCAGGACTTGCGGAATTCGGATACTTCGAGCAGAGAGTCGATGTGCAGCGAGAAGTTGAGACCGTGAGGCCAGATGCAATCGTGCTTCAGGATGAGGTCGTTTTCCAGTATGCGAAGAATACGGTTACTATCTGCAATAGAGCACAGTAAACAAGTGAGTAGCCAGGAAAGTATGCAAGCAATACATGTGTCGTAATAATTAGAAGGCGTACTCGTCGCCCGATTTGCCCGCACAACTGTTAGATAAGTCAGTGCCTTCTCAGTGGTTGGCCCCTCACTTTCGAAAACGATCCCGTTGGCGTTGCGCTTGTTCCCCAGGGCCCACCATGACCCTTATTATGCACACCTAAAACTGACTTTTTGCTGGGGTCGGGAGCGCTCCTTAGTAGTAACCTTGAATGAGCGCTATATGAGTCTTTGTATTGAATGAATGAATGAATGAATGAATGAATGAATGAGTAAGTTCATTAGCTGAGTGAATAATAGTCATCGGGAGGATAATTAAGATCGATAGTCTTTGGTACCGTGCCTATATGTGTGTCTATGTGTCTGTCTGTCTGTCTGTCCGTCCGTTCGTCTGTCTGTCTGTCCGTCCGTTCGTCTGTCTGTCTGTCCGTCCGTTCGTCTGTCTGTCTGTCCGTCTAGAGAACCTACCACTGGCTGATACTGGAATGAAGTAGAAGTCCCAGTCCGTTGACATAGAGATGACTAGTAGAGCGGCCAGTGGATCGGTGATGGAGCCCTCGAAGGCCGACTTCAGCGTCTCTCCACACCTGGCGAACACGTTCTCCGCTCTTCCGATGTACTGGAAGCACTGATGCTCCTTGTGTTTGAAGACGTAAAGTCCTGGTCCCTCGATCTTCTCTTCCACCTTCTCTAATACGCTTGTCTGGATACCTCCATGTCTGGCCGCCCAATCCTTCGTCTTGGCCACAAGTACCTCGAGCAGCACGGCCGGCTTTATCTTTCCGGCAGAGTATCCCGTCTTGTGGTCGCCCCACCAACCGCTCTTGATCCTCATGTCGAGAGGGTCGATCCTCTTGCTCTGCAGGATCTGATGGTAGTACGTACAGACCTCCTCGAACCGACCGCGATCCGACTGGACGTCGAATTCCTCGTCCCTGAAGGTCAGGGTCTGAACCGAATCACACATGGCCTTCACCTCCTTGCTGCAGTTTGCATAATCGTCTCGGTTGCCATCGATGACGATCTTCTTGAACTTAAAGTAATCGATGTTCTTTATGTTGATCTTTGCAGTCGCCATGGTTTGGCAGCAGCGTACCTCAGACCCCTTCACTTTCAACCCCAATACCTTTTTATGTTGAACTTCAGACCCTTTCAGTATAAACTCCAAGCCCTTTCAGTTTCGACGCCAATACCCTTACACTTTGAACTCAAAATCCTTTCAGCCGTAACTCCTAGCCTATCGTACAGTTTCGGCTTCAAACCCTTTCCTGTTCCACCCCAAAACCGTTTCTGCGCCTGCTACACGTATCCTTAATCCAAACAAATACGTGTATAGTTAGACAGTTTGTGCGCCGCTGTTTCTCTTGAGGGATTCTCGTTTATACAGAAACAAGGGTTATCGTCAGTTTGATCGAGATAATATGGTTCGTCTGGATGTTTCTGACGTTGAGCAACATCAGAGTTTTTATCTGGTTTCGTTTCCTGGTAAGAGCTGCGGCGTAACAGAACGAATCCACCATAAACCAAGGAAATACGGAGTCTACTTCATCTGGCCATGAAACACGCAGACCATGCGTGTTATACAGATAACTTGTATTTTCTAAGCCAAGGCCAGAGTCCTTTCATACGTCATCCATCAATCTAGCCATCCTTTCTATAGCGATGTCCATCCGTCAGTTCAACCATCCATCCACCATTCTTTTGTTCGTCCGTCAGTTTTTCCTTTCTTTCCTTCCTTCCTTCCGTCCATCAACCCTTACTTTCGTCATTCTCTATTTTCTTTCCTTCTTTCATTCCTTCTTTCCATCCGTCCCTACATTGATGATGATAATGTTTTTGGTTATGATGTCAAAAGCAGTTCATACATAATATTACATACATGTATATATGCATAAACAAGTGCACGCATATATAAATACATACATACATACGTCATACATACGTAAACAAGTGCACGCATACATAAATACATACATACGTCATACATACGTAAACACGTGCATACATATATAAATACATACATACATACGTCATACATACGTAAACACGTGCATACATATATAAATACATACATACATACGTCATACATACGTAAACACGTGCATACATATATAAATACATACCGTGCATACATACCGAATCGCATGGACCCTACATACGTCATGCATACGTAAACAAGTGCATACATACGTATACAGACACACATTGCTAGATGCTGCAGATCCGTCTACTAATCAATCATCATCACCTCTCTACTCATCTTTTTCATTCTCATAATCAGCTTTCACAGCTTACATAACTTACGTGCTTCACAGGTAGATCTTGCCCATAGCTATAGATATATATATATATATATACATGCTTGTTAATTTATATTATATATATATGTATATATGATATATATGTATATGTATATATATATATTATTTATATAGCATGGCAGAGGGACTTATGCAATCACCAGACAGTTATGAGGTTGCATTGTATCTAGGTTACATACTAACCCACGTAGGCCTACATCAATAATATTGCAGTAAAAAACCGATGTCACCATTGAATTAACCCATCCGCCTTCGTGAACACCGATTAACCTATACGCAAATAAGAACGACTTTTTTATGAGTCATGATCTGCACTCACAGTACATAATGATTAGGCCTATGTCGAAGAACAATCTGCCACCGTATGGACTACGACATTTAATGTCCATGGCCAAGAAACTAATTGTAATGGGCCATCCATAATAATCCCCGAATCGCATAGACCCTAACTGAAGAAACAACACCCACCTCTCCTCGTACGCAGAGCAGCGCTTCTGTACGACACGTCGTAGGCTCCTATTTCAACCCGCGCGAGGCCTGTATTTCAAGCCGTACGTACGTCTAACGATTTTATTTGTTAGCGGCCAAGCAAGCAGACCGACCAACAGGGACGGGATACGACCGCAAAAGCCTGGCAGATAATGTAGACAGCGTGCACTGCGCCATAGGGCAGCATACACGACGCTTACGATCAAGGGCGTTGGAGGAAAGCAAACACAACACAAACAGAGATATTGGTGTGAGATTAAATGATAATTTGACGAAATCAGTTCCTAGATATATCGTGATTGCTAATGCAGCCATGGAAGCGGAGATTCTAAGCAAATAGACCTCCTCCATTGATGCCAATTTTTCTGCTGCTTCATTGGTCCAAATCAGGTTACGCCTGGGTTCAGTAGGCCTACCAAATACCCTGCAGTGATCCCACTTATTCAGAGATGGTGTACACAATTTTTTAACCAATGATAGCCAGGGCCATCATACAAGTAATTGGTGCAGAGGGCGATTTTTGACGAACATGGTAAAAGTTCAGTTAGCCTTATTGCAGAGCGAGGACCAGAGGTTCAGAGCAAATGCTTTTTTACCGGGGCATTTGCCCTGCCATAGCGCCACCTCTACACTTACTAAATGTTATTCCCATAATTATTCAAGGTAACTGGCTACTTTAAATTCGCCTCGGTGCAAGTTGTCTACAGTTGATGCGGTCGGAACCAATTTCGCACCCTAACAGATTTAGTACCACAGCAGCAATGCATGATGCGCGTCAGTCTTCTGTGCACAACACCCAGAGCTGCCACAGCAGCAGCTATAGCAGCTGGGTCGATGACGACACGTCTGCCTTACTACAGACCATCGACAATTCCGTGTGCTCAGCTGCTGAAGCTGTACGTACATTCGATCGATACCAGACGATAAAAGGCAGACGGATGAATAGAAGGGTGGGCGGATGGACGGATAAATGGAGGGATGAATGAATGGATGGATGCATGGGTGAATGGATGGTCCTCGCTTATCGAACTAGGTGCTTCTACGTTGGCTCAGTCTGTGGAACAGACGTTCAGTTTCCGCACAGGTTATTGCTTAGCCAGACCAGTAAACGAGGTAGGCCCACAAGTCTACGTAGGAAGCTTTGGTCCGATCACGCTACGCATAATGACATCCAACAAAAGATCGTATCAGTAAGTAAGTTAGCACAGACACGCATACGGCGCTGGGGATGGTGATGACGATCACTATGTCTCAGACATGAAACGCTCACAATGTCGCATGAAGTAGGTTAACTCTACAGGCTGATAAAAACATTATATGTAGACTACGTTTTTCTATGGCCTCCAACCTGCTCATGAATCGATCGGTTAAGAACTTGAGATCCTTCAGAATCGCCCACCGTTTGAATGGGATAACCTCCATTGAAGGTTCCTCTGTATAATAGCCTACAGATTGTGCTAACTGCAGATATTAAATCTCTTAAATAAACAGCTATACTAAAAAAATATGTAAATAAACCACCGAGAGGAGACGCGACTCGCAGAGGCGCATAGGTTGCGGCCTACGCTCCAACCAATCAGAATTGCGCTAACTGGGTCAGACTAGATTGGAAAAAATATGGCAACAAAGGCCGTGACGTCGAAAGAAATTATTTCGACGAGTTATCACAGTTTCACTGTTTCAGTCAGGGATGTTAATATCGCGATAAAGTATCGCGATACCAAAGTATCGCGATACTTTTGTCAGTATCGCAGCGAGTATCGCAATAGTTTTATTTGCTGTATCGCATGTGTATCGCGATACCTATTTTTAGCCTGTCAGCGATACTCGATACCAATACTTTTTCTCTCTGAAATATATGTCGTTTCTCAAGAAATATGAGAAGTTAATCGTTTCGCGTTGATAAGTTTGGGCCTATATATATATATATATATATATATATATATATATTGCCTCTTTCGGCCACATAGATCTATCCTTGTCGTGAACATATATGTATGGAATAATTGTGAATACAGAAATGACCGAAGTAGGCGTGTTTTCTTTTGCTTTCACTGGTAGAAGTGTCTTGCCTAATTAATTTGACTACTTCAAAGACATTGTGATTGGCCCAAGGACCAATTTGCACAGGATTGGAAAGTCCGTAGGGCCTACATGTTCCTTCGTGTCAACAGTTTTGGGCGATATTCGGAAGCCAGAAATTTAAATCCTTTTAAATTAAGTTTAAATAATAAGTTAATTCATCAACTTTTAGTCATGAAGCCAAATTTACGAATAACTACCGGGTATGTCAGCAAAATGTAAAAAATGCCGTTGGATGTTTAAAGAGCCATATTTTCAAATAGAAGCAAAATTTAGATTGGGGCGACATCTGTGTTTAAGAATAAAGAATATATATTGGCCTATGCGTGTACACGAAATATGACGAGTAACCATTCCTCTTACCTAGATTCCTTGTGATTAGCCAAATTTGGGAAATTTTTTATATAATTATGGGGCATGAATTCTAATTCATGCTAAGGTCGAATTTAGCAAGCCTAGTGAAAAGTATTGGTAAAAGTATTGGTATTGCAATACTTTTTTCCAGTATTGTTAACAGTCCTGGTTTCAGTGATAGTATGGAAGGCGCTGCTACAAGATCTTGGCCTGGTACAGTAGCTGTATAATCCTTGCTATGTAATCAAGGAATCTAGATGTGTAATAAAGCCGGGAATCTTCCACGTTAGCCTATAGCTACTTCGAGTATGCCCGGAGCCATAACGATCACTCAATTCGAGAACAGGACTGGACAGAGTTTGGTCGTCTATTAAAAGACAATGAGGACAAATCTAGTCTCTAGAAGCGCCTCAGCTGTAGATGAATTCATTCTAGATGTGGCGCTTTATAAATATCACATTACAGTTAGTACTAAAGCGGTTAACCAATGCAGAAATTTGCGTCTAAATTAGGGGAGTAAAGTTTATTGCCGCATCCTATACTTGAACATAAAATTCAGTCACACAGAGTTTCGTACACAAACTGCACGTGTGCTGGGCGTAGGTCGTAATCTTGAGATTTCTATAGCGAGTGGGATCACCACTGGCGATTCTTTTCAGCAGACTTCGCAGTTTTACTAACAGACGTATTTTACGTTCACTAGGACATATATGATTTAGCATCATCTAGACCAGCACAGATCTCGACAGCGCTTCCGAGTAGACATCTTGAATGTGCGCTTATAGATGCTCGACATCTATCGGCGATCCGTTGTGGGAGGGGTCGAGGGGGACAAGTCCTCCCACCTTTTATAGAGAGGGGACACATTATACGTTTGTCCACCCACACTTCCTACCCAGTGATCAATTTGTAAATGTGGAGGTGGTGGAACTGTAGGACGGGCGTTTCTCCTACCCCACCACCGCCGTCTATGGCGCTCCAAAAGAAACCAATCGATGGTGACGCAGAAGAACCAAGAAACAAATATTTTCAACATGAAATAGCTTTAAAAGTATTATGATTCATGCATGAGAGTATGCCTATCTATAGAGGCGCTTAGTCAAATTAAATTGACATGATCATAATTAATAGGCAGATATAATAAGCACAGTTTCGGTTCCAGATCAATTGCCCCGTGGTCAGACAAGTATAGATAGACATGTCAATGTTAGCCCATAATATCCCTTAGATGTAGGCCTATATAGGCCTAGTGTCGCTGTGTCATAAGCAGTAATGTCCCTCAGTCTGAGAGGCATGCAGGAATCAAATTAAAGGAAGGGATGGTGAATTATCTCCGATTTACTGACAGCGTTGGCCTCCTGTAGAGCTACTGTCCAGCATATAAACTAAAAAACAGATTGATCAGAGAAAACCAAACAATGGTGATTGAAAAGACCAAACAGACAACCAGGCCCGTATACCCAGTATGAGGCAAGACGAGGCGAGTGCCGAGGCATAACTCTCAAGACGAGGCAATAGTCAGACGAGGAATGCCTCTTCTTACTTCAGCATAAAAATTTAGTAATCGTGTAAACGGTACGAATTGAATATTTTATTATTATCTGACTTCTTCTACAAGGGTCTGACTAAAAATTAGTCATTATAATGTATTATAGCCTCTGTGGACCTTTCATGTAGCCTACGAAAGCATTCTATGTTGCTAAGGAACCAGTCAATAGTTTCAAATCCCCATTTTGCCTTCTTTGATAAGTGGCGGTAATCGAAGTTATTAGGCCTAAGCGATAATAACTATAGATCTCTGTTTAAATTTCTTAAAATTATTTAGACTAAATACCTTTATGAGTAGCTTTGAGGACCTTAGGATTAGAATACTTCACAACAGAACAAGAAAATGTTTCCATTGATAATTTGCGGCTCCAAACGCCTTTGGATTAGGACATCATCTTGGCACAGCATAGAAATATCCTTCGTATAAAGTTATCAACCGTAGCTTACAACCCCAACAAACTGATACATTTTGCACAAGCGTGCGTGGGTCGCTTGGCCTGCACATGCGTCTGTTGAACGGTTGAAGCGGCGGTGTGCGCGTGTGTCTGTTAATCGGTTGGTGCGGCAGTGTGCGCGTGTGTCTGTTGATCAGTTTATTCGGTTGTGCGCGCGTGTGTCGGTTGATCGATTGATGCAGCAGTGTGCGCGTGTGTCTGTTAATCGGTTGGTGCGGCAGTGTGCTCGTGTGTCTGTTGATCGATTGATGCAGCGGTGTGCGCGTGTGTCAGTTGATCGGTTGATGCGGCAGTATGCGCGTGTGTCTGTTGATCGGTTGATGCGGCAGTATGCGCGTGTGTCTGCTGATTGGTTGATGCGGCGGTGTGCGCGTGTGTCTATTGATCGGTTGATGTAGAAGCGTGCGCGTGTGTCTGTTGATCGGTTGATGCGGCAGTATGCGCGTGTGTCTGCTGATTGGTTGATGCGGCGGTGTGCGCGTGTGTCTATTGATCGGTTGATGTAGAAGCGTGCGCGTGTGTCTGTTGATCGGTTGATGCGGCAGTATGCGCGTGTGTCTGCTGATCGGTTGATGCGGCGGTGTGCGCGTGTGTCTATTGATCGGTTGATGTAGAAGCGTGCGCGTGTGTCTGTTGATCGGTTGATGTGGCAGTATGCGCGTGTGTCTATTGATCGGTTGATGCAGTAGTGTGCGCGTGTGTCTATTGATCGGTTGAAGTGTGCACGTGTGTCTGTTGATCGGTTGATGTGGCAGTATGCGCGTGTGTCTATTGATCGGTTGATGCGGCGGTCGGCGCGCGCCTCTGCTGGTCGGTTGATGTGGCGGTGTGCGCGTGTGTCTGTCGATCGGTTGATGTGGCAGTATGCGCGTGTGTCTGTTGATCGGTTGATGCAGTAGTGTGCGCGTGTGTCTATTGATCGGTTGACGTGTGCACGTGTGTCTGTTGATCGGTTGATGTGGCAGTATGCGCGTGTGTCTATTGATCGGTTGATGCAGTAGTGTGCGCGTGTGTCTGTTGATCGGTTGATGCTGCGGTCGGCGCGTGTCTCTGCTGGTCGGTTGATGTGGCGGTGTGCGCGTGTGTCTGTCGATCGGTTGATGCGGCGGTGTGCGCGTGTGTCTGTTGATCGGTTGATGCTACAGTGTGCGCGTGGGTCTGTTGATCGGTTGATGCGGCGGTCGGCGCGTGGTATGTTGGTCGGTTGATGCGGCAGTGTTCGCGTGGGTCTGTCGATCGGTTGATGCGGCGATGCGCGCGTGGGTCTGCTGGTGGGTTTGTTGGGCAGTGTGCGCGTAAGTATGATCATCGGTTTATTGGGCGCTGTAGCATGGGTCTGCTGATCGGTTTATTTGGAGGTGCGCGCATGGGTCTGTTGATCGGGTTTCATATTTGGCGGTGTGCGCCTATGTCTGCTTATCAGTTTATTGGGTGGTGCGCGCATGGGTTTGTTTCAAAATCTGCGCTAATAAATAACAGAATATCTTCACTACTGTTGATATATCAAGCATAAAAAGTCACAAAGTATCACAATATTGATTACTATTTTATAACGTACAAACACAAGCAGACTATCTATTAATTAAGGTATAGGCCACCTTTAAGAAGGTAGCCTTTTACATTCAGTTTGTATAGTTGTGTTTGTTAATTTAGAATTTAGGCCTATCATGTTGTCCAATGCATGCTTAATTAAACCAAACGAAAGCCTACAAAGTTGTAGCCTACGTATTTGAAATAATATAGTATTTGTAATTTAGCATTTTACTTTCAGTTATAATTTTAAATGTTTTAAATTTATTCTAGAATACATTCCATAATTGCTTATATTTACTTTAACATGATCATCTTTCGTATGTGCAAATACTATAGCTGCTGTCAAAACTTCGGAGCAAAAAGTAAAAACGTGGTGGAACTGCCCGGAACAGCTTTTCACCTAATTTACTTGCTGAGGTGCCGGAACGGCGTTCCGGTTCGTTCCGGCTGAAATTGACCACTGATCCTACCCTTCTCATTGGGTGTCTCTCCCACCTGTCGAATGAGATCGCCGCCTCTGATGCTCGATTACATTACATGGAAACAAAGCCAAGTGGGGGAAATCATATTTATTGCTGTATGAACTGGTTCTCAATTGTAAGCGGTTTAGCTGTGCGCGGTAGTCACACACCACATAGCAAAGAGATATCGCCGACATCCATCACCCGCAAACAAGCTGTTACCTGAACTTAGCATTACGGTGCCAAATCTAGGCCTAAATTCTAGCGTAATCTAATCCATGCCTTGGTATTCCGTCGAGGGCACGGATTTCCGCAGAGGGAGAACGCAGCACTATATATGCGGACCATGAGGGATCGTAATCCTTCTAATTAACGTACCACATGAAATGTAATGTAAATATGAAATACTTTTCTGCACCCACAAAAGCCGTTAGCGAGTCTAGCTCATTCACCTGCGCCATGTGATATCATGTCCGCAGCCGCAAAGCTTCTAGTTCTAGTCCTGGAACTTGCCATGTCACAATCCGGGAACGTCAAGTCGAGGAGACAGCATAGAGTCGGTGATTGTTGTGCAGGTGAATCTGGATATGAAAGCTTGAAGAGTTTGATGTTCAGAGAGAGAGAGAGAAATAGCAGATGTGTGTCCAAGAAGAGATGTTAAATTGAGAGAGGAGGTAGGAGGATGAGCGAATTGGCAAAGATCTTTTAGATGTCCGTTCCAGAACTGGGGCTGGTGCAATTTTGTAGTGGATGTACAGAGTCAATGAACGAAAATACTAAATAATGAAGTGTGCTATAAAATTCAATAGTACAATCTTAAGGTTGAGGCTGAGAAGGGTAGCATCATTTCCCCAAATCTTAGGAACAGATCTCCACCACCCACTTCAGAACTAAGAAGTTTTACTAAGAATTTTACATCCGACTTCACAGTTAAGAAGTTTTAAGAAGAATTAAGAAGTTTGTCATTTTCTCATGTATATTTGCATTAAAACACAATACATAATTAAATCAATTAAATCATCACTTAAACAGAGTAAGAACTCCAGGAAAGATTGATAACCAAAATAATATACAACATAGAGACTTTCAACCGCAGTCCCTTTCATTGTAGGGTCTTTTTTCGAATCTCCACCAGAGAATCTCGACCAGAAGACAGGTTCACTAAACAGGTGCACAGAATGTAGGTTAATCTTGGTCTTAAGGTTTTAGTCGAAAGAAGATTAGCCATCAGATTTTGCCTTCTCGTATCTTCGACACAAACTTGATGCCAATTCGGCACATTATACTAAAAGAACCAAAATGAGAAAAAATAGATAAGATCAGTAGCAGAGCATTAATGGTCAATTTGCACACACCACCATACTCAATTAATTATCAATATAATACACATTTACCAAAAAATATCAGTTTGTTGCTAACACTTGGATATTTAGTGATCACCAGGTGCATCAACAAAGATTCCCATTCATAACTGACGATGCTTAGAGTTCCATCACGGTGACCATTGACAAAGTTCACAGTACATGAATGTTGGAAGGTATCTGGATAGAATCACTCCAGCCAACAGCTGTGCATGTGCAGGGCAGGGATTTGTCGCCAACTGGCCTATTAGTTGCGGAATATTTATTCAGCAGATCGTCACCTGAGAATTCTCTTCGCGAATCTCCAGTTTAGAAAATTTAGAGAAAAACGAATTTTAAATTTTGGTGAGAAAGGATGAAAAAATAAGAAATAAAATGTAATTAGACTTCACTCACAGTCTGTACAGATGTAATTTTAGATTATTTAAAAACTCGAATACTGCATAAAAAGTTACATTAAAACATTTTTGCAATTACAGATGCTTTTGAGAAATTTTGTTATCAAATCGATTTTCAAAGAAAACAAAACATCAAAATAAAAACATAAACATGACATGATAAAATAAAGCAACGAATAATTATCAGCAAGTGTTTTCGTTTAAATGTTCATAGATACGGTTTGGATTTGTTAAGGAAAAGTTTTTTAATTGTCTGGATATACCACACTATAATCTGGCCATGCGCACAGTGTTATACTTTTGGTACAATCAACGATGAGCTTTTCAGGAAATACAACAAAGACACTACACCGTGCAAACTTATATCAAATCTCCATACAACTCCAGAGACTGGATAAAAGATTACTGAAATATTTTGGAAGCACGACATTTGACAGTTAATTTTTTTTGAATATCTTCAAAACGTCATGTCATGTTTCTGTTATTGACACTGAACATAGTTAACATATTGCCTGCTACAAATCAACTCCAAAAGCATTTTTTTTAAAGTGGAGATTCGCCAAGATAAATATCAGGTGACAAGATGTCCCCATAAGGTGCACTGATATCTTAGCACTTAAACAATGAACTTAATTCGTTTCCAAGTTGCTTCAGGTACACAACACTTGGTTAAAAGCGTTAATTAGTTTTCGTTACAAGTCACCACAATCATGCTCGTGCTCAGTTGTAGCAAAGACCAGTGCATACAGCTTTATTTCACCAGGCTAATATTTGCTATAGCTTGGAGAGTTCAATGTAATGGGTTTTAAGGATATTTAATCATCTGTAGAACATGATTGGCTGCCATCATCCTTATTCTCAATGCCAGAAAAGCCAGACACTGTGAACACAATGCCAACTATGAACTTCATTTGGCGAGAGCTCGCCAGTGGCAAATATTCCAGTTTTCTGGGTATTCTTAGTTTACAGAAAAACTTGTAGTTCCTGAACTTGTACATAACTAAGGCCAATACATACAGCATTTCTTAAAGGTACTTGACAGTGTCAAACTAATCTCTAAAATGCCTCTGAGAATTTTGGCCAATTACCATGCCACCTATTTCTATATATCTTACACCTGCACACAGCAGCAACCAAACTGTAAAAATCAAAGGTTTACCTGTACATTATAGAAGGCATGTACTGGGCCAAATACGCAACAATCAGGGCTGGCTGCCGACAAATCCAGACTTCGCCCATTCGGTTAGCAATCGCAACCGCCATCAGCTCAGCACATCTTGCAGATGACATTCGCTTCTTGTCGTTTTCCTGAGAACCTTTAAGCGTCTGTCCACAAAGTAACATGCCAAACATGATTAGGCTTATATCAGCCTTGTACCACTATCTAACAAACGAGATGCAGCAATCGATGACACTTATGAATGACATATTAAAGATTTGATTGCACTATCTGCAGAAGTCCTACATCCGTAATTGTGCAGCATCTCTGTTTCCATGCACCAGAAAAACAGCCAAACAATAAAAGTTCAGACACCCAAACGCCGAATTTATTTAGTGAACTGGGCTTTTGCAGTGGTGGGTCCAACCACATGGAATGGGCTGCCCCAAGAGCTTTGCCTTCTGCCCAAAACCTCCTCATCCACATTCTACTCAATACTGAAAGCTGCTCTCATTAGCAGTAATTCTACTGGAAGCGCCTCTCAGTAGATATATTGAAGGGGCGTTATTTTAAGTTTCATTGGTTTACTATAAAATGGTCTTCACTTTATGAATAACTAATTAAAGGATCTTAAAACACATAATAAAAACGGTTTAGACCACACCTCAAACAAATACTTAAAACTACAATACTGTGCTGTTAGATCAGGCCATGGCCCACATAATCTGAGACCCATGTCAACAGTTCTGCAGCTTATTGGCTGCATACCCATGTGCCAATCTATCATTGTCCATATGGGCTATCAAGTGAAATTAAGATGTCATGAGTTCAGCTAGAGAGGTAGGGTAACCCACTCCACTTTGTTCCACCTAGGTTCAAAAACATTGTCTTAATCATGGTAGAATTTCTCGAATGAATTTGCCTCAGATGTATTTTCAGCCATGATTAGTTACCTATGTTTACAAGAAAGTTTAAAAGAAATAATCTCAACATACGTCTTCTGCCTTAGCAACAAATGCCACTTTCGACAGATTCGAAACTACAGGACCTGGACAGGCAACAGTCACGGCAATATTCTTTGTTGCCAATTCGACACCAAGCGCACTGAAATAACCCTAAAAAAATTGCAACAGCTCAATCTGCAATTCTTTAAGCAAGACAAACTTTAGTTTGAAGCCATCCAATGTACGTAAAATAATACAGTGGATTGAAAGAAACAGACCAGAGAGTCCTGTAAGTTGTAACCTATTATACACGACCGTTGTAATACGTTGAAGGTGTGTGGAGCTGTAGCAATCCACATGCACATTACACAGGAATAACCGACCTGATAAATGTGGCTCATACAATAAGCACATGTACTTTAAATTCCCAATATGAATACACTGTGATGACAAGACTGCATTAAAAGCGACAGGAAAACCAATGCAGCTCATCGTTAAAGTCCAACTACAAATCAGTGGAAAATCAATATTCATTTTAGTTCACTTTAATTAGGTGAATACCAAAACTCATTGGTAAATTCAATAGCTGTACTAAATACTTTATTTGCATTTCACCCAAACCTGTGGTCAATAATTCAGATTGAGTAATGATAACAATTCTGGATGGAATAATTTAGTCAGTAATCGATAACCACAGAAATTTTATTTTAAAACAGGAAGCAAACATGAAATTAATACAGTCATTTCAATTAGTTTAAAATGAGAAAGAATTCCAATTTATGAGTTAATTAATACAGCGACTTCAGTTTATTTTAAAACACAACATAACATGATAGCATTAGTAAATTACCATTGCACTCTCCATTCATTTTACACAACACAAACAACATTTAACAAATAAATACAACAATTCTAATTAATTAAAAATAGGTAAAATCCTACATCATAAATATGCTATTTACATAATTATATGCTTAGAACATTTTACTTAGGTCTACTTGAAGCACAATAAGTCATGCACAAAAATAAGACAGCAATAGCAGCAACCTTCAAAAACTCACATTAACGGCAAATTTTGTAAGGCTATATGTTGCAGAGTACGGAACACCTAAAAACAGAGAGAAAAAATTACTGGCCAAATTGCATCTATATATATATATATATATATATATATATATATATATATATATATATGGCTGCTATTAATATAAATCATATATACACATATACATATCGTATATATATATATATTATATATATATATATATATAAATGCATGGGTAAGTTAGCAAAATAAATAATATATGTCCATGGCAAGAACCAACATAAGCAAGTATGTATTGTGGTAGTACCTAATTTGGAAGCCATGCTGCTTGTGAGGAAGACATGTCCCTTGCCATGCTCAATCATGTGAGGAAGAACACACTTTGTGAGCGACACTGGGCCAAGGACATTCAGTTGAATCATCTCCTGATCAACGGCCAATTCTGTCTCAATTGCCCAAGCTCTCTGTGATCGACCGGCATTGTTAACTAGAATGTCAATCTGGTCACACAAAAAACCACCCAACGTCTTCATGATCAGATTTCCATGCATTTTACACTGCTCATCACTTAATATTACCCGCTTTATCTTATCATAACCCTTTAACGATGAGCGCTTGCTAAAAATGACTGGGAAACTAATGAAAGCTTGTCATAAAATGACTAAAGGTTTACTTAATTCTTTTGTGATTGGTGTAGTACTTTGATTGAGTGTAACTTTTGGCATTTCAGTGTAACTTATATATGAGTTTGCTGTGGACTTAAGTTATCGGATTGTTCTGGAGGTCATGATTAGCATCAAAAATCCTTGGAATAACAGTCTGTCTCAGCTCCAGCTGAACAGTTTCACACACATAGACCGAGCTGGGTCTTAGAAAATGCAAGAGGCTCTTGGATGGCATCGACATCATGTCCTCTGCCAACGACACAGGACCACATTGGAGGTGATGGGTGTTAATACAGTTGACATGGTATCCACTGTAGAGGTTTTTTCAATATAATTTATAATAATCTTACTATTCCACCAGTTGAACCTGTATTTGCTGCTGTTCCATCACATCCAATGAATAGGAATTGGTCTATATCAAGGCAATTCTTGTAATAATAACCAATAATGCAGTCTGTTATGTCTTTGGTGATAAAAACTCAGGTGTCAGACGAGTAAAGAGCATTGAAGGTTCGTCTTTATCTGAATTGGAACTAATCAGCGGTTTTCGACACTAAACACGCTATAATATCAAACATCGAGGACGCAGTGGGGGCACCTCCAAACCTCAACTCAAAATAATTTAACAAAATTTTGCACAGATATTTACTTTCACCAAATGCAACTTTTGAACGTTATTACATCTGAAAATTCGCAATTTGTTTTTTTTGCACCACCCTAATGTTAATATGTGCCATAGACACTATAATTTCTGTCAGCATTTTAGAATTTTGATGTGGTTTAGAACTCAGAACACAGTGTTGTTGCATGTCAACTGTTGGCTGGAACTCAGCTGAGCATAGTATGTATGTGCCTTGTGCAGCTCGCAACTAGGACCTGCTGCTGCAGTATTTTTACTCACCTGAACAATGCTTGTAAATTTATGTTATGTTCTTAGGGGCCATCCACATATTATGTATGCAGCGATGGGGAGGGGATTTAGAATTTTAGCGATTTTGCGTACGGGTGCGTATGGGGAGTGGTCCCGAAAATTTCAACATATGCAAATATAGCTGTCTAATTATGACGTCCACAATACAGAATATCAAAATCAGAACTGTAAACCCAATCACAGACTATATTAATGCTTAATCAATTTTATGTAGCATTAAAACTTTTTTAAATGCAAGTGTTGTTAGTATTTTATTTCTTCATAATAGTTAACAAATTTTAGCTGTTAGATACGATACTTAAACAATAAATAGCATGCTGTGGCAAAAATAAATGTCTCATAGATGTCTTTAGCTATTTAACCTTTGCATTGGGGGGGCGGGTATTGAGCTCAGATGCACGTACGCATGGGTGAGGGGGTCCACAAAATGTACGTGGTGCAACAGGGGTGTTCGAAAATCCGATTTTTTGCGTTGGGAAACAATGCTCTGAACAAAAGAAGAATGAATGAATGATGACAGAATGAATAATGCAACAATTCATACACAGACAACAAAGCAAATGCAATGCCAAGCTTTGGTAAATAATCAACAGCAGACCTGACCAAATGTTTTCACAACTTCATCCACAGCAATTCTGTGAGACGCTAAGTCTGTCATGTCAAGTGGTAGAACAAGAACATCGCTGCTCTGCAGATGTCCACAACCTACAACAGCAAACAATCGCAGCTGACAACTACTTAGCAAAAACCTCCATACTGCACAAAAGTTATCATATCTAATATTGATCTAAAACTGTGGAAGTATACAAGTTACAGGCAATGTGTCAAACATGGGATTTGGTAAAATGCCAAGGCAATTTGTAAAACCCTAACTCTATACTAACCCTAATCCTTGCACTAACCCTAACCCTAATCCTAACCGTAAATGGGTGATTTTACATATTGCCTGAAATCTAAGAAATCAGGTATTTTACAACATCCCTGTTTGACACATTGCCTGTAACATACATACATATACATACATACGTATACATACATACGTATACATACATACGTATACATACATACGTATACATGTATACGTATACATGCATGTGCCAGTGCCTTAAAATGCACTTTTTTAGACAACAGATAGCCATACATTCGTGCAGCCTTTATGTCACATACTTGAAAGGCATAATGTTCAGTAAATTCATACATACGAGGTCTGCAATTGAACCCAAGGTAGGGGGCCTATACACATTTAGTCTTCCAGCATTTGTGAATCAGCTCAGCCTTGGTAAACAAGCTCAGAGCACAACATGGCTGTTAACAATACTGGAAAAAAGTATTGCAATAGCAATACCAATACTTTCCAATTAAAAGTATTGCGATACCAATACCAATACTTTCCAATTAAAAGTATTGCGATACCAATACCAATACTTTTTCTGAAAAGTATTGCAATACCAATACCAATATTTTGCCAATACTTATCAATATGCTTGCTGAATTCGATCTTATCATGATTCATGCACCGATAATAATTAGCCTATAGACAATTTGCTCAATTGGGCTAATCACAAGAAATCTAGATAAGAGGAATGGTTACTCATCATATTTCCACGTACAGGCATTTTTTATAAGTACAGATGTCGCTCCAACTAAATTTTGCTTCCTTTTGAGAATATGGAGCTTTAAACGTCCAATGGCAATTTTTTTATTTCGGTGTCATGTCCGTTAGTTATTTGTAAATTGGACATCATGACTATAGGTTGATGAATTAACTTGCTATTTAAACTTATTTTTAAAAGATTTAAAACTTCCGAATATTGCCCAAAACTGTTGACACGAAGAAACATAGCTTACATAGGGACTTTCCAGTCATGTGCACATTGGTCCTTGGGCCAATTACAACGTCTCTGAAGTAGCCAAATTAATTAGGCAAGCCACTTCTACCAGTGAACGCAAAGGACATAGGCCTATACTTTGGTTAATTCTCTATTTATAAATTATCCCATCTGTTCGCAACAAGGTCTATATGGCCGAAAGAGGATATATATATTATATTTAAAGGCCTAAACTTATCAAAGTGCATATTTCTTGAAAAACCACATAAATTTCAGCGAGAAAAAGTATTGGTATCGAGTATCGCTGACGGGCTAAAGAAAAGTATCGTGATACATAAGCAATGCCGTCAAAATAAAACTATCGCGATACTCGCTGCGACACTGACAAAAGTATCGACGATACCGAAGTATCGCAATACATTACATTATCGCAATACATTATCGCGATATTAACAGCCCTGGAGCATAAGCTCAGGCCTTGTGCATAAGCTGGTGCCCCGCGCATGGCTTACGAGTGTTGTCTTAGAAGTTTGAAGATAGCGATTACTGAGGCATTGTCACTTACTCAAGGACTTCCTTCTTACATCTTCCAGTAGGTCTTTGCTTCTAGCGGACAAGACCAAACGACATCCAGCCTTGGCGAGCTCATAGGCGAGATATTCACCAATTCCGCTTGAAGCACCCGTTATCCAAACCACCTGGCCTTTCAGAATCTCTGCATTTCCAAAAAAAGCAATCCCAACATGCCAAGCCATAGTATACATAATAACAATTAACAGAACTTTTAGTAACCTACATGTTTCAACTCATGGACTCTGGAAAAAATTATTGAAATGATAAATCAGTGAATGAACAATAAAAGCATATACTTAATAAAAAATTAGTTAATATATTGATGAATCTAGATATCAATAAAACTTAGAAATCTTTTAGTAAATTAAAGCTCCTCACTATCCACCTAATTATTATTGGGGTAACTGAACTTCGGGAGACCTGTGCTGCAGTGTATAAGTAAAGTTAAACGAAAACAGTTAAAATAAACAAATCCAATAAATCATAAATTCATCATTGAATTTATAAAACCATTCAATTATTTACTTCTGATCAACTGCAAAGACACCGAATGACGAACTCTTTTAGCATCTCAATGAATTATAGGAAGATGGAAGAACCTATTAGGCTATTAGTATTGGTCAATCGGAGGATGAATGAACCCACTGGAGGAAGGAAAGACAGCTATGACTTTGTGGGAGGGAACCGATGGAAAAACTATGGGTCAATCAAAAGATGGATTTACCCATTGGTGGATGGAAAGACAGATGAACTTGTGGGTGGAATCCCAAGGGGCAGATAATAGAAGATTATTTGGGTAGATGGATGAACTTGCAGATATATTGGCCACTGCGTACCAAGCATTGAAATCGATGACTCTGAAGGAGTCAACCGATTGTTCACAGTCACTTCCCAAACATCAATGCACCAAAAAACAGATAAACAGTGGAAAACATGAGAAATCTATCATATTTATGAGATATTGGAGTATAAAAGCGGCTCCATCCTCACTGAAAATTTCAGGAGCCGATTCCGCACTGTGGCCGTTTGGTTAGAGCGCGGCTTCGACCCTCGTCCGAGAAGTTACTGTTACTGTGACCTTCAGCAAGTCCTTTGCACACAATTGCTCTGCATTACAACTGCAGTTGCATCATCAAGGCGTGTGTGCACTTCTGAACTAATTGTAAGAAGGGTTATATAAATTACAGTTGTATTGCATTACTGTATTGTATTGTATTCCCAACCCCAGTCTCCACCTCTGAATCAATAGGCAGAATGGAAAGACCTGATGAACAAAAACAGCAGCCTATATCCTCACCTGGTTTATATCCAAACCTTTCTGCCCACATCAGCCCCAGGTCGCCATCTGCCACGATAAACCTCACGAGCTGAATAACTATCCAAGCCAGGATAATGTACCAAACAACCGTCAGAATATCCATGATGACCCGACTCAGACTTGACCAAAGCCCTCTTCACCTGCAATAAGCAAAAGGCTGATGCATCCATACGGTCATCAGGGCTTAAGTGAGATACGCAAATCGATCGATCAATGTGAGCGTAATGTAGCACCTCTTCAAGACTCTTCGTCTACTCAGAGGTGCTTTTGGTCTGACTGTGACTGAAAAACATGAATTTCAAAGAAGGGTAAAATGCAGGCAAGGAATGGCTTTGTAGCAAATACACATTATACACACACACAAACACAGGTACATCCAAGACCTCAGTCTTGACAGGTTTGAACCTGGGAAAGTTTGATTTTCGCTATGCTGTTGTCTCGCTTTACCCCATTGCTTAGGAAATTTCTGCATCTGCTCATTAATATAGAACGAGGAATCTTATACACAGGTGATATAAGCGCCTCTGAGTAGTCACCATGAAGAGGTGCTATACACAAATTCTCATAATGGATGAATGGATGGATGGATGAATGAATGAAATGAATAAGTAAAACTGGGACACATAAAGGATATTAGCCACTTCAGATGCGTCCACTTAATGCTATTTAACATGCACACAGGCCTGCTCATGGGACAAATGCCCATCAACTTATTCAAACAAATTTTATGATTTATGTCATGTAAAATATAATATTATTGATGCTTAGCTATAACAATTTAATTTTGAAGCATCTGCATACTATCTTAGTAACCACCGTTCGCTATAGGCCTACAGCACGCGCACTACCGTCTAAGAGGTCTGTGACTGTTCTGTCTAGGGCCCGGAATAGCGGCGCTATCTGACATCATTTCTTTCGAGGGGCAAAAATGCAGCATATATATATATATATATATATCCATATATTCCGGTGGTCATGAGGGTCGGCATTACAAAACCAGGTATCTTCCGCGCAGACGCCGCTGTAAACCAAAAGACACCGAACTACATCCGGAAACTTACGCACCACAATACTGTACTTTCGCCCCAGTGCTTAACGACATGATGGCCCATTTATAGATTCGGGGACTCCAACTTACACATATTTTAGTCAGGTTAAGCATCGTGAGGGTCGGTTATGGTCAGTTTAGGGGTTATGAGGGTCGTTTAGGGTTAGCACTAAGGTTAGTGTCGTTTTTAGACATATAGCTTACTTATTCCTTTGTGTCAATCAAAATATTATGCGTAAGTTGGGAGTCATCGAAACTCTAAGTGAGCCCATATGATAACTACCAGGGTCGTAAACGTTCCTCTCATTTTCAAGGCTTGGGACTGACACTACGGGTAGATGCAGTGGTCTGATACAAAGCCGTTCAAGCCAATAACAATAACACAACTAACTAACTAACTGCTAAGAATAAGTATATGACTAACTGTATCGATACGTGTCTGAACCCCGAAATTCCAAAGAAACCCGTGAAGAACAAAAGCACGCAACGATGGCGTTTTGTCAACTTGCAAAAACTACACGTACACAACTACCATGCAGCGCCTCGGACTTCGACGCACGCCGTAAAACTTTGAACCAAGAATTGACTTTGAACTTCATAACTCTTATCAAGGCGCTGATGCTGAGCGCCGAGTCGCTGACATTGCTGAGAAACTATCGTCGGTCACAAGCATCGACGTATATTTAGCGGACACAACATACGCCAGAAGCCTAAGCCAATGAATGTGACTCCTACACCAAAATATGTTAATGAGCCTGGATTACGTATATTGCAGGTCGGACAAGACATCAACAACTATAATAATAACATTTACCACAACCACATGGTTAGGTGAAAGTTTAAGAGAGATCCGTACGTGCGTCGACTCGCGTTTCGATAGTAGCTAGATAGTAGCTTGCGATTAATTTTCAGGATTAATTCATAAAGGTATGTACTTTATAAGAAACCGAAGAATAAAATGAATTTTATCGTTTGCTGCGGTTGTGGTAAATATTATTATTATAGTTGTTGATGTCTAGTCCGACCTGCAATATACGTCGATGGTGACGAGTGAAGACCGATGCCCATGCACCGAAGCGCCCCCGGCGGCCATATAGTATTGCTCATACACAAAATACCAGAAGTGCAAAAAAGATTATTTTAAAATCAAAAGTTGTATTTTTGGTTTTATTTGCTTTCTTGGTTTTCAGCTTTGCTTTGGATTTTGCCACAACAGTGTTGCCATAAAAAGCATCAAACACAGGCTACACAGCATGAAAAAGAGCTTCAACTGTTTTATAATTAATTTAGCTTGATTTCTGACACTTTTAGCCTCTCTCTCTCTCTCCCCATCCCTCCCTCCCTCCCTCCCTCCCTCCCTCCCTCCCTCTCTCTCAGCGTTCCCAGTAACAAATAATTTATTCTTAATAATTTCCAGTAGTCTCCTCAAGCCAGTTCAATTCAGTAATTCATTCTCATTCTAAACTTCAAGGCTCAGCAGGGTCTGTCAAAAAATATCAGCCTCATTTAGCCTCCTCTCAATGTTCACCTTGTTCCTTCAACAGATTTGACATCTTGGTTCCACTTTCTAGAACTGCTATGGCTCAGTCTCGATCATTTTATTCAATTGGTCCTTTTCTTTGGAATGCACTTTCCCCTTCTGTTTGTGATACAATTCTATCTTTCAGTTTCTAATCCACTGTCTCTTTTCTCAAAACCTGCTTGTTATGTGGGACCAAGCATACTGGGAGCACTTCTGAACAGTTCATTCTACAAGCGCACAAATACAATCCAATATGTTGAAAATAGTCAACACAACAAAATCAATACATCGTTATACACAAAAGTTTTCATCTTTTTTATTCATTGTTACTTAAGTTGCCATAAGTCTGATGAAATAGAACTCGTGGTAAGTCCAGGAAAGTTGATTGGAATCTTTTTCAAAATCTTTTTTTGTTCCCGGGTCACCAACTAAAAAAAATATTAAAAAAATACAGATTTTGGTTAATAGCATGCATAACAATCCTAAATATGTTATATAAACAGTTGCAATTAATTCTGTGACATGTTGAAAATTTAGATGATCAACATTTGACCATTTTTAACAATTATGAATCTATCTAATCGACATCACAACAATCATAAGGAGACTTTGGTGAAACAAAGTTTCTGCCTGACTATAGGTAAGGAGCTAAGAAAGAGTTTGTTCTCCTTCAAATAAAAAGACTAAATTAATATTGTTTCAAGTAATAATGAAACCATATCATACAGTACATCTGTACCTCTTCTATTTTTGTTTCAAACAGATCTGCTAGATCTTGTTCATGAGCAACATCTTCAAACTTCTTTGCTTCAGTCGCCACAGCATGAAAATAATGCTCTTGAAGACACTGGAAAAAGAATAAACAAATTAACAAAACGGACCCAATAAACCGTTTAACAAGTGCCAACCGAACCAAAAATAATAACTACAACATAATTATAATTAAACAACATTTGCATTTACAAACTAAGCAAAAACATTTGAGTTATGTACTGGTGTATGCAAAATGTGTTACTTCATACCTTCTGGCATTATGTGGATAAACAGACACTTTCAAAAGGTACAAATGCAGGCAATTTTTAAGAATCTTCCAAGTACAAATTGAAATGTTCATACAACAAATTATCTTCATAACAGCAACTTTTATTTACATTGCTAAGAGCTCTTATTTTAACTGAGGGAGATACACAGCTTAATATGATGTCATATCTTTAGATTTATATATTGCCTCTTGAAGAATAACTATTCGGAGGAGCTCTCAGTACGGAAACCTTGGGGAAAACAGAACGCCATTAAAGAGTGAGAAGCCAATCATTAGTTTAGCCCTTAGTCAAGGAAGGTTACTCCAGGTAGATGAACACACAACAGCAAACACCCGGTTTTGGGTCAAGACAGTCTTAGTCCTAGGAACAAAAAGATCAAGACAATCAACATAGCGCAAGCAATGAGATGACATTGCAGATGACGACTTTCGCAAATAGCCAGAGAAATATCTTGGGGAGCTGTCTATAGCTAGGCATTGGGTTTCGGAAAGAGGCTCTTGTAGTGGACATGTGCAGTGATAGGAAGCCAATGCAAGACTTCAAGCATATATGTAGAGACATGCGCAAAGCGAGGGAGTCTAGCTAGCTGAAGCATTTAAGACCAATTGAAGGGGAAAGGTGCTGCTTTGGGAGGCCCATATGAATTAAGTTGCAGTAGTCTAGGTGGGAACAGATAATTTGTCACTTATATTTTGTAGGAACGCGAACATTGGTCAAACATTTTCCAAGGGTGCAAGATATCGAAAGATTTGGAACTTCTGTAACATCCATTGCTGCAGTACCTACGTCAACGTAAACATAATTATTCTTATGTAAGTGAGCTTTCAATAATTTAATTACAGCAAACAATAATTGCCAACGAACCTTAATCTCCCACAGAGAGCTTTCCATGGCTCTGGAGTTCACCGGATCAATTTCATATGGATTGTAAGGATCAGCAGACATTGCTAACAAAGCAAATCACGAACTTTAGTTTAAAATCATTGCAATTGAAGATCAAGGCTGAAGGAAAGGCAGTACCATTGAGAAGCTTATAATATGAGCTTACAAATGTCACAACCAATAGACAATGTACATAGAAACATCCAGTGTGTGTGTGTAGGCGTGTTTGTGCAGGCGTGTGTAACGTGTATGTGTAGGTCAAACACAAGTGAATGCACTTTGGACTCAAGCGGAGGTTTGAAAGTGTGGCATATGGAATGTCTGCATTCACTTATGGAAGCAGCTCAAATTTAAGGCAAATGAAATGCATATGCTGGAAAATGCCACGCACAAGACAGTTTACTGCCTTTACATGCATCTAGTCATTTGCAATATAAATCCCAATATAATATTTTAATTTTGCACGATAAATTGTTTAATGACATGTCACAACACCTAATGATAATAACTCCTACTGGTAATATTTAGAGTCAGTTTCAGAAAAACAGTTATGTGATATAATGTAATATTGGAATGTTAAATTGTAATATACTGCTGCTTAGCCTTAAACACTCCTATGCTACCTTCAGCTCCTGGTCTGTGTAAAAGTATGTTGCATGCTGGATGGCGTGCCAACCAATTTCGGATCATAGGCAGGACACAAAGAAGTGACTCAGGTGGAGCACTAAGTGCCAATCGAGACATCTTCTTAATGAAGGCTGCTACTAGATGTGCCGGCAAGTGGCTAAAACAACAAACCAATTATCCTGATACACTGAAAACACCTTCAACAGACCACATTATATTGCAAGTTCTGACACAACATGGTTGGAGAGATGGATCATAAATTTAAATGAGCTGTTCAAATCGCCCTATGGATAAAATTTGCTTCCAGTCTCTAACATCAGGTAAGATCAATTTAATCAATTTTTAAATAAGTCATTGTGTTAATATCAGTATGTGATTGCCTCTTCCAACCTGAGCTCAACACTCCAGGCAATCTGTCTGTAACTGACAATGCAACATTTTAACATTTGAGAGCTTCATCAAATAAAGGACAGTAAAAATGTGATTACAACAAGAACAAAGTGTATTAAAATAAATGCTCACACAAAAAATACACAAATTGTATGAAGTAAAATAACACTGCACCACACAAGCAGATATCTTGAATGGGTGCCATAAAATCTATGTAATATAGTATATTATATACAAATATAAAAACATGTACATAAGCATTAAGCTAAAAACTAACAACATTAATTATGGTACTAAAGAAATGGAGAAAAACTGCACAGCAGGATATAAGATTTATCAAAAAACTTACGTTGAAGATAGAAACAGATCCAACAGATACAAGAAGCGTGCCTTGTACTTCAAGTTGAATATGTTGGGCTGGAGCAATGCGTAAACCTTAGTGTAGAAATTCGGGTAATCTCTGAAATGACGCGGCACATAAAGTTTAAAAAATACAGCATATAACAGATACTTACAGAAAACAGATGACCTCAGCAACCGTAACTTCATACCAAATGCACATAATCTTTGCATATTAAATAATCAGAAGGTTAAAAAAGTATTAGGAAAATTAGAACTAATACATATTTCTGATTAACCTTTCATACAATGTTAATCAGTAAGGTTCACAAACATTCAATGAGATCATTCAAATGAATGACCTTATCACCTTCACAGTTCAGAGGTTAAGAATGCAGTGTGATGAGAGGTACTTAAAAGGTGCTATATTATTTCAATATATACATTAAAAATGAATACATAAATATGCACTTACATATGAACATACAAAACGTACATCTCTGTATACAAACGCAAACATCCTGAATCATATTTATATAATAAAGTTAAAATGGTAAAATGGTAAAAACGCACTAACAGTTTGACGACAAGCATGCACTAACGCAACTGGGAAATCATTGCTGTTTGCCCTCAAAGCGTTAATCATCAGAACAGAATTAAATAAAATTTTAGAAATGTTGACTTACAGATTGTAGCTATTCACAAGAATGAATAATCCATTGAGAGCCAAGAGACTTACAACTCCATCTGAAAGTAAGCAAACAAACAGGTGAAAATAAAACTAAATAGCACACAATTTCAAAATAAGTGATTGTGTTCATATGCCTCTGGAGTTAAAACTATAAGGTGCATATTTACATCCCTTAAAAGATGTAAGATCATTGTACTAGTTCTGTCATGCAAATAGTTCTACAGTAGCCAAACATTAAAAATGAACGAAAGACTGAATTAATTAATAAAAATTGCATCCATAATGGATAATTACAGCACATGCTTTACAATGTTGTATTAATAAACTCTTCTTTATGATCTTTGTCATGTGTATGAGGAGGAGGAGGAGGAGCAGGAGGTATTAATGCTTTAATGGAACAATTAAAGACAACAAGTAGTGTAAAGGAGTTAAGACCTGGTGGTAAAGAATGGTTAGACATTTGTGAATCCTAGAGCAGTGCTGGACTTGCATGCTTTTCTTACAACTAAGCAAACTGCTTAAGCGACTTACCCATGTTATACGACTCTGTCAAGTAGTCACTGAGTTGAAGAGGATTTGTGAATTGCGTCATAACACTAGGTAGGAACGTCAAGACCTCCTTGTGAATATGCACAGGCAGCTTAGAAAAAAAACAAAATAAATAATGTCTGCATAGGTTTGATCAAAAGTACTTCCAACACTGCAGAACACTGAAAGATAACTTCATGCACTTTTCGACACAAGCGTAACACTTAGGAAAAAGGCATGCACATGTAGCGGAGCGTTTTAGTAACAGGCTTCATCAGAAACATAGCTTTTAAGCACAATTCTACTATCATAACTTCATTAATAAGATGCACTTTTATGGATAATTGATCTCAAGGGCAGCATTGTAAAGAAAGTATCTACCCTGACCATTTACAAACAAGGAGGAGGTGGCACTAAATGCTAATATGAAAACAATACTTCTTATCATTAAGGAGTTATGAAGTACTTAAAGAAAAACCAAAAATGCAGCTGCAATTTTACCTCCTGCTTAAGGAACTCTAGCCATATAAATGTATACAGCCTCTTATGCTCTGCAACTGATGACAGCTTCACCATCTTTCCAGAATCTACAAGTGCAAACAAAATAGGACAATGAACACAAAACAAAGCTGAAAACATTGAGTTTCTTAAATAGATGGAAGTCAAACAATAAAACAATCAATCTGAGAACCAAAACCAGCACATGCTTTTAAACTACCGTATATACTCGTGAATAAGTCGCATAATTTTGAACATTTTTCATAATGCGAAGTTGGGGGTACGACTTATACTTGGACCATACTAAGATTTCATGTGTCCATTGTCAATGATAGTAGAGCAGAATCCGCTAGCGAACGTAAAAATTTTCCAGGAATAAAAGTTAGCAAATATACAGTTTATAAAAATTTGGTACCATCAAAACTCTTGTATTATGTGTTATTTAAAGTTACTATTTGATGAAACTACATTTTATACACAAATTCTTGCAAAAACGGCACTTTGTGTACTGGCGAAAACTAACTTTGTTCTTGCTTCTTTACTCCCATCTTTTAAACAGGAGGCAAGCTGTGTAAATTGTTATAGCGCAATAATACCAACTATAGCCATTAGGCCTGAAATTCCTACAGGTAAACTTCAAGCTGAAAGATGTTACATTGGTAAGGACAATATACATAGTCAGTTAATTCTGTTGGCCGTGTTGAACTTCATGGACTATATTGCAGGTATAATGTTTCAAGTATAGCGTTATATAAAACAGCAATGTTGACTCTACGCATTTATGCTCTATGTAGTCTTCCTCTAATTTACAATAATATTTATCTCATCTCCAATTTATTGTCAAACTGCAAAACGTACAAAGTTCACATAAAAAAAATGAATCTTTTTAATATACAGAAATTAATTCTTTATTTATCAAACAATAATTCAAAGGACTTTTTTAGGTGGGTCAAAAGATTTATTCAAGTGTTACAACGAAATGCGGTGGTGCAAAATTCAAACACGTGTCGCGTGTCAGATGAAGGCTGAAATGCGGCCACAACTTATATACAGATCAATGCAATTTCTCACTTTCCTAGCCCAAAATGTAGGGGGCGACTTATACACGACGGCAACTTATTCACGAGTATTTACGGTAGCAATATTCACTCACACCTATCAGCAAAAAAGCAACAAGAAAAGTTCTTTACAGAAAATTTACCTTGTGTAAGAAAATTTGTCAGCTCCTTCTCACCATCCTTATACTTTGGCATGGAAAGATTTTTGATCAAGTTGAGAATGATCAGTGGCTTCTCTTTCTTCCAATTCTGTAATCATAACAGTGATATTTCAGTACTTCAACATTTCACCAACTTAGGAAAGTAAAACAGGGATGGTACAAATTATTTGGCAATGGGATCAACCACAAAAAATGGAATGATTATGATGCCAATTAAGACTGACTGTAAGTCTGAGTGAAGCTTAGGTCAGTAGTACTCCAAGCAGAAGAAAGAGGTTAGTATGAATGGACAGAATAATTCATACGTATAGATAATATTTGTATCAGAGATATTCTGGTAATGACCAGTAGACCTGTCTTGTCTGACATTAAGCATTTCAAGGTTTAAAGTAAGAGCCGCTGAACTCTTTCACAAACTCGCAATCAAAGTGTTGCGCCTCAACCACTTAGCGATTACTGTTTCATGGCAACTCTCAGGTAGAATCGTGTCAAGCTCAAAGAATTTTACAATTGACATCTATGTAAAACTTGTAGGTACCTCTCGGAAAGCATTATACCATTAAAGGAAATGTGCATTTGAAGCTCTAGTTTCACAATCCCTTGAACTTCCATATGTTGATAAAGTCACACATTAAAAATTTCAGATTTTATCAAAGCTTCTGACCAACCTGTTTCATGTTGCTGAGCATAAACTTCATCGCATAATAGCGGGAATCATCATACTGCATCTGCTTTTTAAACTGCACAAGTTTTGACGAAGAAACATCTCCAGCAGTCACAATTGACTTCACAAGTGTCTGAAATAAAAAGTAAATTAAATACATTCCTTCTATTGTGCTGAACTCACAATTATTAGCAAATAGCCAGTAATTGAAAATCATCCTCTGGAACTGGATTTGATAAGCCTTCATCTCGTCTGTTCACTTTCTTCAAATCAACCCTGTCAAATGCCTTTTCATAGTCTATGAAGCATATGAATACGCCCTGTCCAATTTGTATGCTCCTTTCCGTTAGTATTCTTACAGCTGTGATTGCGTCTCTTGTTCCTCTCCCTTTTCAGAAGTCTTATTGATCCTCACCTAATCTTTTTTCTGCCTTTATCTTTTCCTGCAGTCTCCTCATGAAAATTTTTAATACGATCTTTGATGCAAGTGTGAGTAGTCTTATGGCCCGATGGTCTTCACATGACGTTGCGTTTGTCTTTTTCTTGAGTGGGATCATTATCGTCTGTAGGAAACCTTCTGGCCACTCTCCTGTGTCGTATATCTCCTGGCATATCTGTATTAATTCTTCCATTGCCTATTCTCCTAGGTTCTTCAGTACCTCAATTGGTATGTTATCTATTCCTTCCGCCTTGTTATTTTTCAGAGCCTTATTGCCACCATAACCTCGCCTTTTAACACTCCGGGTCCTATGTTTTTGGGTCGCGGACAAAATCCCCCGGACAAAACCCCAAGGATAAAAACCTTCTAAAGTAGGACAAAATCCCCTAAGAATTATTTATTTCATTTTAGAACTTTTATTACTTAGAAAAGTGTGTAAACTTTCAAGTCTGAATAAAACCAATAGTTCAATAGCAAATAGTTAATTAGTTCCTTGGTCTTTTTGATGAAAGTGTATGATATGTACGCTGAACGCATCGCTGTGCATAATTCATAGACCCTTTGCTCTTAGTCAATTGGTAGCAGATATGATATTGGTAATGCAGATTTAGATCAAAACATTTAGGTAACTGACATGATTTCATCTTTGTTAGTTTCTGCAGACGGAGTTGATACAGAACGTACATGCGCTAACTGTGACATGGCTTCCTCAGACGCGTCAGGTAAGCAAGTCTATGCACAGCATATGTGATAAATCTGTGACACAACATCCTATAAATATAAGTTACACTAATAATCGTACTGAGTGTCATTTGTAATGTTGTGCAAACTTTGTTAGTAGTATCAATTATTATGGCAGATCGTCTAATTACGTTACAGAGCTGTAAATAGTTCGTCTAAGAAATATATGTGACAGATGTTAGTTAGGGCAAGAGGGGGGATATTGTCCCGGGGGTTAATGTCCTGCCTAAAACAGGAGGAGATTTTTTCCGGGGTTTTATGTCCGGGGGGATTTTGTCCTACACCCATGTTTTTAGATCATCATAAAAGCATTAAAATAGGCATGCGCTTACACGGCAGCTATAAGATCACAATAATTATTGTATATAAAACTAAATGTTCAAGCAGCACATTTAAAATACCTCGATTTCTGATCTTTGAGCGTTGGAAACGTCCACCATATTTATTTCCAGCTACTTTTATTTTTATTAATTTGGTCCTACACCGTCGCATTAAATTGAGTTTAATATTGGTAAACCTCGTGCGCACACAAAATAGCGGAAGTAGCGGTTGCAGGAAAGCGTTTTGTAGCGCTAACTTTTGAGAATCTTAAACTCTGAACATAATATTGATGAATTTAAAAGATGCCTCTTACATGAGCATCCATTGGACATCGATCTCTTGGCAACCCATGGTTACCATAACGTTCAGTGTGCGCTGCGGGTTCTACTCTCGTCCGGGACGTCACTGTGTTGGGACCTTGAGCAAGTCCTTCGCACACAATTGCTTTGCATTACAACTGCAGTTGCATCGTCGAGACGTGTGCGCGCTTTCGAGCACGACTTGTGATAAAGCCGAGTTGTATTGTATTGTACTTTCTGCAGCAGCAGCCTCTATCTTGTAAAACGTGAGCCTATGTATTACACTAACAAAGGGTTATTAATTGACTCAATTGCTTAATTTATTTCGCCTTCTGTTGAAACTGGGGACTGAGCAAAACCCACTAGGCACTTCTCACTAATCAAAACCATATCCTGAGTGGCATGTTATCTCTTCCTTCCGCCTTGTTATTTTTCATATACCTTATTGCCGCCATAGGCCCATAACCCTCTTAACACTGCGGGTCCTATGTTTCTAGATCTGCATAACAGTTTAAAAAAAAATCAAGCATGCGTTTCGCCGCTTACACGGCAGCTATGACACCTACTCTTCCCAATACTGTCATCGCTGTTTCAATTCTAAATACCAACAACCTCAGCCGTTTGACTGTCTGCCTGCTTGACTCTCTACAGTTGATCTTGACCACATTCATAAGTTTCTGGTTTTTCTTTATTAAGCTCTTAATTATGCTTTCGAGTTTACGCTTACTACGATTACATTACATTGAGCGCCTTCTGTATTTTAAAGATATGTCTTCTTAAATGGTGGATTAATAAAAGTTAGGTTACAGTTTATGCGCTATAATATCCAATTTTATTCTCATGTTGTCTGACGAGTCTAGTGTTTGAGTTATTTTGTTATTTTGCACTGTTATCTAACACACAAGGCAGTCATGGATAACAATTTGCAGAGTATGATAGCAAGTCTTGAGACCGCTGTCAGAATTGTGATGGATCCCGGAACGGTGCAACAGTTGAGGCTGCAAGCGTATCAGGTTGGCAAAATCTGATTTTATCGCTCGTCTGCTTACCTTGCAAACCAAAGGAGCATCAAATGCATTTCAATTAGAGAACCTTACTGTTCAATTACATTAGTGGATTAGGCATCAGCTGATGGTATTTGACAAATTAAAGTGACAAAAAAACGCAGTAAGGTATTAGTGCAGCAAAAATCCAGTAGATCAATTCAAACTAGGACGCTCTACACCGAATCAACATCATGTCACATTCCATCGTCACAGGGAATGGTTTAGAAAACATGCGTACTCTTGCACTGTAGCACCTAGTATAGAGATGTAGTGACTGGAAGGGAATAGAAGGGCTTAGTTTATCAGTTGTGGTTGAGAGCACAGAACAAGTATATGTCGAGAAAGTAGAAAGGGGTGTGATGATAATGTTCAGACTACTGGTGAATTTGGTGTTTGCATTTTGAAAAGATTGGAGACCATTTTGTTTGTATGGCATTGTTTCTTGGTGCAATATCTGGGATAGTGCTATTTAAAAATGATAGGGTGTGTAACTATAAGTTTGGAACAATCAGTGAAAGTAGCAGTGATAAGCCAGATATCAATGGCAACAATGTAATAGTATTTGAAAAATTTATATGGCACCACTCAGAATGGCCAGTATTATTCCAACAAAATAAAACTTCTGGCATGGGATAATGTAACATGCATAGAGGGACTTCCAGGAAGCTGGACATCCAACTGATTGGGGTTAACGGCCAGGCTATGTGCTGATAGTCATCAGATAGGACCGATTCGAGCCCACAAGACTCATTGGAGATTATTAATACCATCTATTTAACTGTTCCTCTATGCTGAGTCTTGTCCGAATTGAGGTGAAGCTGATTTGAGGACACTGAGACGTCCAAGGCCAAGTTGGCCTCCAAGAAATTTCAGTTATCAGTGCAGGCAGGGCCACCAGGCTGTAAAAGCTTGAGTGTTGTCGGCAAACCAATGAAGAAAGACACTTGGAGGAAGACGAATCTCAGCTAGATCCACTGTTTTCAGAACTTGTAAGGCATCACATGTATGGCTATCTAATAGATATAAATAAGTGAATATAAGTTTGGTTGAAAATATTTCTTCAGCTATTTGTGGCAGAGCAGTCGATATCTTTAGCGAGGGCTTGGAAGGATTTTGAAAGCTTGAATAGTCCATGTCCATCTGAGACTTTATATTGCACTTGTTGAAGATACCTACTCAGAGGCAGTCCGTCACTGGTAGAAGGTGACACATGCCTGGCCAGTTACCAGGGCACGAGGAGTATACATGACCAATGTCTGAGAAAGCACGACGAAGACATCTAAGAAGACGTATGTTACACATCTGAGGTCACAGGATGGATGTTTATCATTGATTTGCACAACTGCCAGTATTTAAATCTGAGAAATTAGAATAATATAATGATGTCTTTGTTTGTGGCTTCATAAAGACTTGTGAAGATTTTAAGGAGAATTCGAATCAGTGTTTGCCGTGTGGAGTGATCATGTCAGGCAAGGATCATGACCCAATCACCAGACACTTCGGCCTTCAGCTCATTGAACATTGCGTCAAGTAATAATACACTGTCTTCAGTTATTTAAGAAATTTTGTTAATATCTGATTGCTTTTGTTAAGATCTGCTGGTCTGATCAGCACCTAAATGTATTCATGCTTGTTTCTAGACTCTTTATTTAGAACTGTATGTATTATGGTGCTACTGATATAAACTGATTTGCAGTCGTACATATAAATGCACAGTGGAGATAAAGGTGGTCCAATGCCAATATCTTAAATCTGTTTTTTATCTTTTGTTTGAAAGTCATGCATTTTGAGATGTGTGGTGCCAACAAAGTGTCTAGTAAGTAAAAGTAAGTATATTCTGTTTTTAACCAGCAGCATATCCACACTTTTGTGTACTGTAACTGTAGCAACATTTACTTACATTACAATGTGTTGTATTAATTTATATTAAATTGAATTTCATATTCAATCCCATTTTTCTGATTCACGTCTTTGTGCCCTTCATAGAGAAATGGGACGTTTGATGATCTATCGGTTTAGTATATTGACTGTAAACTGAAAGTTTAGGAGTTCAGATCCTTGCCAAAGCAGAAAGGTGCTTCTCAATTTCTACTTCACTTGAGACACATAGTTGTTGAATATCAGTAAATTGCTGACCATACATTTTCACTGGAATTTCACAGGGTGAGGGAGTGAAGCAAACACAACCCTTGTAGGCAGATGCTAAAAAATATGGTGTAATTACTTCTCCAGGGCTGCTTTTTTGCATTAGCTAAACTTAGACTACACTTTTTTTGGCTTCTTATAGTAAAATTGCACATGTCCTATTCACATTGCTTGTTGAACACACGTTTATTTGGTGAACTTGAATAATTTGTTTTAGATTTCGCTGGAATACAATGACCCTTGAGGAGAAGAAATTTATGAAAGAAAACACGTTGAAAATAATTAGTGAAGTAAGTCCTCTTAAACTTCAGGTTGGTTTATATTTTAGAATTGTATAATATCTATCAATCAGGCATCCGTAGTTTATTTGAAAATCCAGCAAATCAGAACAAATGACTATTATTACAATTTTCACAATTGTATAATATGTTCTCATGTGAAGTTTTGTATGATCATCAGTTTTCATTAATTAACATTCAACGATTTTTTAGAGGGATAATTAGAGCTGCGGAATTTAACAATTAATTAATCGTTAATTTGTTTTAACAATAAATTTTTTTTTAATGATTAATTGTTTCAATTATTCCGCCCATCACTAACATGCGCTGGAAGACACAACATAAACTGTATGCATGCATTGCAATATGTCAGCGTATAGTAATCGAGATATTCTTGTTGATTACATGAACATTTTGGATTTAAATTATTGGCTAACGGAAATATCGAAAATGCTGTTGACGTTTATTGCATTATTGCGACAAATCGTTTGCATACCATGGATCTAACACTTGAGTATGAGCAAGAAAACTGCCTGTGTTATTTTCTGTATGTAATTAAATTCAGTAACTGAGAATTTTAATTAAAATTAAGTTAATCGTTAACAACCCTAGTAATAATAATTAATGTATACATCAGCATGTGTTTTACTGTGCATATTTTGTGCGTGTGTGTGTAGGGTACACTGGGTCTGCTTACAGAGCAGTTGTACATCAAGGATGCTCTGTCACGTATTGTCGTTGAGATGGCCAAACGAGAATGGCCGCAGCAGTGGCCATCCATGCTGTCTGAACTCGACGGCATCTACAGCCTCGGAGTAAGTTCTATTACAAGCAGATGTTCACAAATTGTTTTCTCAATGTGTACAAGGTACATCAAGAGAGCTATTGAGTGTACCGATGATTCCGATAGATGAGATCTGTAAAGTTGTTCAGTGGAGATTCCGAAAGTTTGAACACGTGGAAATAACATCAGTTGACTGAATTCAGCATAATGTACTATGTGTGTGTAAGAGTTTAGAGCAGAAGGAAGAAAGACAGATGTTGTCTATGTAGATATACAATGTAATTACACAGCAATCCTCGGAGTGAACATGAGAAATGTTTACCAAGGGCAGAAGCTTGGTTATCATACTTTTGCATCTAAGTCCGAGAAATGGCTGTTGTCAGGAACTGATGCTGATGATTCTAATGATGAGGCTGAATGTCCAAATGTTGTGATTTGGTCATAATCTCCTCTGAGTCCATCTCTTGTGACTGGCATTGCATCATTTGTTCCCTGCATGTGCTCTGCCACGACCCAATCCCAAAGCTTTGCCTTCGTGGGTCCCACCAGCTGGAACAGCCTCCCCTTCCTCTTCGGAAGGAGCTGCTCTCTCCCCTGCTGCCTTTCGGAAGCGCCTGAAGACTTTCATTTTCTCTGTTTAGCTTTGTTTAGTTTTGTATTGAGTAGTGAGTGCCTTTGATTCGAGTGGCACTATTTAAGTGCTCCATTACATTACATGTGTTATGCATGTTAATTACGGCTTGCTGAAAAACGAAATAAATAAGTACATTACTACTGCCGACTGTTTAGACTGACTTGTGTTTCTTTTCAGCCGACACAGACTGAGTTGGTTCTGTTGATATTCTTGCGTTTGGCTGAGGATGTTCTCATCTTCCAATCGACCCCTGCTCAACGTCGACGTGACATTATGCAGGGACTGACAAATGTTATGCCGCAGTTGTTTCCTTGGTTTATCAACACACTCGAATCAAATGTCACAGCCTACAAGCAAACACTGGTAAGCAATTTGTAACGAGAATATGCTAAAAGTGACTGTCAGACCAGTGCAGCTTGTTGTTGAAAGGTTCTCTCCAATTAAGATATGGCTACTTGTGTTTTTGCTATAATCTGCATTTAATTAATGATTATTTAATTAGTGATAATATTCATTTTGTGTCTAATTATTATTAGACACATATATATATTTTTTAATCTTCCTGCAAATATCCAATAAAGATATTCTGGACCACTCTTTATGATGCACAACAATTAATGGTGGACTATGATTGTTGGTTTATGACAATAAACTAAATTCAGCTTTACAAATTGAACCATGTAGTACAACGGTACGGCCTTGTTATTATTGTCATGCCACTAATGCGTGTGCGTGGGCCCACCACTGGTGACTCTTTTCAGCTTACTGTGCATAGTTTTGCTAACTGGTGTATTTTATTTATTTGTATTGGCATTTAACATCATATAGCCAGCGCAGAGAGCGCCTCGGAGTATCTTGAAGGGGTGCTATATAAATATTCAAATACATTACTTAGTGACAGAGCATGGTACTGTGTAACTGTGGGTTAAGGACATGGTCAGGGTCCTGAATACAAGCCATCCTAAGGTAACCTTGAAATGTATCTTTGGTGTTGCAAGGTAAGTTCTCTAAACATTCTACTACTGTGTTGCATGATTAAAACCATGCTAAGACTTCGTTTTACTCTGCAGAGCCTATCGCGATGAGCTTCTAGTGTAATATTGTTGCAAATTTTACAAGGATACAAAGAATTTCGTATACCAATTTTGAGGTCTTTGGCTTCAAAGTCTGGAGTTTCTGTTTCAGAAGTCCGGTCGGACGGACGAAGGGACTAGGTTACAGATTGTCACATCCTCTCGAGTCGCTCTGGCTGCCGTGGAAACAATAAGCGCTTTCATTGACTGGATCAACATCTGCCACATTATAGACCAGGATGGCCGTCTGCTTCGATTGCTATGTTCAATGCTGGATGATGTAAACCTGAGACAAAATGCTGTCGAATGCCTGCTTGCTATCACTACCAGAAAGGTATGAATGTGTCAAAAACCTGGAAAGTAAGTGCTGTTAGACACTTTCTTTTATCAGATTTGCAATTCATTAAATGTTGTTTGAAGTCTGTTTGTTAACATGAATAGAAACATAACTAATGCAAAATTGCAGGCTTTTTTATTGTTCTTTAATATGTTATGTGCATTGTTTTTCTTGTTTCTTCAGGGTAAATTGGAAGATCGTCAACCTATTCTGATTCTCTTTAGCAGTGATGCCATATCTGTTGTTATCAATGCAGCTATGTAAGTTTGATCAAATTCATTTTGCTTACTTTTTCCGGTTTGGAAATCATTCTCTTTTACATTTGTTTTCAATATTATCAATAAAATTTGTCATTTACCATTTCCCAGTGCATCGCTGACCAATGGGTAATGCAGATATTCTAGCACAGTTCAGACATTTAATCTTTGAGAGCAATTTTCCATGCAAATATATATATGGTTTGACGCAGCAGATGAGCCCCTTGAAGTTTAGACGGAGGGTAGGGGTGCAAGCTCTCCCAAAGAAGATCGCTGTTTAAGGACTTGGAGTTAACTTTGTTTAGATCTGTGTGGTTGCAAGTGTTGCAGCATCTTTTGGAGGTTCTTAAAAGAGATGAAATTGTTTAGATACCCGATAACATAGGTTGAGTTGCTTTAGTGCCACTGCTGAATTCTGACAACTCATTTGACGCATTTTATGCCTACCTGAATACTTGTACTCTGAGCTGAGTTTCTGCTGATTGAATGACTTAACTCTGTGTGGTTATCTCAGGCAATAGGTGCACTGATCCATCTGATTCCCTGATCCATTGAATTCTCTAATAGATCATGGATTTTGACTACAGTTCCACTTGATACCATATGCCGAATGATGACTACACTGCATAGGTTATTAGATTCTGTTTAATTTTATGTGAAAAGAGTGTAATTTTCAATGGCACCAACAAAGCTCAGTCTGTTGATGTAAAGTTCTAATTATTGTAGCAAGGCAGCTACGGCTGAAATGGACGAGCAGAACTATGTCTTCTTGAAGCGCTTGTGCCAAGTTTTAACTGCGCTCGGCAGCCAGCTCTCGGCTCTATGGGTATGCATTTTCCACTGTCTGTCTTTTCCACTAGATTCCGGAAAGAAATGTAAGTTGTTTCTAATGAAAGATATGTCTTGTTTGCAAATCTTTGCTTATTATAAAATTACTGATTGCATTTTTCTCATTCTTAACATTTTTCCTAACCAGTCATACATCATGCAGAGGCCAGTCATATAAAGTAGTAGCTATAATTTACGTGCAGTTATAGAAGGCACAGCTAACATTGGTCGAGAGTGCTTACATTCAGGTGTTTGAGGCCTAACTGACAGGTGAAGATCTAACTACCAGTTAAGGATCTAACTGCTAGTTAAGGACCTCATTGTCAGTTAAGTGTTTAACTGTCGGTTAAGAGCCTAACTGCCAGGTAAGACAGTGATGGTTAATTGATAATGCTAATATTACTGAAAGTATGAGGAATAATGAGAATAGTTTATTAATTCCAGGGAAGTGTACAAGATGTTGGTCAGCCAGTAACTTTTCCTCAGTTTCTCGAGGCCCTACTGGCCTTCACAGATCATCCGAGTCTGGTGAGACAAAATATTTTGTCGGTTTTCTTTATCGTGCATTTGGCATAAAAACTGTTTAACTGAAATCAAAAAAAATATTTGATTGTACAAACAAATTAATCTTTATGGAAAATCCATCTGTGCTATAATGTTTTTTTATTATTTTCTTCTCTGAAATAAAACTTATCCATGAGGAACTAAATTGGGTTAGTCGCCATAAATACATGATCTATTATATATTTTATATTGTTAATTTCTGCATTCATGGCTAAACATGTTGTTTTATTGTTATTTTATTTCTTATGGTCATTTATTACTGTAGTTTATGCCTTTTGTTTTATTTTGTGAGCATAGCATTACTTGTTGACCAGCAGTTTGGCAAATGAGGAAGAGGAAACGCTATTGTTGTCCATTCAGTTACAACATTAATAATATGTTGATTGTGAATTGGTTTTGAGAGGCTCGTAATGAATGACGCGTGTGTGATTGTTTTCTATAGATGCTGTGTGGCTACACTCTACCTCTGTGGTCGTCATTCCTAAAGCATGAACATATATCGAAGGATTCCGTTCTACTCAGCTTTATTCTGCCTCTGGTGACTTTAGCTGCCAATACACTTGTTAAGGTGGGATTTTTAATTCTCTTCAGCTGCCGGTACACTTGTTAAGGTGGGATTTCTAATTCTCTTCAACTGCTAGTACACTCGTTAAGGTAGGATTTCTAATTCTCTTCAGCTGCCAGTACACTTGTTAAAGTAGGATTTCTAATTCTCTTCAGCTGCCAGTACACTTGTTAAGGTGGAATATCTAATTCTCTTCAACTGCCAGTACACTTGTTAAGGTGGGATTTCTAATTCTCTTCAACTGCTAGTACACTCGTTAAGGTAGGATTTCTAATTCTCTTCAGCTGCCAGTACACTTGTTAAGGTGGGATTTCTAATTCTCTTCAACTGCTAGTACACTCGTTAAGGTAGGATTTCTAATTCTCTTCAGCTGCCAGTACACTTGTTAAGGTGGGATTTCTAATTCTCTTCAACTGCTAGTACACTCGTTAAGGTAGGATTTCTAATTCTCTTCAGCTGCCAGTACACTTGTTAAGGTGGGATTTCTAATTCTCTTCAGCTGCTAGTACACTCGTTAAGGTAGGATTTCTAATTCTCTTCAGTTACCAATACACTAGTTAAGGTGGGATTTTTGATTCTCTTACGTTTCTGTCCTATCCTCCTCTGTCTTTCCTCCTCATTCTCCTCTCCCTGTTTTCCAGTTACTCTTCTCCATGCATCTTTGTGTTGTTATGCTCATTTTTTGCATTGTTTATTCAGATCGCAGTGTTTTCTGTTTTTATATAGAGCTTAGGTAATTGCTCAGTTGTTATGTAATGTATTATAATAGAACATGTTTTGTGCCTCTGTCATTGGCAATTCTTAGGGTTGTACCTCAGGGTCCTGTGCTGGAAGGATATTTGTCTGAAGCACAAATACCACACTGTCTATTATTCTAAGGATATTTAGACTAATTAAGAATTAACCTAAATTAAGTATTGTTGCTTATTATAGTCATTGGCTCTTGGTGAAGTTTTGACAATGGAGCTAGTTGAAAAACATTGTGTATCGTTTGGGTCACAGAAACAGTCATCCCACATATATTCAGGGGTGCCAACTAATGCCTAATAATAGTGATGCTTTGTTTCTAGGCTGGGTTTCCATCACAGAACAACTCTCCACGTTGTAAATATTCTCGACTGGATTTTGAATGCGATGAGGACTTCTTTTCTTTCTTCTCAAGTAAGCTGCACAATTAAGAGCATTTTAGTGCCAGAAGAGCTCCAGTCATCTTGTGTCTAGTTTGCTACCTTATTGTTCTGCTATATATGGTTTTGGGGCACTTCAGGAATATTTGCTTTATTTTTGGACTTACTGTGCACTGTGTTCAGGGTACTTAACCCTAAATCTGAAGCATGAAAACAACTTGGTGTGGGTCGTTACACAAAGTCCACTCAGCGTGCTCAAACCCACAATCATTGCAATGATGTAATGCCCATTGCACAACCATATTGATCGCCATTCCAGCCATGGTACATGTTTCTTAAAGTGGTGCTACATAAGTCATCTGTCATTTTAATGTTAGTATCGAACCATTAATCTAAACCAATCAAGTATATGCATGTACATAACTGTGCTCATCTGTGTTTCAAAAACAATGAATACATTGATCCTTTTGAGTACTTTTCAAGGGCACTGTTGAATTGATGGAATGGTTGATATATTCTATTTATTACAGGGCTGCGAGCCGATTGTGGTGATATGTTACGATGGGCAGCTGCGATTTGTCCAGAGATGATGTTTCGGTTTATTGCAAGTCGAATCGAAGAGCAACTCAAAAAACCTCTGGATCACGGTAAAGGTATCTATTCTTCCTAAATAAAAGTAGAAATGAATGATTATTCACCTAGCAGTTCTTCTAGTAATTTATACCTGACAGTTTTGTATCGACAGCGTCAAGCAGCTATCACTGGTTGTGTCCTGGTTTGGTATTTAAAAAAATTAATATTATTATTTATTTGTAAGTTTCTTTATAATAATTATGCACAGATACATTCATAGTCAGTAGTCCTTTTATGGTACTTGTCTAATAGCAGCTGATGGGCAGATGATGACTAGAGCCCTGCCAAATGTAGACCCATCTGCCAGGAACATGATTAAGAAAAGTAAATCTTTCATCCCCTAGTTTATTGAATATGGGGAGTTGCTCACTTCAAGCTCTTGGGTCCTTGAGCTGGCAATGGACGAATCCTGGATATAGTTACCAAGTATCACAGAACTGCCACTTCATGGAACAAAATTCTGCTTGGTGCTGAGGCATCTGTATGCAAACAACCTGTTCAGGATTGCCACATGGAATCCACTTAGTGCATGTGAATCCAGTCTTTCGATTGTGGACCATGGTGACCAAGCATGTTAATCAAATAGATTAACATGCTGGGTTAAGCTATGTATGTATGTATCTGGCTGTTCATATAGTGCCTTATAAGAACCTCTCGAAGGCGCATGTCACCAATCCCTCGTGGAATGGGTTTGGGAGAGAGATAGAGGATCCTGGGGTTAAGTGTAAAGTGATATATTGATGGGGAAGGGGAGAGATAGGGGAGAGGAAGACAAATTATTCTTTATTGGTTTACACCATACTGTTTTTGCTGTTGCATTTTAGGTTGTGATCATGGCCACTGTAACCTTAGTTCTCCATCTTTCCTGGAATGGGATGCACTAACAGTTTTTCTAGAAAGTGTTATGTCACGATTTCCAACTCCAGAAAAGGACTCCACTCTATACAACGATGGCCTTATGCTGTTCATCAGTGTTCTGTCCTATGACACCATGGTTTGTTTAGTCAGCTGTTAGACTGTCTCAAAGATATTTTGTGTAAATTTATGAATGCTGTCTTTCATCCATAGATTTATGCATTCATTCACGGATTTATATAGCACCTCTTCTAGGGTACTACTCAGAATGCCCCAACTCCAGAACAGCCAAACAGAACAGGTTTAAGATCGTCTGTATAATAATACTATTCTTGCCATTACTTTACTATCATTTATATTGTGTGTGTAGTAATGAAAATCCTCATGCTGAATTAAAAAAAATTGATGGATTACAATTTTTACTGCAGTCTTGTTTAAAGTTACTGACCGTCAGTGACTCCTTGTGCCTTGCCTGTGTTGGCTGCTATTCTCAACATAACTTTGGACAGGATGTGGTGCTGTGTCACCAAGTCTCTTTGAGAAGGTTTGCCTTTGATGCAAACTTGAAACTTTGGCTTGTATTCTTGTGAAGGCATCCTTGTAATCCCAAGTGGTATGTTTCTACTGCACCATAGAAATTGTAGTTGTTAGTGTTATTATTTCTGGGAGGCATACCGCAACTCGTATTGCCTCATCATCCAATCTGAGCCTGCAGTTGGCAAAGGACAGTGCCAGTAATCAGTCACTGGCATGTAGGGCTGAAGTTGCCCTAAAGGTGCACCCTATGTCCCAGGTACGGGAGTCTGGCCTGAGGGTCACATAAAATTTTATCAAGAAGGGATTGTCTGTGTTCGATGTTGGTTTCTGGACATCGCACCGGGCCAATTCCCAGCCATCGGGTTCATGCCGTCTCATATTCTAGGTCAGGAGAGACTCTGTTACCCAACATTGTAAACTGAAGCCAATCGGTGCCCGCTTCTGAGCTTAAAAAAGCGGGAAGTGCCAGCTGTGACACCGATCGAATCCTGAGTCCTCCCATTTTGATGGTGAGCATTGCCTTAAGCCATGCCTCATCTGTCTAGGATTGATTTAAGATTCTGCACAGCCCCAAACGCTGGACTGTGTCATAGTGCGCCAGTCCCGTGTGATTATTATTGTTATTATTATTATTATTATTATGTAGTCGGTGAACATGTGCCTTGAGTAAGACCTTGCATTTATATAGCACTATCAGTCTCTCAATTACTTTGATGTCATTACTAGTGTATTATGTTAATAGCAAATTCTGTTCCTGCTAAAACTTTGAGGGGATGAAAAGTCATTTGCTGCCAGGTGGACGTAACTAGAAACTCTCGGCACTCTATGTTGATAAGACTGAACATTGTCTGTGCATTCATGTTTACTACACTTGTGTACTGATGATGTGCATAGTGCACAAGGCTAGTGATTTTATGTAGGCTGGATATATTTGATTGTTTATATGTTTTTAAAAGTGTTTATCTTTTCCTAGGACCCTCTGATTCTATCTGCTGTGCTGTCCGTTATTTCTGCTCTGTTTCCATTCATCGTCCACTCTCCAAACATTCTGTCTGGTGTACTGGACAAGGTATCACTGTCAACCACATTTTTGATGACATTAATAGGGCAGTTGTATTTATATAAGTATGTAAACATTTCTTGAACATTTTAACGATAGGCTGCATTGGTTTCCCACTCTCTTTGAGTACACTTTCGTCGTTAAAGTGCTAAGCTGCCTCACAAAGGCACTTCTTGCTGGCCTATATGATGTTAGGTTTAAGTGAGGACAAGTTCATCTATAGTGAGGTACTCTATAGTGGCTAGTGTGCTGTCCTGGGAGTTGAGTTTTGAGGGGCTCAAATTCCTGCCAGAACCTAATTTGGTTAAAGATTTCTCCTCTATGTGCTTCTTAAGCCAACTCAGATATAATGAGTACACTGACCATACACTGTTGGTGGGAAGATGAGATGGCAAGGGAGAAGACTGGCCACCCACCCTCATGCTGAGGCTAAGAAAGTGAAGTCGCTTAAGCGATTGCTCTTTACTGCTTCATCTATAGGCGAATGATGCTTGAATAGCTGTAATAATCATCTTTAAGATTGTATAAAGTGCACATCTGGATTATTTATGCAGTACACTTTAAAATATGTTTTTACAAATAAGCAGAGATGAGGTCTGATGTGACAGTTTGTGCCTAAACGATATTGTATCATAAGTTAGCAGTTTCTGTGAAGCAACTTAGATTTCAATCTTAGTGTAATGAAAGTTGAGTGTTTACTATGGTATACCAGTGCCTTGTTATAACTTGCATTTTATGACAAATTCCAATATAATGTGTTTGAGACATGAATCCTAAACTTTAAGTCATATGTAGGAAATGACTTCTAGTTATAAAGTGTTCATTGATATGGCTCCAAAGTAGACATTGTAACAAGTTTATGGTATATATATGTTATTGCAAACAGTGTTATACTGTTATATTGTTAGATCTTCACAACGGCCGTATTTAGTCTTCACGGACAGACGAAGGCAACGCGCAGTCGTGCGGTGAAGAATGTGCGTCGTCACGCGTGTTCTGTTCTTGTAAAAATCTGCAAACTGTATCCAAATCTGCTTCTGGTTGGTGACATTTCCTAGTGTTCTCCTGTTATGAATCCTCTGTTACTAAAGTAACTTTTCACAATGTCTGGAAAAGGACTTACATAAACTAGAATAATCAAGGCAGAGATTTGCTGTTGAATTAAGCTAAAAATTGACCTAAGTGACTTTATTTGCTTTTTTGTTTACTATTGCCAATGCTTCTAGTTATGATTGATCCCTTTTGAATAACGTGGCTTTATTACATTATTATTATTTTTACAAGAGACACTTTGCCGACTGAATTGATACACAACCTGCATGCCTGTGATTTATTTAGAAGAACTTTTGACAATGTTCGGTTCTGAGCGATATGAAACATTTGATTAAATAGTATAATTTTGTGCAATTTGCAAGAAAGGTTAAGGACTCGAGATGACTTAGATTAGGTCAGGTCAAAACGAGCTTTAGGACATGTCAACCTTTGAGGTAAGGTAAGATTAACCAGGTGAATGCCATATCATGTACCTGACCATAACTGAACTGTACTTATTTTGTTATATGTTACCCTATCCTGCTCAAGTGCCATAACTGACTTGATCTGACATTGATAGACATTGCATTTTCTGACCTGACCTCATGTTAGCTCACCTTCTTGTCATATGTAACCTTGCCAAAACATGCCTTTTTGTATCTATTGTCTGGTAGACTTTTGTACTTTGGCTGAATGCTTCCACATCATTCCTCCAATAGACTTGACCTCTTCCCTATACTAGAATGGCTCGATCTCGACCCTCTGCTTCAATTGGTCCCTCTCTTTGGAATGCACTGTCTCCTTCTGTTTGCTCTACAATTCTAGCTGACAGTTTCTCTTCTTCTTTTGCTTTTCTCAAAGTCTGCTTCTTCTCGTGGGGCCTTCGCGCTGGTAGCGCTTCTGAACAGTTCACCCTACCAGAGGTGCTTTAGAAATGCTTAAATACATTACAACACCTTGTATAAGTACTGCTTATTAAGGGAATGTTATGCCAAACGAAATTATGGCCTGTTTTGTGATTTCAGCCGGGATTTGATGAGCTTTATCGTCACATTCAGCATCTCAGCCGCAATCCTGATGAACTGTCACAAATGGAGAAATGCACTCTCATGGAATCTTTGATTCTCATCAGGTTAGATGATACATTTGGTTTTTTTAGTTCCCTTACTCGGTTGAATAGTTTACTCCATAAAGTTGTCTGCTTTTGGTTTGCCCTGAGTCACCTTTATAGCACTGTGAGGTGTAATTTTAGTTTTAAACATTTCTTTTGTTGGTATTATGATCTTTTTGATGATTTCAGCAATCAGAATAAGAACTACGAGAAGCAGAGAAGATTTCTATCAGAAATTATCGATCCTCTGAAGGTTGTTTGGCTTTCCGATGAAGTCAAGGAGTGAGTGTGTTTATTTGTACCAACAATCTAATGTAATCTAGCATTTATATAGCACTCCCTCAAGATATCCACTCAGAGGTGCTCTCTGCACTAGCCTGTATGATGATGTAAAATGTCATTAAGAACAAATTTCATATATCAGTTAGCCAAATCACAGTAGCCAAAAGACCCCCCAGTGGTGGGCCCATGCACAGGCGTGGAACCATCCAATGGATTCCTGTTGACAGCTGATAAATGGCATATGGGTACATATGGATACATAATTGGGATCTAGTATTAGGAAGTAGCTTTGAACAGAGACTGATATGATCATGAGATAATCAGATTGTAAATTGATCTTTATTACCCTTGTTATGATGTACTGTGTGGAAAGCATAGAAGGAATAGTGGTTTCACTAGCTTAATGGTGTCTTCTAAATCTGAATTAATTGTATTTTGAAAATAAATTTTAGTCGCAAGAGTGACGTTTTAGTAACATTTTAGTTACTGCAGCTAAAGAATCTACATAGCATTGCAAATGTTGATCTTCTTGGGTTCATTGTAACATCCATTTAGCAACTGTGCATCAAACTGTCTATCAATATTCAATAGCACAACCAATTGGCCACTATGCCACACATATATGGCCTGTCAGAAAAAAAGTGGATGTTATGATGAAAATAAGTTGAATGCAGATGAGTTTTAGGCTTAAATCATGTTAAAGAACTGACTAAATGTACAGAATCTGGCAATGAATGATGAATGAAACGTAAATGTAATTTACATCTGCTATCCAAGGCTTTCAACTGGCTACTGTACATGAGGACCTTAAATTCATTCAGTCATTCTGAGAATTTATATAGCATCCATTCAATAGACTTATTCATGAGCGTTCCCTGTCCAGCCACGACTATAGAAAAAGGACTTCAGGAACTTATAAAATTCAGTTGGGTTGACAAAGACCCAGTTGGGTTGATTGGGAGTGCTACTAGGCAGTTGCTAAGCAGATGAGATTTATTGATGAACTGAATCCTTATGGCTGTTCTGTTTCCATTTTTGTCAGAGCTCTTCAATCTGTTGATAAGTTCATAAAGTTTGTTGGTCTTGACCAGTCGCCAGTTGAGCCCAGCCTCAGCGACATCTGCGGAATCAGTCGTTCTCAGGTGAGGAGGAGGAGGAGGAGGAGGATGCGGGATAACTTCTCGTGGCACCGTTTATAAAACTGGCAAACCGATGCTTCTCGTCGTTGAAGTGTTAATTGGGTAAAGCTTTGGGGGAAAACAGGTCTAGAGGTTTATATGGTCTTTTAGTTTGACAGTCTTAATGCTCTGTCTGTCTGTCTGTCTCTGTCTGTCTGTCTATCTCTGTCTGTCTATCTCTGTCTGTCTATCGTTCTCCCCATTGTCTGTCTCTCTCTCCCCCAAATGCTTCCACTGTCTCTCCATCTATCTCTCTGTCTGCCCTCTTATCTCGCACGCATACAGTCATACACACATATATTGTATTTTGCTTCTTATGACTGTTTTGTGCGTGTTTGGTTATTGTTTATGGTTTCCTGCATTTATTTCTAGCTGTTGTTTGAATTGTTTCTCTTTCTAATTATGTAATATTTGTAACTTTTATATTTTTTCAATAGCTTGTCCATTGTATTGGATCCATTTTGGCTGTTCTTAAGCGAAGTCAGTGTCCCGAAGTCGCAGAAGTGAGTTCCCATTTTTTTTTTTAATTTAAAAAAATATGTTGATGTCTAACAATCTTTTAATTGATGATAATATTATTAATGATAATTATGCATCAGCTGTGTCATGTATGTTACTGCTAGATGGACTCTGTTTCTTAAAATTATATAGAGCCAGTCATCTAAATGCAAGCAGCACTTAATGAGCACTGCTATTTGGTTGCGCAGGATACCTTCCTCGGCATTCTACATGGTCCTTGAAATGCCATATGTCTTTGGTTGACTATGTTGTACTCATTGCAGGAGCTGCACGATAGTTAATAGCAGTCATAGGTAACATGGCATACATGCTACACCTCTCCCACAGTCCTACTTCTTCTGACCAGTGTTACCTGTCTGATAGCTGTTCAGTGGCTCATTTGAAGGCCAATAATAAATTAATTTTCATCAAGGTTCTCACCCTACCCTATTTCCTATGTGTACGTACATTGTCGGTTGACCCGATCTCCCCCCATACAGGCATCTGCATTTGGGTTAGCCCTCCTTTCCATGCAAACATGCTAAATGGATGGCCCCTAGTTTCAGTTGTCTTTTCTGGGCTGTAGGTGGAGGAAGAGCTACATAAATGTCATGGGGATTGCTACAGAGTGTGAAAGCAGAATTTAAGGGTTCTGGTTTTCTATGATGCTGGAGAGCCTCATTGTTGAAAACAACTACAGGGAAACAAGAAGTGAACAGGAAGAAAATAGAACCAATGATTGGAAACCCCATCCTCTGGAAACTGTGCTCTGGAAGCCATCAGTGGGAACCCCAGCATCTATAGTTGTAAAGGTTAATAGTCATGTTACAGAATTTAGCATGTAATGCATTTGTTAGAGCGGTCGGCCCATAACGCTCAGTGTGCGCTGAGTGAGCGGGTCCGACCCTCATCCGAAGCGTCAGTCACTGTGTAGGGATCTTGAGCAGGTCCTTCGCGCACAATTGCTCTGCAGTACAACTGCAATTGTGCCATTGTGAACTTTTGTGCAAACAATGTGGGAGGAAGGGCGATATCAAATTTCAGAATAAATAACTAAATTTATGGGTCTGTGATATTTGTTACTGATGAGCAGGAAGCAGCCGCTGGTGGTTTCATGGCAACTTCTGAGTCTGGAGTGTCATACATTCGCAATCCTGCCAGTCCTGTTCTCATGGGATTAATTGACAACGTTCTGAGACTGTGCAGGTCAGTCCTTACTTGATTCTGTGGTATCATCTGTCTTTTGCTGTTGTTCTCGATCACATAGGTAGCACACCTCTTTATTGCTCACCTCTTCTGCCCTGTTCTTAATCTAAGAACCCGATCCTATACTAGGTAACACACTCGTTGTTCACATGCCTTGGTAGAACCTACTCAATAGCCTGAATTTGAGATTGAGAGCATCTTGTGTCTAAAGTTCAAACATGACCACTGCAATTGAGCAACAGTGCGTCTTCAGTGACCATTTTAGTATATTTCTTTGTTGTGATGTGTATTGTAATTTAATGGAATTTAATGTTAACTGGAACTTTGATCCAAAGTTTAATTAGTTTTGGATGTGACTTAGGAGTCTAATACGACCTTGTTATGCTACAGCGTTGTTTTGTATGGCTCCCAAAGATAGTGTTACATTTGATGCTTTGTATCATTGCTTTGATAAGAGTTTCACCATTCGGCTTGCAGTTTTTAACCAGGCTGTGGTTAATTAACCTTTTGTGGACGGTTTTTTAAACCATTTCACATGATTTGTCTCTAACTGATTACTGTCATGACTTTGAAGTGAGGCTCTGAGTTTATTTTTAATTTATTATTAAGGTTTAGGCAATTTAATGATCACATGTCTTAATCTATCTGAATATTGTATACTGCCTCAAAAACTTAGAATTCTGAGTCTTGTAAGTACTGCCGTTGAGAAGTCTGTAGCTGTGGATATTTTAATGTGGTTGTTTCGTTGTGATGAAGTAGTTTTCTGTTTTATATGGCAGAACTGTGAATGAGTTATATCTCGCAGAAAATCTCGCCAAACGACATCCAGGATTCAGCCGAGCCTATGACATTCTTGACATCGAGAAAATGATGTTTCTAGGTAAAGTATGACTTTTATGAAAATGCAGATTGTAGTAAATTCCTTTCATCTCTCTACCTCTTCATTTTGCAGCGTTGTTAATTTGATAAATCACTGTTGGTCCATTTTAACTCATACCTTCTCTGTGTATGTGTGTCTCTGTCTGTCTGTCTGTCTGTCTGTCTGTCCGTCCGTCCGTCCGTCCGTCCGTCCGTCCGTCCGTCCGCTCGCCCGCCCACCCGCCTGTCTGTCTCTTTCTCTTTCTCTTTATCTTTATCTTTATCTTTATGTATATCTTTATCTTCCTATCTTTCTGTTTTGTAGTGGAAATGATACCTCTGATAGATTTCTGTAAGAATTTTAATTTAATTGCACCTTATATTATAATAATTTGCGTGTTGCAGGACTTCAGCCAACTCTGACGGATAATTCGAATAATTCAGTTTGCAAACAGCCATTAGATCGAATGCAGTCTTTCATGACATTGCTGCATGATAATTGGTCAGTGCTATATAATTAACTGATGCTTATCTGTGGTGCATAGGCTTATGGAGCCTTGTGTTGGTGCAACTTTCACACCCTCTAACGATGAGGGGGAGTGGTTGTCACTGCATTTTAGTACAGAATCATCATTAAAGTCTTCGAGCAATACTGGACTTATCTGGTCATTAGATGGCATGACTGAATATGTTATTTCAGGATTATATATTTGTAAAGGTATGCAGTGTAATTATTGTTTAATTGTTTTACGGTATTATATTCTATGGCTTTGTGCCATTTTTCGTTCGGAGTAAGTTGATAATTTATATTGTTGTGACTATAGTCTGGGAAATATTTTGAACCAGTTCATTTATTCGAGGAAATGGAGCAAATATTCACAGTGAGCAGTAGGTGTTTAATTAAATGATTTGAGCCTTTTAATTATCAATGCTCCTTCAATTTATTACTGATTCACTCACTTACTCACTTATTTACTCCCTTGCTCACTTATTTACTCACTTATTTACTCACTTGCTCACTGATTCGCTCACTTGCTCACTGATGCACTCATTTGCTCACTTTTTACTCACTTGCTCACTTATTTACTCATTTACTCACTAATTTACTCACTTGCTCACTTATTTACTCACTTGCTCACTTATTTACTCACTTGCTCACTTATATACTCACTTGCTGACTAATTTTCTCACTAATTTACTCACTTTCTCACTAATTTACTCACTTGCTCACTTATTTACTCATTTGCTCACTAATTTTCTCACTTGCTCACTTATTTACTCACTTGCTCACTTATTTACTCACTTGCTCTCTTATTTACTCACTTGCTCACTTATTTGCCCACTTGCTCACTGATTCACTCACTTGCTGACTAATTTACTCACTTGCTCACTTGCTTTCTGTCTGATTGCACATATTATTGACTGCATAATCTCATTTATTTATTTTTTAGTTTTCACATTCTTGGCAATATTGGCCACACTGTTGGATATGAGTTTTATCGATTGCCAAACTTGGCCAGTTCCCTATTGAACTCAATCTGCATGCATCTTGAGGCACTGCCTGACTATCGACTACGAGCTTTTATCCGTATCCTTTAACTGTTCTGTTAGCTTTAGTGGCTTATCAAGGTTGCATTTGATCCATATCAGTGGATTCTACTGGATCGCTGTGCCTTAGAAGTCATTGTTGTACTACAAGGAGCATAGTTATAATGCAAGAAGCATGCTATGATTCAAGAGATATTGTTATAATTCAGGAGACATTGTTATAATTCTGGAGACATTGTTATAATTCAGGAGACATTATTATAATTCAGGAGAAATTGTTATAATTTTACAGATGTTATTGCAATTTAAGAGACATTGTTGTAATTCAAGAGACATTGTTGTAATTCAAGAGACATTGTTGTAATTCAAGAGACATTGTTATAATACTAGAGGCATCTATCGTGATAATTTAAAATGAAACTATGCTAAACGTTTGTGATCACTCTAGAGGCAGATCAGAATTAATTTGACCAGAGAAATATATTTAGGATGTACTATTCTCTTGTCCTTGTAGAATAGCTTACTGGATTTTGTATTAGGGCTTGTCAATTTGTATAGTAATGTATTTGTGTGGAGCAACTTCTGAGGTATCTAATATGTGCTATAGTGAGTATCTAAATATTTGTATGGCTTACCAAGACAACTGTGACGTGGTTCCATGGTGATCAGCCAGATGTTGTTGGAGAGTTATTAAGAACTGCTAGTTCCTCTTTAATCGCTTTCACCTGCTGTTCACTGAATCCGTGTTGTTAGAGTGTCGAGGAACGTGCTTTTCTGTTGTTGGCTTTAACGTGTACTGTTACTGAGGGTCATTCCTGAAGCAGTATGTGTTCTGGTGTCCGAAAGAGTTCTACTCTTCAGCCGTTTTGCCAATCTTGGCCAGGATCGGAAAGCATTTCCATGAAGTAATGTGCTTGTTACATTTCTAAGGACCTTTTTCTAAATTGCAACCGTTGTGTTCAATCATTGTTTCATTTTCTCAGGTGGTAGCACAATGGCACTTGTTAACTACCAGTCTGTGGATTCGTTTATTAAAGTCTTGTTTTATGAATCTGTTTGGATAAATTGCTTTCCTAAAACTGTAGACAGGATTATTCTGTAAGTCATTTAGGAATGCTTTGATGTTTGCACTGCACAGCACAGGCGCAATGAGATATCGGTGCTGATAAGACTGTTATTGTAATGGTCAGTTGATCATGTCTGCATTTATAAACAGTAGTTCTTGTAGTTCTGTCGTTCAAAGGTGCTTGATAACCATATATATGACAATCTAACAACTGGATATGTGTTTATGTGTTAAAATGGCTTAAATTAACAATTTAACAGTCATCTGATTTTCAGTGTGTGATGCATTTAAAATAAAGGCACAGAATTGAGATGCCATCTCCTTCTCATATTGTTTTTTATTTTTAAAATCCTACTTTAAATATGATCCTTAATGATTGAAAATTCTTCAGAGAATTAAAGTGCTTTGAAACAGGTATAAAATATGCTGTAGAAGGCAATGATGTCATTGCGTTGGATTGTAATTGGAATGCGTTGGACCAACGTTTGCTGCATTTCTTTTGATATATGCAACGTCAAATTTGAAGTCGTTAGGTAGTGATTTCTGTTGATATTTGTAAAGGCTGAGTGAAGATGGTTTTTTCTTACAGAGGCTTCATTCAAAGTGGGAAGTCATCAACCAGAAATGTGAAGAGAGGTATGAGAGTCTTTCTGCTTTGCCTCATGCTGTTTGCGACTGTTGTAATCTTGACCGTTGACAGTTGTCTTAATTTCCATGATGGGGTAGCAATGTCCTTGAGCTATTGGCTAGGCTTATATTACTAGATGATGGTTCAAGTCTCAGTTGATTTGGTCACCATATGGGTCCTTCATAAATGCACAGTCACTGCTCAGCACCACCGATCAATGCTTAGTCCAAATAGATAGTAACACTAGATAAATGCAGATTGGTTTGTTAATAAAGGATGTCCAGACATGATCTACTTTGAACTTTCCCACCAATCCCCTTGTTCGTTTGTGGCAGTACACTCCACCCATCTACCTATGATATTATTGTCCTTTATGGACATCCACGTAGCACCAATATACTAAGGCACAGATGAGGTGACCTGTTGATCTATCAGGGCTATTAAACTGTTTTGGGATTGGGTTCTTCTGATACTGCCACCTTTTATAAAGGGTCTCTAGTTAGATCCATTGCAATTGAGACTGTTGGCTGTCTCTCTGAACTAGGTTTTTAGCCCCTTGATGACAAGTTGCATTGTTCTCCAATACATTTTAGTACACACACATTGTTAAAGGGTTACATTGCAGGTTTCACTTAAATATCTCTATGCACCTTGGTACAATATATTGATGTAGACCTCCACATTGGGCCAATCCCATGTCCACATTTGGGAGACCCTTACCTTCCTCCTTTCTGAATGTCCCTCATGGTTATGCTCATATGATAATAACTTGTACATGAGGATGAAATGACTTGGATTTGAAACTATAGCTTCTCTGTGATTAGTTAGTTTTTGAAGCAGCCATCAAGTTTTATGAATGAATGTTGTTTGGTTTTGTTCGCAATGCAGTTCTGGCGATGACGAAAACTCTGAGTCACAGGAAGTTCTGGAAGAGTTGATCGTACGTCACCTCACCCGAGAGTATCTGGATTTCTTGGGTAGGATGCTTTCTGGCTGTCCATCTAATAGTTTTTGTTTCTCTATAGGACTTTAATTCTGTTTAAATAGCCTAATTTACTGAATATTTTGTTTTATTATTATTGTTTATTTAATCATTATCATGATATGTCCTGTATTTTAGAAAGTGAATTGTCGTATCGTTTCTAATGATTATCACTGAAAATACTACTGGGTGTGCTCGCTGTGATCAAAATGTTTAGTGGTCATTCTATATAATGGACAGATCTTAATTCTTCGTCTAGGTGTTGTTTTTCGTGAGAAGAAGGGGTCAACTCTGGAGGTGAGTGACGAAATGGTCACCGATGATGGTGAAGCTGCGAAGAAACCGACGAGAGAGGAAAAGATTGGAGATCTCGGACTTTTGGTTCTTCAGGACAGTGTAGGAATTTTAAATTAGTTAAATTGAGACTTTGATAATAGTACTAGTATTATAGATTTCTGTGGGGCTGTAGCACAGCCCTGCTACCTACACAAAACTATGACATTGAATGGAGTTGGCTTTGGTGAACAGAGGAGACTACAATATCTCGTCTACTTGCTGCCTATTGTGTTTCGAACGACGAATCATCGAGGTATCCGTAGAAACATTGCTGGCAAGATCTTCGTCTATTTACTTTAAATATTTTGCTCTACGTACTTTTATCCTGTTCTTATAGTCAATGTTGTCAGTGTATGCAGCACCTTTCAGAGAACAAACTGCACAGAGGCAGAAAACTACTGATGCTCAATTCGGGTGCTTGTTAGTTAGTTATCTGAAATCCTTAACTTCTGTGTGCTTTTTGACACTTTAAAAATGAGTTTTTATTAAAATGCATGGAAAACACAGATGTCTGAATGTATTTTTATGTTTCTGCCTCCACATATTTACTGATGAATTCTTGTTTTGCGCTTTGAAGGAAATATTTCCATCCATGGTACACACAGTCTATGCTGCTCTGTCATGGAATGATACGATGACATGTGTGAGGGCCCTCAACTGGTGTGTTCCCATTTTGAAACAGGTAAGAAAATGTCTTATTTGAGTAATGCTCTTTCTATGGGTGTGTAATTAATAATTACTTAGTTGATTTCTAATTGGAAGTGCAAACATTTTCTGTGCTGCTCTAGTTGTAATGAAGTTTTGCCTTTCCTGTTTAGCGCTGTGTTTTGCTGGTTATCGAACAAAGATGCACCTAAAGCATGCCATAGTTGGGTCAATGCCAGATAGTCAGTTCGCCAAGACTTTCTGAATTTGAGCCACCAATCTAAGACTGAAATGGATGGCAGGACGTATGAAGGGCCAGTGACCCAAAAGGTCCAAATATCCTTTGTATGCGTCTTCACAAATAACACTTGAAATTATAGCTGTACCGAATAGGTGATTTTCACTATTAGGCCGAATACGAATAATTGGACCAACTATTCGGACGAATGCGAATAGTGTAAAAAAATAAGTCTACTGACAGATTTCAAATGTGAGCAAAAGTTTCAGTTCAGCAAATTTAATACATAAACTAAAAGCAAACAGTTAACTACATATAATTTTTGGATCCCTATGCTAGTCATTGTGAACTAGGAATGAAACTAACTTAACTAAACCTAGAAATGAGACCGCTGACACTGCAATACCATGGTCCAGGCAGTAGAGAGTTACTTCAGTCCACTCAATATAGTAGCTGCCGCTTGTGCAGAAACATATGTGACGTGACCACTATTCATATTCGATCCGACCGCTACTATTCAGCTGAATACCGAATAGCTATTTGGCCCACTATTTGGCTTCGAAGTGAATATGAAGAGAATATTCGGTACAGCCCTACTTGAAATCATATCTATGTTGTGTAATGCTTACTTGCAAAATACCCTAGAAGCAGTTTAGCGCTTTGGATCGTTACAAATTCAGTTATGTTGCCTTTGCTGCGTGCCATTTATGCTTGATTGATCGATTCCCTTGGGCTTAAGATATCATTTTCATACAATTTGTGAATCATTATCATTAAACTTTTGGTGTTCAACTGCTCATTGTAAAATGTTGAAAATTGTCCAGATGCTGGTACCTCCGGTTAAGTTGGCTAATGAAGATGCGATGTATCTGCTAGGAGCTGTCATCATAGGCCTCAACATGCATGGACAACATGAGGCTGCCCTGTCTGTACTCCTCCACACCGCCATGCAAGTCTATGAACTGTTGGTGAGTGTATGTCGATTCAAATCTGCTGAAGCCTGGTGAACCACCAATTGTGAACACCGGCTCTTACCGTTTCCTCTGGCATGGATTTTAACATACATACATTGTTAGCTGCAACTACATCATACTATTATGTAAAGTAAAGTCAGGAGGTGCTCATCTGCTCATCTCCTTTTCATAGGCCCTTGAGCCGGCAATGGACGAATCCCATGGTCCTGGACACGGGGCCAGTGATATCGCCAGTGACTTGCCGTTTACTTCCTAGCTTGCGCCGGTACCAAATTTATACTGCCTGGTGACAGAGGCACTTGTATGCAAACAGCTTGCCCAGGGTCGTTACACGGAGTCAAACCCGCAACCTCATGCTCCTAGAGCGAGTGCATTTCTAATAGGCCATCGTGTCCCACTCATACTAGTATGTATTTACAGTTAAAAATGCATCGTTGTATTATGCTTTGGAGCAGGGCTATTCAATTAGATTTAGTCAAGGGCCAAACTAGAGAAATCTGGAGATGGTGGCGGGCCAGAGGCTCAAGGAGGGGTTTGGGGAGGGGGGCTGCTGAGGGTTTGGGGAGGGGGGCTGCTGAGGGTTTGGGGAGGGGGGCTGCTGAGGGTTTGGGGAGGGGGGCTGCTGAGGGTTTGGGGAGGGGGGCTGCTGAGGGTTTGGGGAGGGGGGCTGCTGAGGGTTTGGGGAGGGGGGCTGCTGAGGGTTTGGGGAGGGGGGCTGCTGAGGGTTTGGGGAGGGGGGGCTGCTGAGGGTTTGGGGAGGGGGGCTGCTGAGGGTTTGGGGAGGGGGGCTGCTGAGGGTTTGGGGAGGGGGGCTGCTGAGGGTTTGGGGAGGGGGGCTGCTGAGGGTTTGGGGAGGGGGGCTGCTGAGCACCCTCCAGTAAATTTTTTAAAATGATACATTTGCAAAATATATAATATAATTCAAATAATTATAATTATAATAATAATAATTCAAAAACATAGATTTAAAAAAAAAATCCTTAAAATTTTAAAATTTTGGCATAGGTCCGCGGGCCAGTTGTTAGGCCTTCGCGAGCCAGATTTGGCCCGTGGGCCGCTAATTGAATAGCCCTGCTTTGGAGAGTAGCGTTTGTGGTCATCCATAAAAATCTCCACAAAATGATATGCTTTTGGTCCCTCCCTCCCAATGTTTATTTAAATTTGTCTCCATTACCCTTCCACGCCCCTCTTGCGACATCTACACTCTGTGAATTTCTAAGGCAAAGGTTGAATACCATGTTGTTGATATTGCTTAGCTAACTATGTGGAGGTAATTAGCTATACCATAGAACAGACTGTCTGCTGTCTGACTGGTATTGGTATTTAAGGCACAGACCATACTTGTTGGATAACCATACTTGTTGGATGGTCCATAGAAGATCAGTTTTGTTCCTTTTCAGATCCCAGATTTCTGTGGAATAAAGGATGTGATGCTTCAGATATCAAGCTGCTCTGCCAACAACTTGAAGGTTTCCTTTTCATGTCGAGTCAATTTTACAGATTGTCTGAGAATTAGATCATTTCAATGTGTTCAATGGAACCTATGTCAGCTTGTCCTTTTGACCGATGCTGCTTATGCAACACCTACTTACTGCCAAACCCTCTCTGGATTGAGCATTTGAAACTGACTGGATGTGTAAGATGTAATGTATGTATGTTTGCATAAAGACATATAAAGAACCTCACAGAGCAAAACTATAGTGCCTTATAGGAAAAAAATTCTAAAAAAGGTGCATAAGCTGCTAATTGTTTGCTACGATTTTGTAGAAGTTCACAGAGATGATCCAGATATCAACTAATCCACAGCAACGTGTCAGTGACAAGAAAAAGAAGGAACTGTTTAAGACTCTTGTTCAGGATGCCATTGGGGTCTGTATTGTTGCTTTTCCACTTCAAATCTTTACCTACAAGGATTCTAACCTAGTAATGTTTGCAAACTTCACATAGCTTTGTGCTGCAACCCTTTTATAACACTGCATTTGGACTTTATGAAGGAGCACAAGTGACGAATAGTGCCATATTAAGCACTTATAATGCACCAATACATTTAGCAAATTAGCACAGGATTGCAAATTAGGCAAATGCCGTTTTTTTAAATGTGGCATCATGAAGCCATTGTGATGCTCACTTAAATCTAGGATCCATTATGAGTTATGTGGAAGTCCTGAGAAAGGTGTAGATTGATGCAAATGTAAGCCAGAAACTCTTAATATGTCATCTCTGTAGCAAGAATGTGGCAAGGCTACAAGGAATTATTTTCTATAGTTGAATTAACTTTGGTGTCCATATCTGGATGTTGATATGATGATGGGCTGTTTTTGGTGTTGCACATTAAACACAGGAATCATAGAAGTTGGTAGTTAAGTTCTTCAGAACTCATGCTATAATGGATGGTTGTTAGTCTGTTTGGTATATTGCACATCTTCACATTACTGAGACACATGCATACATTTTGTGTGCAGTGTATTCACAACGTGCAGTGAATAAATTATAAGTTGCTAACAACTACAATCTTTCCTTAAGACCATTTCAGTGTCTTTGTTAGATGTTATATACAGTTGTCATCTGTTGTCCAATTCATTTGTGCTAAAGGGCTCATCAGTGAGAAAGCTCAAGATTTGCACTTCTTTTCTTATAGAAAAACATCGGCCAGCAGTTCAAGAAGGAGGTCAACATCCACAATCTTGCTCCATTCCGAACCCACCGTCACAAGATGGCCGGCCTGGAAGAGGTCGAGACGCGTGACCTTGGTTTATGTGCACTGTTCATGAACGAAGCAGCTGACCTAAGTTAGGGTGCATCACTTCTTTCTTGGTCTTCATCAATAGGCCAGACAGACTGCAGCTGAGCTGGAGTGGCCGCCTTTAACCTATCTCAGTGCTTTGAATGTGGGCTACACGGCATTGTCGATGAGAATACTAGTCTTCACACATGCTTCTTTGTCATGAACTCGGTCTCTTGCAACCGGTAAAATCAAGAAAGAGAACACTAGGAAAAGCAGTATAATGTAGAGAAGGTTGTATTCTTCCGGCCATTAAAGTCCAGGTGTCTATTTTTATGTCTTCTTTTGGCCATTCAAGACATTTAAGATGTCCAAAGATTTTGAGTTTGGATCATTTGCAAGCCTAGGTGAACTTTGGTGGGGTCGCTGCAAGCTGGTTTTAAATGGGGCACCAAAATATAGCCAAGCTTGTAGTGGTTTACTAAATGCATCAGTAAGTTGCAGTAACTTACAACTTTAGCTCATTAACTTTTATGAATGGGGGAAAGTGAAGCTTCTTAGTTGCACATACACATGGGGAAATGGTTCACAGAGTGTTTGAGGTGCAACAGAGGGGAAGAATGTATGAAAATAGAAAAGTGTATAATATGGATTGGCGTATTATATGGATGGGTGCTAGAAGTACATGACAACCAGTTATTCAGAAAAAATTTCAAGTCAAAGTCAACAACAAGTCAGCAGTACTTGTCACAGTGTGTAGTATTAAAACCGTGCTAAAGAAGCAATCAGATTGAGTACTACAACATCATCACTTTTATGATAAAAAGTCAAAAGAAGACATTGTTAGTTCGCTATGCTCTACATACTATGCATAAACACGCCGAACTGAAATAAATAAACATAAAATGAACTTAGAAGGAGTTTTGAACAACAGTGCAGACGTTTCATGTACAACTGTCAAAAAAGGTAACTCATTTATCAGTCAAATCATGTAGAAATGGGTTAGTTAATTGTTTCAGACCTTGACCGTTTTTGGCTCATGGAATTTACCTACACACAAACTAACCTACTGAAGAACACTAGAATGGGTCGGTTGTCGAGTATTCTCTTTCCAAACAACAGATCTCCAAACAGTTCACTGTTACATAGCTCAAAGTACAATGGTAATACAAAAAGTTAACCACACCAGGCTTACGTATAAGCAAAAAAGAAAGAGCAGCCGTAAGCCCAATCTGTGCCCTCGACATCTTGTGCTGCAGTGTTTAATTGTGGCCTAACTCACCAGTTTGCCTACAAATGTAACCGTGTGTAACCAAACATGAAATGTACTCCTACCCAACACAGGCAAAACAGAATCAACAGTACATATCAGGAAGAAAGTCTCATGCAGCAAAGATTCGTGTATCTGTACAGACTGCGTTAGACGAACGGTGAAAAGTAGACAAACGACTTTCAGAGATGACTGCACAGGGTCAGTTGCAGGACGGGATGCCATTCAGTCCATCATTCGATAGTGCTGTGTGAGAGGAGGGTTTGCTTAAATCCAGATGGTGTTATTTTTTGGGGGGCAGCAGTTCTTTGCCACTTTTGTGCTTAATGGTCTTCTGAGGCAGGTGGAGACGTGTCTTGTGAGGATGCGTCTCCATTCGGTCATGGCTCTGCTGAGGATTTACAATGCCTCCTCCTCCTCCTCCTCCGTGCGCCAGTGAGATCTCTCTCGTCACAATTTCCTTGTGGGTCGTGGACACTGGTTTCCTGTCACAGGTGCTCTTTATCTGGTGCCCCTTAGGCAGCACCGGAGGAGGGTTGCACTTCGGAGCAGCGCATTCAGGTAGGCTTATCAGCGTGTCCTCCTGTCTCAACGTACTGCCTTTTGAGGTGAGGTCTTCAACTAGCATGGTCAGTACTAAATCCTGTACAAAGAAAGCTTTGTCAGCGCTCTGCTCTTCAGACTTCTCTTTTTCGAATTCTGAAGCTTCTGCTTCATCCAGTCTGTTATAAATTCAACAGAAACTAATGAACAAATGTCTCATCATCTCTTACAAGCATTTAAAATGTAATTTAAGAGTAATAGTATTTGCTTACATTTACCATTATTATGAAAGAATAGCCTATCCTTCACTATTTTCGCCTAAAACTTTTCCACATTATTTGCGAAATGACTCTGCCAATTGCCACCTAAATCTACTAACTGGACTATAAACCATGCTTTCAAGGCTGATAAACAATTATACAGTTGGTGGCATATCAATAGAACTCCACATCAGCGATCCAAACTCCACAGCCATGATATTAACTGGACAATTTGTCAATAAACAACATTAATCGATAGATGAATTTGGTGAGAGATAAATCAATCAAGCAAGACAAAACAATTATGCAAATGATAAACAATTATGCAAAAGATGAAACAAGTAGAAAATCTGGATGATGGCAAAGGATGAACATGGCTGTTCAATTAATACCTCTGAGGGTTTACACTTAACTCAGTTAAAAAATTATTCTTGAGTCAATCCACAACTTTTTAGGTGTGCACACACAAATTATTATATGCTCACTTTAGTTCTAGAATCTGTCACTGTCTCGCATTTACCTTGACAATAGATACTGGGTGTTCGTATTGGCTTTCAACTCGGATATCTGAGCACTGGTGGCCAGGGAGGACAATCCGTGGACCTGCGTTGAGATGGGCACCCCTTGGGTCAGCATGATGATGCGTGAGCTTTCTCCAGTACCCTGCTGCTGCTGTTGCCGTGGCACCGTCTGCTGCTGCTGTGACTGACGAACTGGAAGTCCTTCCAATTGATGCCTGAGCCAGTCAGATGAAAGTTACATTAGGGCACCAGTGCACTATGGTTCAGTTCAAGTATGGACAATACATCCACATGAGTAAATTAAATGCCTGAAGTTGGGATAAAGTGGTCTGTAGAGCGTAACAAACGAGGTGAGGCAGATAAAGGTTTGCGCATAAAGTCACAAAGAATTTAGGAGCAAGGTCTAACTGAGACTTGGATACCAGAAAGAGAACCTTAAAGCAAATGCATAATGCTATATGCAACAAGGTGGGTAATCTCCCATAAAGTGAAACCAAATGCTCCAGTTTAAGAGTCAAATCTTTTAAAATAACAGAAGTCTTCATTACTCCTTCAGCTCTGAAGAAGAATCAAACCATGGGTTTCCAGTTTCCAGTCCATATTGTTAAGCAATGGATAATCCCACCTAATCACCCCATCTAATCAGCTCATGCTGATTATTCACTTAACAAGCAGTAAAACCGACTCGGCTGGAACATAGCTTTGCTTTAAAAGAGTCAGAGGAACAAAAGTAATAAAAAATGACATGCCTGGTTGTCTGGAGCTGAAGTTCAAGTTGCTGAAGTTGCGACGATATGCTCTGAATGGTCGACCCCCGACCTTTGATGGCCGTCAGCTGGTACAGCAGCTCTACAGTGCGTCAATCATAAACAAATGAAATCAAATGAAAAACAAGGAAACTGGAATATTGAGAAAACATCAAAAATCACAAACTGAAGAGAATTAATTGCAGATTAATTCGACAGCCTTTAACTGTTCTCTGCAGAAATACCATCTAACATACCATCTAACATACCATCTAACAGAAATACCATTTTAAAACAAGGCTGCAACACAGTGAGGGCCTGTTGGCTAAAACCTGACAAGAGCTTCACTTACCAGACATTGAGTCGATTGTTTCACTGTCCTGTCCTGCGCTCGGAGAAAGCGACGAAATAGCGGAACTCGGAGAATGATACTGATAGGCTTCGCGGTGCATTCGGCCAAAGCCTCGCATTCCACCAGCGACCACGTGATGCGTTGCCTGGTGATCAGATGCGGTGGCCATCACGGCCTGCGCTTCGTCGTAGCGATCCAATTAAGGCAAGATAACGTACAATAAAGCAAGGCATGCTATTTATGGAACTGAAAAACCTTGACTCTGGTTTGCTTCAAGAGTCAGTCCAGCACACAGCTTCAAACTACTTCAAAACAATGTTGAGGTCAGTTGGACAGTCGTAACATTCGAGTCTGTTCTGCAAAATCTTTCTAACTGCCAAACTGTTTAGATCTGCTAAATACATAAGCCGCCATAACACCATACATAAGTCGCAATAACACCATACATAAGCCGTAATAACACCATACATAAGCCGTCATGACACCATACATAAGCCGTCATAACACCATACATAAGCCGTCATAACACCATACATAAGCCGTCATAACACCATACTGGATGTTACAACAATAGGTCACATTATCACACTTGGCCTGCTTGTGTACCTGGGTAAGTAGTGCCTTCAAAGATGTTGTGCACAGCTATCTTATCATAAGGTAGTTTGAAAATGAATGCTGAACTAAGTGAGGTGTTTGGTGATGGCATCCACCATCAGGTTACACTGTGGAATGCACACTGCATAAGGTAAAGTTAGTACCAGTATATAGAGCAAAATGAAAAGGATATGAAGTCATGTGCTGCGCCTCTGTGCTCCAACATGAGGTGTGCGATAAAGTCCTCTGTAATGCGGTTTGGATCACCCCCTTGAGTGGCAGCACAGACTGGACAAACCTAGAATAGCAACAGATGTAAGATTCTCACTTGTAATGAATGGCATGAAAACACTCACTCGTGAAAAGGTAAAGGTCAGACACTTGTTTACATAACTAAGTATATAAACTGCTCAGAAGGTAAGTTCTGAGTTTCAAAAATCATTCAACTAAATTAAGGATGAACTGAAACTCGGTTCAGAGCTGGGTTCGGCCCGAGTTTCATAATACCATGCATTACTCAGACTCGGACAAACAACGGGTATCAATCTTTCTGATTTTCTGCTTTGAAACGAAAATCGGATTTATTAATTTACAAAACGACAATCGACCTAATTAAAAACAAAAATACTGTTGTTTTTATTTACAAAATGACAATTGACCTAATTAAAAAGTGAAATACTGCCACTAGTAATGCTTACTAGATACAGCATCCTAGTGTAAACTAAGGCAAAACAAAAAATCATAAAAGTTGCGCAAACTGCCAAACTAAAAATCAAGAGAACATGACTTCTTCTAAATATTCGAGACTCGAACTCGGCAAAATTGAGCTGGCAATACTCGGTACGTGGAATCGGCATGAAATTCAAACTCGGTTCATCCCTAATTTCCCTAAACTAAATATAAACAGCTGTAACCTAACCTCCCATTTTGCAATGGAACTCACTGGGCAGATGGAATGAAAGAAGATGGGATGAAAGCAGATGCTTTAGGCATAGGGATTCATCAAGCTGCACAGTAATGCATGTAATTGGATGTAACTTTAACCAGTGGCCCATAGACATTTAAATGTCACTAATGTGCCAATATCATGCTTAGATTAAGGAAGGTGATACTAATTATCTATGTTAACCCTTTAATGACTAGCATTATAGATTATGCCTTACACTTTAGCACACGCTGGGCGTTAAAGGGTTAAGATAGAGCATCATTTAATATGAACTGCCTACCTACTTACCTACCTTACACAATAAAAAGCCTCACCACTTCAAACGAGTCCTCTGCGTGCTCACTGTTGACGTGAGTGTTAAGTGCCGCATCGCTGAATCCCATTCGACCGCAGAACGGACAAGTGAAGGACCGCGGTATGTGAGCCTTACTCAAATCCTCTCCTGCATAGTACAGCTCTACAAACACACATACAAATAATGGTTAATAACATTATGCAATTCCACCCCCACTGTCAGGGAAATTAAAGAAATCAATTGGCACTGGCTATTATTCATAGTCAAGGCACATGAAAGTCAGTACTGTATCTTCTTATATGTTTTGGGCTACTATTTGCTACTATTTTGTGCCTTATTTGTACGTAGTTGATAGTTCTAAGTAAGCGTCTATCACGCTTCGTATGCTAGAAGATAGCGAATATAGTGAATTTGACGGCGATATTAATCATCATGAATCGAGCGATGAGTCAACTAGCGATAATGGGGATGAAAGTGATGTTGATTGCATCGATTCGCAGATGCCTTGTGAACTGGGTATGCAAACCACTTCCTCAGACATAGGTCAGTGGCAACCCTCATCAGGTCACACACCAACATTTACTGGACAACAGAAACTGCTTTTTGAAAGCACAAACTTTGAGGCTGTTGACATTTTCAGACTGTTTTTGATGAGGGCCTTGTGAACCATATTCATTGGCTACTATTAACCATTCGGTTCCATGTACCCAAAATTTCTGGCATACTTAGTATTCCAGATCTATGAAAATAATAACCAACAATAGCAATTTTATTGATAAACCTGATTCAAATTATTGCAAAATCCAATCATTGCAAGAATGAATCAAGTGCATAAATGACAATTGCAATAAAACGTGTTAGGGCCTACAAGTTACATCTTTTGGCACATAAGGGGTCTTTTTACCTCTGATAGCACAGCAAAAGGGTTAATAGTAAGTTCAAAACTCCACAATGTGAAATTACACAACTGAATGTGAAATTAACATAATCATAAATAACAATAGTGTTAATACCACTATCTTTGCTGCAATTAATAAAAAGGAGGTGCAACAAACCAGATGACTAAAAATATGACTGAGCAAAACAATGGCAATTTACTAAAACATATACTAAATTGTAGCTCATTATTTTCTGCCTTTTGTACACCAGGAGTTCCCTTTCTCTTCCTGAAGCATTTCTGACAAGTTTCCACACTCAGAACAAGGCTCCTTCAAAATCTAAAGCTCTACCCCTTTGTGCTACTTGGCAAAGAAACACTGAACATCCATGCCATCCGTCAGCTGTCGGTGGGTATCCGCTGGATGGTTCCACGGTTGTGCGTGGGCCCACCCTGGTGACTCCTTTCAGCGTATTGTATTCTATTTTGCTAACTGATGTATTATATTAGTTCCTAATGACATTTAACATCATATAGGCAAGTAAATTTCTTGAAGAGGTGCTATATCAAGTTTGATTGATTGATTCATTGATTTATTGATTGTTTAAAACACAGTCACAATGAGTCAGACAACCTAACGAGGGTAGGTCTTCTTCTTCTCTGCAGAATGCTAGCTATTCACTGTTCTCTTCATTTTCACTGATGGATGTGAGTGAGTGAGTGAGTGAGTGAGTGAGTGAGTGAGTGAGTGAATGAGTGAGTGAGTGAGTGATCTCCAATCTGTTGGGCCATCTGTTAAGTCCTTGAACTCTAATATCTTCCAAGTCACCTCATTTATTGTTAGTAATATTAGAGGCCACTTGTACCAGACAGCCTATTGTTACTAACTAAATTATCTTTTAATCATTGATTGACATTGCAAAATTCTGCAGTAGACAGCCCTTGTTTTTCAAGATTCTTATTCTGTAGCTGATGGGTACATCTCATTCTTAGAAAAAGCCTACTGGTATCATCAACGTTTATATCGGAAGAGATAGACAAGCTGAAACAAAGCAGGAAGTTCATTAAGTAAGCATCTGTTTTTCACAAATACTGGAATACAAAGGTAGGTCAACACGTCATCCATTGATAAAGGTTTGGTGACAGCAACACAACATTTTTCATATGCAGAGACTCTTCAGATGCATGACCCTTAGGTTGAAAGGTTATTCAATTGCTCAAGAAGCACAAACAATCCAAGGACACGATATCATGTTCTACCTCGATGGGTTTCATAGTGAACAACACTTCCAGCTATTGCACTTAATGCAATACATTGGGGTAAAAATAGCCCAAGTACTCTTACCATAATCAGCCCTGGCAAGAACACACTGCATTGGATGCTGAGCCAGATGCTGTGCTGACGTAGCACCGGCCTCATAGCAACTGGCACACAGATCATAGTCATAACAGATTAGACACTTGTATCTGTTCCCAGAAAAGCTGCTCTTCATACAAGCATCGCAGCTCACGGCTGCAAAAAATCAAACAGTTACAGGTCCAAAAGATGCGACAAATTTGCATATGCTGACTTCTCCAGTAACTTATTAAACACTCTGACCACTGATTTGTAATCCTTTTTGACTTGGTGTCTGAAAAACCATTGACTAATAACTTTCATAATATGAACCAGCACTTCACATGGATAGTGTATACTAGACCTCGGCAGAAATGAGTAATGCCATTTTATTATACAAAGTGTGTGATCTGCAAGATGGTCAAAGTTCTCACAGCGAAAGGAAAATACAGAGACATAAAATTATACATGAAAGAAAGGATACTCTACGTAAATTTACCCCACTAGCACACTGTCATGAAGAACAAGCAAAAACATACAGAGACAAAACCAAACAGTCAGAACAGAATGTTCCCAAGAAAGTCATAACTCATATCTGAATCACAAACCAGCTGAACAGATTTCAAAGTTTTAATTATGGACTGACTGCAAGATGCTTCATCTAATTATAATTGATAATTGATTAGCTAAGCACAACTAATTCCAATTAAACACAATCAGCTGAAAGATTTTGCTAGATCCAACTCTAATTGTTCTGCAAATTTCAGTAGCCAATTTTAATGGATAAATAATTCAACTAATCATGCCCATCTCTGGCTCAAATCCCTAAAACGAAACCATGAAAGTGATGAAAATATGTGTAAAAAGATGTGCAAAATCAATAAAACTAGTATGAATTACTACTCAGCCAATTTCCTGAATAGTACACTCGGAAAATATTTTGAGAAGCTTGATTTTCACAAAAAGTAGCTTGTAACTTAGAAAATAGATTCGTCGGGATTCGACGGAAATTCTATTTCGAGAATTTGGGTTTTGGGATTCGCTACGCACCACTAAAGATCACCATGATGCAATTATTGACAGTTGTAATTAATAAGTAGAAATGCTTTAAAAACTACACTTAAGAACCAAATGGGCCCCATTGCATATATATCGATCAGATTTAAATACTGTCATTTCCAATTATGCTAAAAATGTCAACACTGTATTAAAAACTTACTATCTTCTACGACCAAGCACATTTTGGTAACTACGTAAAATGATCAGATGTGGTATACATGATAAACAATGTACAAACCGTCATGATGAGCCATTATTTAACCGTCTTAGTCTAGCCCTTCATTAAGCAGAAAATTCGAATAACGGCAGGTTTGCTTTGCTACTCTGCAAACCCTTAATTAAGCATCTAATTATATCATTCAATTCGAAAAGGAAATTTTAGGTCATATTTCCTTTCACAGTTCACCTAACGAAAACACTATAACGCGAAGCCTGCTGGTAAATTGCATCTGGTTGAGGTTTAAATCTCTCTGTTTAGAAAACAAGACTGGGGCATCATCTTCTGGTTCAGTTCTAGATAGGGGAAGGCAATGTAACAATGTTGGGACACATCTGCCAGCTGGTACGCACCGATTGCGCCTCACAATTTTGCCATAGTTTCTTTAAACTAAGGAACGCTGTCAAAGTGAGACGAGTGCATTTAAGCTGCTCAGATTTACTGACTGTCTTGATACCTATTCTAAGCCAGTCAGTGACTACTGAATTCTGATACATCGGATTCTGACAAATGCAAACGCTGCATGTAGGGCCTACACGCTGATGCAAAACACGAGACTTTAAAATAAATAAATCCGTATCTTATCAGGTGCAATTAGCACTTCTGCCTGCTAAAGACTATAAGTACGAATTTCTTATGCCAGGTCTCGCCCAATCGAGACTTCAACATTCGTTTTGAACGACCTATATTATGCTACACTAAGGAAACCAACTACTAGGCTATAGGCTATAATTATTGAAGGACCGACGTAGCCTACGCGTATTTGTAATACAGTGTCGAAATGGCCAACAATTGTAAATAATCTAGTTTTACACTTCTACGCACGTTTGTAGGCCTATTTATATTTACTGACGTTAATTTAGAATGACGGTATTTATCGACGAAATAACAATAACGAAATAGCCTCAAATTCGATCACAGCCCACCTAACTTACAGCAATTCTTCTCCTTTTTATGTTATAAAACTCAGCTAGATTGAGATAGGCAAACGCCGCAAGCCATTCAGTAGATGAGTACTCATCCGATCCTCCATCCTGCAGGCACGCGTAGATAGGCAGAGGGCAAAATGGGCTTGGCGATTTATGGGCCCGGGCCGGGCTCGAAATTAACTTACAAAGGTAAGCCTATAATCCGCCTATTAATTAATGATTTTGCTGCAGTCGAATCCAGAATGCTTAGCCTTAGAGGCCCGTGACTGCTCTCTTTAGTGGTTCGGAATATTGTCGCGGCCTCTGCCTTAATTATATATCGCCTTCCAACTCAGGCCTAAACTTTGCTTACTTTAACAGCTACTGCCCCTCTGGAAATCGATTGGACCTTGACCTCTTCTTGCAGGACTATCCTTGGGGCATCGATCGTGTCCCTCGTAAATAGGCTGGATAATTAACAACTCTGCACCTATAGCTTTCGAGTGGCGCTTTAGAAGCTTGGAAATTGCTATGACGAAATACTGATTTGCTTAAGAGCGACACTACATCAATATAAAAGTAGCCTATATAGATTCCGCTCAAGGCAGAATGTAAAATCCATGAGGCATAGGCACCTTGCATGCTAAGCAATTAGCAAGCTGATGTACATACGTAGTAGGCGAGTCTGCAAAATTTCTAGCGCTTCGAAAGTAGGCCTGCGTACATCGGCCTGCATGTGAACTGTTTTCACTGTGTAAGTCGTGCATAGGTCTACCATTAGGAGTAGACCTACCCTGAGCTTAATTGGGCTCTATGTATACGCTGCATGCCCTCGTGAATAAGCTGGCTCTCTGCGTTTATCTTTACAGTGGCGTTTTAGGAATTTAGACTTGACGATTACGATTAAATTGGTAGACAGATGACAATGGAATCTCAAACTAAATTTGACATATACTTATTCGTCAGACTTGAGCCACAGCTGTTTGTAACGTCGTCCAAGGCGCGCTTTCAGTCATTGAGATATTATTATTTTGTATCTACCACACATTTTTAAATCGTCATAAATCTATGGCAGTGGCTGGCGGCCATGTTTTAAAGTTGGCTGTAAACAAGAAAGAAACTCAGTAAAATTTATATATTTTCGTGTTAGCACTTCTGCAAAAATCTCTAGCGCTTCGAAAGTTTAGATTTTCAAAGAATAAATCTGAAAATGAGTACGTCGGACTGCAAAAAAACGAGAATTACGAAGGCAACCACGGCGGCGGTGCCTGCTGAACATTCGACACTCGAAATGCTTGACCTGGCTTTGCTAAGTGACCCAGACTTGCCGATTCGGGATATACCAGAGGTTGTAGTTATTAAGTACTTTTGCAAACACTGTAAAAATTTATCGTGATTTTAAAGCTAAATGCATCTTAGAACTTTGCAGGTTTTGCCGACTGTTAACCTTAGCCCTCTGGGTTCGTAGCGAATCTTCGCAGCGTGGAGTTTCTGTGGCGGAATCTTCCGCCACACAGCGCATGAAGAAATGACTTCTAAGGCGTAATGTTTTCGCATGTTATGTTATCTAATGACGACACTGATCTGTTACTTACCGACCCTCGCGACGCCTAATCTGACCCTCACGGCGCCTATAACCTGAGCCTAACTGATCCTCACAACAACAATTTTATTAGAAGTTAGGTATTTTTACAGTGTTCATGCGCCGAAAGTTGCGCATGCGCAAGGGTCTTTTGCTACAGAATTTTGACGAAAGTATTATTTTTGCAATGAGATCTTCTGCCACAGAAGATTTATCCATATTGGAAACCCCAATCCCATTACCACTGGGTCCCCAAAATCTATTGTCTGAGTGAAAGTAAAATTATTTGTATAAGAAGTCTACAGGAAATTATTCCCACATATCCTATTTATGAGACTGTCCAACTAATTTGTACTAGCTTTATTGGTTTTTGAATGTTTTGAAAGAAAAATAATTTTTCCACTTTTGGGGACTCAGTTTTTGAGATTTTGAGTACAGACCTCTAATAGTCTAATGCAACAAACATTTTAATAGGTCCTTTTTTAGCTTTTTGAAAATGTGTATGATTGGAATTTATACCACCTGTGGTAGATCATGTATGAACTGTATATTGCTACTGCAAAACCGGGATGGAGTAGACAGCACAACTTCCACATGGCGAATTTCTCATTTTTTTGGGTATTCAAGCAATGAGTGAAGAGCAAGGAAACGCACAGCTGCATCAAGAGTTTCATTTCATGGCAGCTGTTATTCAGTGGGGTGAATTCCTGAAATGCATATAAGAATGTTAAGGAGGTGATTGTGAATGGCTGGCTGGATCGGTAGGGTGGCTAAATGAGCTCGTGGGATGGCTGAACAAATGGATGTGGGGAGATGGATGGATGGATAGAGTTATGAATGGATGTCTGGGTTGGAAGGGTGGCCAACTGAACAGATGGATGGACAGATGGGATGGATGTGGAGTGGTGATGGAAGGGATTGGATGAATGGATGGCTGGATCAGATGGTGGATGAATGAACTACAGGTGGGATGGATGGATAGATGAAATTATGAATGGCTTGCTTGATCAGATAGGTGGATGAATGAAAAGATGGATGGACAGATGGAATGTAACAGCTCAAGGACCGTGCTTCAGAGGATTGGCATAACTGGTGTGTGTGCTTGTGTAACATAACCGTAATGCTCAGTGTGCGCTGAGTGAGCGAGTTCAACCCTCTTCCGAGGCGTCACTGTGTAGAGACCCTGAGCAAGTCCTTCGCGCGCAATTGCTCTGCAGTACAATTGCAATTGCGCCGTCAAGGCGTGTTCACTTCTGAGCAAAAATTGTTGGAAGAACGGTGTTATAAAATTTCAGAAAAATGAATGAATTAATGAATAATTATTGTACATTGCTCTCTTGTGTGTATTCTGCAAAATGTGGAAAATGCAGTTTTTTTGGTATCTTGTTTACCAGGGCATGTTAGCAGTACAGTCGTGTGTTACTGGAGGAAGCGATCCTTCACTCTCTGGGTTATACATGAGCAGAGACAAATGCTGGCTATGTTCATGCCCTAGAACATCAAACAGCCACAAGAATTATAGTAAGGATACATATGTTTATTTTACATAATTACAGTGTGAGAGTACTTATATTAATGAATCAATCAGTCAGTTAATTCATTCATCCTCCATCTGTATTTAAATTCATTCATTATCCATCCATAAATCCGTGCAATGATCCTTCATGAATCCACCATTTACCCATCCATCTATCTGTCTATTTATCCATTAATGAATTTATCTAGTCATCTATCTGTCAGTCACAACACACAGATGAAAAGACATCCTGGTTATCTTATATATGTGATCTTTATGTATATTATTGCATTCCCTGCCCGACCTCTGTTTATGTAAAATTGCAAGATCATTTGACCAGTCAGTCAGTTGTCTAATATGCATATATATATATATATATATATATATATATATGTATTATATATCTATATATATATATATATTTATATTATACGTAATATACTATAGATATATATATAGCAGCTTTAATTCTGATTCTATATTCAGTAGTAGTTTCAGTTTAACGACACTATGTGATAAAACAGATCATTAGCGTTGCCCTCCTCCTTTATCCAGGCCTGGGACTGGCACCGTCAGAGTGCAAACATTTGAGGAGTGGCAGACTAAATGCTGATGTATTTATACCTAACCAGCAACTACTCATTAACTGGAGGAGCGGCCCTGCTGACAAGACTTGTGTCCTTTTGGGTTTCTATCTCTACCTATGACCCCTTGCAAGTTGTCAACATTTGTATCCCAGCTATACTTGTTATATGGGATCAATAAAACACTTGGTTATGGTTATGACGTACATAGATATATTGACCATATATTGAAAACACCTTTTCCATCTGACTGACAGCTGTGTGAAAGTGTCTCTGAGAGAACTCTTCAGATGCACTATACAAGTATTCTGTTACATTACATTAGAAACGCAGGCACACAGACAGTTGTCATATGCACACATATATAGTAAACAAGTATGCATATAATAGTATATGCATTATGCATATTTATGTATAACTATATTTCATTGAATATAATGTTGTGATGCATCCTATGCTTCTCAGTGGTGCAAAAAACCAAGATTTTTTAAAATCAAAAGTTTTTTTTGGTTTTATTTGAGGTTTTGATTTTTAGTTTTCCTTTGGGTTTTATCATAACAGTTTTGTTATAAAAAGCATCAAACACAGGCTACACAGCATGAAAAAGAGCTTCAACTCGTTTTTATAACTAATTTAGCTTGATTTCGGACTGAATAACACACAATTGGTGTTATAATATTAATAATAGTAAATTGAATAAAAATATTTTTTAAAAACCCAAAAAACATAAATTGCCATTTTTCGTATCTTTTGTTTTTTTGTAAAAAACCAAATATCCAAAAAATCATAATGTTTGCAGCCCTGATCCTTCTGTGGTTCAGCCATTATGGTGTGTGACTGTGAACTAAATAGTATTTATGTGACCATCCTCTAACAATGAATGTACACAAAAGCTGTAATGTCTGTGATGCGATAAAAATCTGTGAAGAATTTGTAATAACACTTCAGCGCACTGTATTTGGAAGCAGTGTTTATATATGTATTCATGTATATTTTTATTTTTATGGCGCATTACAAGAACCTTGCGAAAATGCTAAACGTTACTATCAAACAGGTCTTAACAGATGCAACTTACAAAATATGCTGTGATTGAAATTTCTTATAAGTTAAGTTAATCAGATGCTTTGGATGTTTAATTGTTTGTTGACAAATTTTTTCTTCATATTATCCATCTCTTAACGAAGAACTGTTGAATATTGATTTAGATGCATCGGAAGAATCTTGCAGATCGAAAGTGGGTGTTTTGTCCGAGGTATGTCTGTTTCTTGTTTCGTGTTGAACTACTGCGGTCATTTTACGGTTGTAACTAAGTGTGAGTATTAACTAGGTAACCCTGTCTATCATTATCCATGTAGATCTATGTTCTGTCTACTGTATTGAGCATAGAACTTTGCCAATTTGCCAGCTGCTTTGGTTTAAGTGTTTGATGCTTTGTACCAGATTTGCCAGTTAGATATTGATGTGCAGTTTGTTATTATAATGCCAGCGTGTAAGTTCTGGGTTAGACTGAAGTGTGTGTTAACGAATTCATTCATTCTGAGCATTTATATAGCACCCCTTCAAGAAACCTACACAGAAGCAATTCCAGCCACGACTGAAAAAAAAATTATGGAACTTGTAAAAACTTGATGGTTGGGCCAATTATAACTGTTTAATTATAATTGTTCAGTTATCATTAATGAATTAATTAATGTTCAATTATCATTAATGAATGATTGTTTAACCAAAATTCTCTGATTTGGGGGTACAATTATTTAGGATTTAGCTTTTTTTACATTGCTTTACCTTATCTATGAGTAAATATACCTCTCGACCTTTTTAAGGGATATGTTATTGGTCTGGTACCACTTAGATATTTACTTTGTAAGTTCTATGTAAATGTTCATTCACATTAAGTACTGCATTTGGCTGATGTTCATATCCTATAAGTGTACGTTGAGGGTGTTCTTTTTAGGCGAAAGTGAACTAGTGACTCTGAATTTCCCCCCTCGCAGATTCTTAATACCATACTCTTTAGGATACATTATTTCTTGCATTTGGTTCCTGCCTCAATACCCTTCTGTACATGTTGTCTTACAATTAGTTGCAATGTGCATACATATATGCATTGCAAATTCTTATAATCTGCAGTTTTTTTTCTCATTTTACAGGTCTGCACATATTGTTTGTATATGAAATGATCGCCTGGAAATGTTATTTTAGTTTCTTCCGTGGTTATGTCCCGACTGTGAGAAGACAATGGAGGGAGGAAAAGAAAGTGGAACTATCTGTGAGTGATTACTTTTGAGTTTGCTGGTTCTCTCTCTTTTAGTGCATACATAGTTTTGCACTACACGTATGATAAAGATAGAATATGTAAGGATACTTATTAGGAAACAGCTGTGACCCCCTGTAACCTAAGATTTTTATTAGTGATGAAAGTTCTGTTTGCTTTTTATAAAAGCGTGCCTAGTGTCCTTAGTTGATGAGTTTGTCACTAAGTATTGTTAGTAGCATCATTGAATGATGATTTTTGTGGAATTGTACATGTGTAGTATTGTAGTTATCACGATTTACATGTAGCACAGTTGTCGAACCCCTTGTTATGATCTTGATCCATGTCTTATTTCTCATTTTATCACCAGAATGTTATGTACCTGTAATGCAGTATATAATTTGTTTGGCACCTCCTCAAGGTAAGATAAAGTAAGGTTACTGTGCATTTATTGCATGGCTCTATCAGCAATAATCCTCTGAGGCATCAAGGTACCTACAAGTACTCAACAGGTGCATCATTCATTCATGCAGCATTGTTTGTTAGTTAGTGAGTTATCTTGACATTTGAAATGCACAGCAGCTGAACTGTAAACTGAGAGGTCAGTGATTCAAATTCCCAGCAGGACGGAAATCTCTGCTACGCTTGTGCGCCTACTCTGCTATGCAATGATTACACCACCCCATGTACTGTCGGTTGGCAGATCAGATTGCGAGGAAGAGGATTGACTGACCACATTTCCTCATTTATCAGGACTTAGAAAGTACAGCAACTAACACTTCAGACCCTTGGGTGCCTCGCAATGCTAGCTCTAGGAACTGCTCTTCTTTGCCTGTGTGGAAATTTATATAGGCCTCTGAAGATGTCTCAAAGATACTTAGCATCAACCCACGTGATGCGAGTTGTTGGTTTTAATTCATCAATTTTTAGTTGTTAATTTGGTGATTTCGCGTTGAACACTCTGATAATCATGGGTGTGTATTTTCAGCACTTATCTTCACTTCCTCTGCCACTGGACATATCAGACTCTGAAGAATCATGCAATGCTGGTATCGTATGTCTATGCGACGCCTGTACTGAGATTAGGTATGTATAAGTGAGGAAAATTCTTGTGTTATATCCATCGTGGCTGCGTCGTAATCAACCAATAAATTAATCATTCAATTTTCATGATTTGCTATTCACTGTCTAGTTCTATGTGTTCTTTCAGTTCTTTTTTAATGTCATTTGGGTCAAAACTGAAAACTTATTTGCTTGAAATTGCTTACCAATGGAAGCGTGACTTTGCATACATTTTCCTGAACTGTCAGATTTCTTCAAGGCTTTTTCTACAGATTTTGATTGACAAGACTACAGTTTTACTTGAAGCAATGATTGATTGATTGATTGATGTCATGCTCATTAAGGTAGCAGTGCTACAGAAGTGTTTAGATTTGGTGAGTGTTTCTGTTCGTGCTTTGTATTGTGATTGTTATTATCATTGCGCACTTTCTTGTAGACATGCTGAGGCTGAACACGATAAGGAGACGAAAGAATTGCAAGACTGCTGGTCAGAGTTAAGTCAGACCATACAACAGGTCTACCACATGCACAACGCAGATGATCTGACCCTCGAAAGATTAGATGTTCTCAAAATGAAGCAACTCGTATTGAGGTCAGCGTTTGTTAAGTTTCTACTGGATATTGACCTATGATGGACTTACTGTGGTGCCTTAAGTGTTTGACTCTAGCATGATAGCCATGACTAGTTAATGAAAATTTTTGTTCTTTATTTAATATTAACTATTAAGAAATTTAAGCATAAATTTCAGAGATGCTTAGCTGCATTAATTCGATTTTTAACCGAAATTTTCTAAGTTAATTAATTAAAGAAGCCTTTGTCAAGATTTACATTCTTAGCTTGAGGTACTATTTGTCTACGCTAAAAATTAAACATGGGCTTTTGATATCTTAAATTCTTGTTTGTATTATACTGAAGCTCTAAGTTATTATTATTATTATTATTCTGCTCTTTTCAGATGCCCATGAAATGTTTAATAGGTGATCGAACAATAATGTCTGACAATTCAGAGAATTATTTGTGTCCAGGCTGAGCTCACACGATGCCCACCAGTTGTATCAGCGCCTGGAATCTCCGTGTCGTGAGTTTGTCATCGAGATGAAGGTGAAGCTGCTCAAGGTCTTGACGCTAGACTACAAGACTGCCGCCGGTGCCTACCAGTTTGTTTCGATGCTACTGGAAGAGTATGCCAAGTTATGCCGGGCCTGTCAGACAGTTGCAGGCTTCCTGCAGCCTTTGGTACGTGACTGATGAATTGCATGATTGATTTGTTCAAGCTGTTTACTACTATTAAACATGTAAATCCTTTGTTACTACTTTAATTCTAATGCATACTTGTCAGTTTGAATTAAAAATGAATATATATATATATATATTTCTTATGATAGGCTTAGCAAGATTGGTTTAGTCATTGTTTATTTTTATTTGATTTTTTAGTGCAATTAGTCTTCGGTGCTAGTGACAGGCATTTGTGGACATGATTTGGATTTTTGCCCAGGTGGAGCATCACCTTGGCCAGTTCTGTTTAACATGGCAGCTTCACAATAAGCATCTCTTCCACAGCATCATCTTCACTGACCCTGTCGTTCAGAACTGTCTTCCGAAAGCTGTGGAGAATGTCAGGTTTGCAATTTTTCATTATGAAAATATATAGTAAGTAAGTTAGTATATTCTTTGTATGACCAACTTTGTATCTGCACCATGGTGTACAATAGACTTTAAGGAACAGAATTCTAATTATAACAGGTTTTTGCTCTAGATTGTCTGCCTGTGAAATAATACGATCATGTGGGCATAGGGTGCAGAGGGTCGTCCTTATTGGAGTGAGGAACTGGTGCAGTGCATGACCTATGACCACTTTTCATAGGCCTGTATTGGCCAATCTGCACAGGTGTTCGAATGTGGGTTCGTCCTCTGGCAGATATCACTTCATCACTGACTACAATCTATCTACCTGTAATTTATATAGCACCCCTTCAAGACGAATATTCAGAGGTGCTCTCGACCCATGCCCTCCAAAGAGGAATGTCATAAGTAGTTTAAAGAAAGAGCCAGAGAGGTTGCACAGGAGAGAGCAAAGTTGCGTGTGCTCTTGCTGCTCCACATGCCCCACCAAAGAGGCCTGTTTGGCGATGTATCACTTATTTATGCCTTGTGACACAGCTCTTCACTTTCGGACCTGCCCTCCGGACATGCACTCCCAGCAGGCCTGCCAAAAATGACAGCAAAGTGGAGACCTCAAATCAAAGCTTAAGTCACTCCTCCTCCCTTCCTTTACTGGCCAACACTGGCTTTCACCAGGTCAATCTAGCAGATTGGTGTATTGGGTTCCTGCATCTTTTACTCGAGGTTTCAGCAAGAAAGCTAAAATTCCATCCCTCATTATCAATGAACTCTTATGGAGCATGGCTTTATTTTAAAGTCTGAAATCTTTTGCATCATCAGAGCTGAGTGTGAGGGTTCTATTTCTTCACAATGCGTAGTTAACTGATCGTGAATCAGGTGTGGATTATTTGCTTTTAGGCTTGGGTTGTCTAAAAGCCCTGATGAGTACCAGGTGTCCTACAGCAAGACACTGGCCGACTATGAAAGATTCGTTAATGAGATGTCTGTCATCTGCACGACTTGGAAACAGAGCCAGCGACTGATTGAAAAATATGATGAAAAACAGGCAAATATTATTCATTTGGAAGTTCGTATTTAGTGTCTAGCAAATTCTGATGAATATCTCTTCATATCAAGTTTTTTCTGTAGCAGAGGTATCAGCATGATGCTATGCTTTTAATAATCTTATTGAGAGAGATCTTTCATCACTGCAAGTGATATTTTAACCCTTCTAGTGCAGAATTTAATAAAAATAATGGTGTGATAGAATTTTTTCAATATTGTTGTTTATAAGGATCATATTACTTTTCTGGAAATGGGCCTAAAAGTTCTTGCGTTTTACTGTCACCTTCTCCAAATTTTGGGGTGTAATTTGGAAAAAATTTTAAAATTTGTTTGGCCGACATGCGGTACATAAAGAACAACCTTATGCACCACTGCACAATGCACATCAAAATGTTTGACTAACACCTCACAGAACATAGACTTATAACATTAGAGTGGCTGTTGCAACGTATGTCAATAATTGAACTTGGTGTAATATACTTCAAGGCACGGCAGGCGCATGACACGGCCACTCTCTATGGGACACCCTCTATATTAGTATCTGTGGTGTCCTTGCTGTCAGTTCTGTTTGTGAACAGCCAACCTTGCAACATCAAATGGAACGCTCCTTGCCAGCACTTGGAGGACGTCTATAACTTTCTTCTTCTTACAGTCATGCTATTTTGTCTCTAGATAAACAGCATTTCTCACCTCAGTGACCTGCCATTTTGACCTACAGCAAGGTGCAAGCAAGGGACGGTTGGCAGCCGCCAGTATTGATAACTAGACCCAGATTGCTACATTGTGTGCTGTGACTTCCTCTGCACAACAGTCATGGTCCTCTAACGTTATCCCAAGTTTTTTACTTTTATAACTGCCTTTGTTATTGCCCCGCCTCCAAAGTTCCCCAATGCTCAGAAGTTCATCCCAAAGCTTGCTGGATAGTTTCCAGATAACATGTTAAAGTTAGTTCCCCACAAAACCCAACCAAAGAATTCCCATCCAGAGTTTTATTCAGAAATTTTTTAAATTCTGAAATTTGATATTGCCCTTTTTCCAACATTTTTTGCTCATAAGTGCACACGCCTCGACGGCGCAATTGCAGTTGTATTGCAGAGCATTTGTGTGCAAAGAACTTGCTCAAGGTCTCTACACAGTGACGCCTCGGACGAGGGTCGAACCCAATCTCTCAGTGCACACTGAGCGTTACGGGCCGACCGGTCTAACCAATCAGTCACCATGCCACACAAGAGGTTTGGTATGCATGAGGAGTGTAGGTTCCGGTTTGTATAAGTTTCTTAATCATTGATTTTACACATGTTTCTAATTTCAGGCGGCATTGAAAGTGAAGCAGAAGATGTTCAAGGAAGACTGGGAATTCTTCAAGGCTCAACGGCGTCTTCTGGAGCAGATGGTTCCAAAGTCAAAGTCATCATCTCTTTCATGTCACCGGTAATTCCTAATTTGCTGGTTACAGTGGTTGTGGCTGCTTGCAAACTATAGTTATGTTAGCACCCAGCTCAGCCAGAATAGTTTTGATCGTACTCATATTTTAGCGATTTACATTGTGTTTACAGCAGAATACCCCTGTTTACACATGTATACTGTTCTAGTGTTCATGACCTGTGTGTCACACTTGAATCCTCCCTCATGTTCGCGGAGACCATATCTTACCTGACGCTCTCCTGTTATTTTCAACTAATGTGGCTCAGAGCCATCAGATGATTGGTCTCTCCCTCTGTCTTTACCACCACAGTTCATGTGCCACAGTTGGAGGTAAAGGTGCTATATTAAATGCCGTGTGGACCATATCTTTCTGATTCCTTGTCATCTGACAATGAATAGCACATTCCTACTTTTCTTGATAGGTTTGAAATGCAGTTTCAACAAATGCAGAAGATTCTGCAAGGAAACCAGAATCGCGAGTACTACTGTCCAAACTGCAGACAAGTTCGGTTGGTGGCATTTTCTTTCCATTATTCGCCTCTGTCTTCATTTGACTTCATTTTCTGATGAAAATAGTAGCATTAAAATGTTTTCAGTCATTAGTGCAGCATATAATGCCTTTGTTGTTGTTATTTTTATTATTATTTTTTTATTTGCCCTGAGATACTTTGTTCCTTAACGGACTTAGAGATTATTATTAATACAGTTGTCCTGCTGATTGTCAGACCCTGTTCTTCAGGGCTCAAAATAAAATACCCTTGAATGTATCATGATTGTAATGCTGGATGCATTAGTATAAGTATTCCTGTATAATAGTATTGAATAGTACCACAAATGATGTACAGCATCAGAAAGTGATACTAAGGAATCCTGTTGGAAGGACTGGTGTAAGGTCTTAACTCAGTTACCTTCTTACCTGAGTTTTTAATCTGTACAGTCCGAGTTATGAAGAACTATGCTGTAAATCTGTTGACCAAGTGGTTTCACATGTAACTTCTGTGTGTTTGATAATAATCTAAGTTGATGTTGGCTATCTGTAGATGTTCTTTGGATGAAAATAGTATATCACATCTCATCACATGTGGTATCATCAGCCCAGAGGTTGTGGAAGAAAGTTCCAATATGGAACCCCTCTCCCATCAATTCCAGAGCGACCTTCCTACGTACCTCAATGTCAAGCCGCCTTCAATGCCAAGCAGTAGATCAAGCAGCGGATCTGGAAGTCCGATGATCTTGGAGAGGGAGCGATTTATTGTTCCGTATGACAGGTTCTGGTAATAAGCTATTGTCTTATCAAGAGAATAATTATTACATAAAACCTATATCCTGCTATAGAAGGTTCATGTGCTAGGAAGATGTTGAGGAAATTCTCCAAGGGACCAGTACCTTACTGGTTGACTAATGTGCCTGTGGATTTTGTCGATAGTAAGAAATGGCAGAATAGAGTTTTAGTTCATTTGTACATATAACAGGCAATATGTTAAACTAGGGATTTTGTAAAATGCCTAAACAATATGTTAAACCCTAACTCTACACTAACCCTAACCTTTCACTGACCCAAACTCTAATCCTAACCATAAATGGGTGATTTTACATATTGCCTGAATTCTTAGAAATCGGGCATTTTACAAAATCCCTGTTTGACACATTGCCTGTAACATATACTTGATTATCAGCAGTCTTTTGCTCCCGTTATAAAGTACTTAATTGTGACGTCTTTAAATTGGAACTTGACCAGCTGGTAGGGACCAATGGCAAGTGCATCTTGAAGCTGGTGCGGAGGCTAAAGATGGACACTTTGTGACACCTATTATGGGACACAGTGTACATAGTACATACACTAGTATATATATATGAACCAATGTATGTGTATGAGTGTATAGAGTTGTATGTATGTGGTTCTTACTGCAAATTTACTTGAGGACAAAATCTTTAAATTATAATATAGGTCTAGCTTTCGACTGTATTGACCATTGCATTGTGCACATAACTTCTCTTGGTTTCACATTAGTTACCATACTTTCTGTGGGGTTTGTCTATCACTATGTGATTTCTGACATGGTTGGTTGTTTGTGATTTAGTGTCAGCGATGATGATGGTATGACTGAAGAGCCAGTGAGTGATGATGATGATGACTTCCATGATGCTGAACCAGCTCCACCTGAGTGTGGAAATGGTCCGACACCAGAGAAATCAAATGCCATGACTACAGAACCTACAGCTGATATTTACAGTCTTGCAGTTAGTGTCATTCTGTCAAGTTCACCCTTTCTTGCAAGTCTAAGATCTAACTTGTGTAGTTTTCTGAACATATTGTTATTGCTTACAGATGACCATCTTACATTACATATACTTTAGGTCGTTTTTCAGGCCCAAGATTTTTCTTTGGGTTATATCTATTTCACCATCTTGTCAACCATAGAGGTAAAGTGTGAGTTTGTTTAGAAGTGAATTTTGAACAGGTCTTTTTTTCATCTCTGAGGACTTATGTTCAAATGGCAATTATGTTACCTTAAGAAATGTGTTTACTGATCATCTTGGCTGATGTTTTGAGTCTTGTTCTGTTTTCTTGAATAGGCCAATGGTGACGATGTTGAAGGGTTTGACAAATTGGAGTTCAAGGAAACACAGCAGCCATTGTCATCTGTGGCTAAGATGACTTTGACACAGGTAAATAATGCCATGGTCATTGGTCAATTCATGGGTGATCGAGTTACGATACCCTAAGCCTTTTCTACGCACTGGATCTAACGTCGAGTATGTGCTTAAATGTATGGGAAAACCGACCTATGTAGCTTGTTGTTAAAGGATTAAACCTGTAGCACAGTGTTTCCCAAACTGTGTTCTGTGGAAACCTGAGGTGAAGACAAGGGTTCTGTGGAAAATTTTCAGCATGAACAATAAGCTTCAAACAACTAAAATTAAACTACAAATTTCTATTGGAGGCTTTTGTTTAACATCTGCATAAACTTTATATATGAAAGATAATTCATTTGTCGTTGGCATCGATATTTGTGTTGTTAATCAAATCTAGGCCTAAACCTATTATTGTCTGCATTCTCAAGCATTTATACCTGCAACAGAATATGTTTAGCTTTAGATTGGGTTCCGTTAAAGAATGTAAGATTAAATGGACTCCATGGCTAAAAAGATAGCATATTAACAGCTGGAAAGGGTCCTTCAGGATTTTAATTTTGATGCTCACTGAAATGGCCAATCAGTGCTGACATTTGATATTTTAATGTGCTTTGAAAGGCAGCTGTCCTTGTTTTTTTTGTATAGTTCTCAGTGTTGTTTTATCCCTGTTTTTATTTATTTGTGTTTGTTTGCAGAAGCATAGTTTAAAAATTCTGGTTTCAGTGAATTTTGTGATCATGCAATGGTTTTGTTCCAACTGGTTGCATGTGCTACATAATCATGTGACCAAATGTTTTCTCGCACTTGTTTACAGGTGCGTCCTGGTGGTGAGACATGCAACTGCCACCACTGCCAGCTACAGAATGGCACCACATGCATGTATTCACGGATGAGATCCCACGAATCCGATGCAAAGCAGCACCGTGGCAAGCTCTTCCCAAACCCATTCCTTAATCCGGAGCTGTACGGTATTCCGATGAGGGTCGAAGAAGATGAGGAAAAAGACAGGAAAGGGAAAAGGCACGATAAGAGAGATGCCGAGAAGTCGACATTGGCCGAGGTCATCCAGAACGTCTCTCAGAACGCTTGCAGCCATGCTACTAACACAGCAGTCTCCAGCAACGAAGAGATCATCGACATACTGCACTGTCTTGATCTGCCTAATTGTTTATCTCAGAGCTCGGGTCAGGTGCATCACGGCAGTGCCAAGGGTCAACTGCACCCGGAGAAGTGGAAGATGGGTACGTTCACGGATCAGTGGAACAGTTGTCAGCAGAAGAAGAACGTTCTTTTAAGGATGTCAACGGATGGCGTTCTGGAGGAACCGTCATCGTCTGCCGTGTCCCAGAGGAAGAAGATTGTTGCGACAGGTACAGTATCCTCTTCCTCATCATGCTCTGGAACCAAGTGCTCAGCCTCTCAGCCGGTCTCTTTATCCAGCCGGGCACACGGAGGAACGCCCTCGCAGACCTCTCCCTGCTCAAAGCCTCCGTCGGGTCAGCCGCCGAGTCACAGCGCTGCGTGTCAGGCGGCGGCTCACATGAGGACGACCGTCGGTGCATCCTCTCGACTGAACAGCGCCATCGATGCAGCAAAATGTGTTGGAGGAAAGCCCCCATCCCAGAAGCCACTGATTCCCTCTACGGGTTCCGGATCGCTATGCAAGGCATCGAGTACTGGCGTGGGTGGTCAGACAGGTGGTTGTCTCGTCCACGGATGTGAGCAGCAGTGCACGGAGGAAGCTCCTGACGGAAAGACGGAGGGTTCGGATCGTGTAAATTCTCAGAAAGAGGGCAAGCAGTGCGAGTGCTTTCACTGCAATTTTTTCGGTCATGAAACAGTAAGCATTTCTGGTATTTATATTAATGTATTTTATTTAAGCATTTATAGAGCACCTCTAGTAGGGTGTGCAAGGCCCTGCGAAAAGATGCAGGTGTTTAGAAAAGCGAAAGAGGATGAGAGACTACGTGATAGAATCTTAGACCAAACAGAAGTAGAAAGCACATTCCACACAGAGATACTAATTGAAGCAAAGGATCAAGACTGAGCCATGGTTGTCCTAGTTCGAGGAGCCATGAATGTTCAATTGCTCATGTATTATTAGGATAGTCAGACAAGCAGTAATCCACCCTTATAAAATCAGTTTTGATTGATTGGGCCATGAGCTCCTCTGATTAGGTATCTGAAAGTGGCGCTATAGGAAATTTCGATTGATTGATTGATATATGCTTAAGTTTGCAGTACATTCCAGAATCCTTTCAACAAATATCAAAGTGGTCACATTTACTTTGGGTTTTTGCACAGTTATTGCGCTATTTCTGTGTATAATTATGTGTCTAAATGCTTAATATAACACTTTTAGTGCATCAAAAATTTATGTGCTTTCATTTCCTCAACATACAGGTCCATCGTCGGAAATGTGTTCTGCGTATATCTTTGATTGAGAATTTGTGATTGCCTCAGGTTTTGTACTGGGTTTCAGGGTTGTTTATATTCAGTGCACTGAACCCTCATAACTTTACAATATTGAAGGTGGGAGCCATCAAACACTGCTGTATGACAAGGCTGTATAATGATGATATTAGCTGTATGATCCTTGATAAACTGTATGTAATTCTTTCTAGCCCTCTATACCGATGAATAAGAACTACACAGAGATTCGTGACAGACTTCGTTTACGACTTAAGCAGAAGGTAAGAAAATTTAAATATGCTGAAATGAAACCGTCTGAACTTTCTACAATCCTTTCTCCTTCTTACTTGTAGGGGAAAACATAGTATACTAATTACTTAGCTTGGTTTCCCCATTCAATATTTATATCAAGTATATCTATGTTTATATCTGAATATTTGTATAGTGCCTTTTGAATACTTCTAAACGTGCGGGATGGATTTCAACTGGTGCATTTTAACACTTTAATGATGAGCTGCAGCACAGTCTCATTATTGAACTGTTCAGCTTAGCTGCAGTTGTTTCTTTTGCACCAGCTGAAGCCATTGAGGTTTCCAGAGGATGCAATCCAGAACGATGGTTCAGAGGACGAGAAATCACTGGGTAGCAATACAGCAATGAAATGCCACCTTTCTTTTCTTCCTTTGACCATTTGATGTTCCTTTAGTGTGTAATTCTTGGATGTCTATGATCATTTCATGAAAATGTATTTGTCTTCTATTTCTTTCATGATATCAACTTCATCACTATACATGCAACGATACAAATTCCAGTTGTTTCTGGTATACGTTAAACTTTAATTTCTGGTATTTGTCAGCAACCATTGAATAATTTGTGCAATATGTGTCTGGATTCTTTGTCTCTAATTTGTTCAGAAGGAGCGTATGAATCAGAGTTTGAACTCGAATTCACCACAGAAGCAAGGAGGGGGAGGTCTGCCAGCCGTTTTGGATGAAATGGCTGTGGAGGAGATCCTTCGTTATATCAATGGACGTGAAAATGAAGAAGAGGGCAAGGGGTCAAGGTCGAGCAGTCAAGCAGCTCCCAAGAAATCAAAGAAACAGAAAAAGGCAATCAATTTTTTTACTCGTAATCTTACAAGTTATCAGCAAATGACAGGAAATGTAGACTGGATTTTAATTTTACTTGTTATAGCCTGTTTACAATGAGTTTTCTTATGGGCTTACATTAATAAAACAAACAAAATGCTTTGCAGAAAAATTAAGAGCCAAGGCTCCAATTTTCATTTATTGAGGCTCCAATTATTCTGACAAATAGAGTTTGGCATGGCATCTTCAGTATTGTTCCATTGTCTCCATGAAGTGGTACTAGCGTCGTGTGACCACTTAGGCTGTGTTATGCTACTCCAGACGGGCTAAACTCTCAACTTCATAGAGAGAGATACTGATGTACACAGCTAGGCACCTCGGCTGCTTTGCCTTCTCAGGAGAACTCCTGAGGACTTCTTCTGTCTGTGAAGGACAAATAGATCAACCCCTTTAATTAAGAACCAAGGCTCCAATTTTCATTTATTGAGGCTCCAATTATTCTGACAAATAGAGTTTGGCATGGCATCTTCAGTATCGTTCCATTGTCTCCATGAAGTGGTACTAGCGTCGTGTGACCGTGCTACTCCAGACGGGCTAAACTCTCAACTTCATAGAGAGAGATACTGATGTACACAGCTAGGCACCTTGGCTGCTTTGGCTTCTCAGGAGAACTCCTGAGGACTTCTTCTGTCCGTGAAGGACAAATAGATCAACCCCTTTAATCGTTATTCTCTCCATTGAGAACCTCCTGATGAAATAATATAAGTTCAGATGTTGTCGCCTCTGGCCAATGTGTGCCACTTTAAGAGCAGAGAAAGTGCTTAGTTGTCTTTCAGGGTTTGTAGGATGCATGCACAAAGTTGCAGCCATGCAGTGGGCCTTATGGTAACCTGTTGTGACTGCAAACATTATTTCTTTAAATTGTTTTAAATGGATCATTATAATGGTTAATTTTAATCTATGCACACCAAGGTTTGCATCTTATACAAATACCTCATACATCATTTTGGCATTATAAATTTAGGCATAAAAGGTAATGGAATGTTTGTGTATATGTTTGTATATACTCTATGCATGTGTGTACATCTGTATATAAGTTTCTACAGTGAAGGCAATTCACTTGCATATGTATCATTATAAAAACTCATCTTAAGGTCCTTGTTTCAATCAGTCACTTTACTGAGTTGCAACAGTCCAAAGATAGGACATCTCTAATAACTTCATTTGCCAACCATTGAGGGATGGAGGACTCAGTTGACTTAATTAATACATCATAATTATAGTTGAGCACCACTGATGAGTCTGTCTTGAAGAGGCAATATATAAATGTATATAAATCTTTGATTAGACTTATAGGTTAGTTATGCATGTAGTACTTGACTTTGATCTTTATTTCTTTATAACTTAGAGAATTTATTAACGTTATTTATTTTCTATTTTACAGTCGAAGGAAAACGTTCGTGATTTCGATCCACTGTCGAATCTGCGAAGTTCCTCGGAGACCTCCAGCTCCTTGGGTAGCTTGGCAGACTCAAGCTGTGGTGGGGGTAGAGACCAGATGAACGGATCGGGACTCGATCAACTCACATCGAGTCTCGATTCAGTCCAAGCAAAGCAGCATGTTTATCCAACGCAGCCCGAAGAAGCAAGCAAGTTGGCGATGTCGGATAAGTCTGTCTCGTCTCCTGGCGCAAAGAAAAATGTGCGTGCTAGAAGTGCGGCACTTGAACGGCACATGAAGTCGGTGAACGACCGTTCTCCTTCAGAGACTATGAACCGCACATCAGGTGCCGGCGCGTCGTGCATGGCTTGTGGGGATCGAGAGGTGCTGAAGACGACTCAGGTTCCGGCTCTCACCCAGTTCAAGAGCGCCTGTTCTGCCGAGCCTGGGCTGATGAACAGCTCGAAGAACCCAAGTGCCTTGTTTCAGAAGGGAGAGAGAAGGCATGGCAGCCCAATCAGTGGCGAGCAGAACGGAAGCCAAGAGGATGGAAAGAAGAAGCTGCAGGTCAAGAACATCCCATTGCCAGTTGTGGCAAGTGACGTTCAGAAAATACCAGTTGACCACCAGTCACAGAAACCAGCTCAATTGCAGGTAGCTTTGCATATTTCATTAATCATTAATCAATCATCTGTATTCATGTCAATCATTTGGTGAAAAATCCAAGAGCAGTCTTGTCTGCCATTGTTTTGCGTACTTTCACCAATCTGCATGAGCAATAGTGAAATCGTATCGAGTAGGAAATAGATTGATATGGATTCTACAGATCACTGGAGAACTATCAAATTCTCTATTTTAACTTACATTTTGGGTTTTCAATTGTGCTCTAATTAAAAAACTTACCAGGATAGAATACTGACATTCGAAATATATTGTTATGGAAGAATATTACGCATGAATTGGACAATTAAGGTGACAAACCAGTTCTTTATGAGCAAGAAATTGAGTTTGTGTGAGCATATGTGGATATTGTAAACAAGTGATGGTGTGTGCATTAACACATGCAGGCTATCCGCTCATGGATCCTTATGATGTTGAACAGTTCTTCCTCACCACTAATGATGGAATGTCATATGTATTAAAGAAGGGTTTCTTGGTTAGTTGCCTGGGACACCAATACAGTTCCAATTGACAATGATTCGATGTTCCTAAGGTCTTATAAAGCAACTTGGTATTGCTTTTAGTTGGCCAGTCCAAGTGCGAAGAGAAAGAAGCAGAAGCGACGAATCCGATCGGATGGATATAATGACGTTGGTGAGTTGGCTATTGCTTTGTATTGATTTTATTGCTTTGTATTGATTTTATTGCTTTGTATTGATTTTATTGCTTTGTATTGATTTTATTGCTTTGTATTGATTTTATTGCTTTGTATTGATTTTATTGCTTTGTATTGATTTTATTACTTTGTATTGATTTTATTGCTTTGTATTGATTTTATTGCTTTGTATTGATTTTATTGCTTTGTATTGATTTTATTGCTTTGTATTGATTTTATTGCTTTGTATTGATTTTATTGCTTTGTATTGATTTTATTGCTTTGTATTGATTTTATTGCTTTGTATTGATTTTATTGCTTTGTATTGATTTTATTGCTTTGTATTGATTTTATTGCTTTGTATTGATTTTATTGCTTTGTATTGATTTTATTGCTTTGTATTGATTTTATTGCTTTGTATTGATTTTATTGCTTTGTATTGATTTTATTGCTTTGTGTTGATTTTATTGCTTTGTGTTGATTTTATTGCTTTGTGTTGATTTTATTGCTTTGTATTGATTTTATTGCTTTGTGTTGATTTTATTGCTTTGTATTGATTTTATTGCTTTGTGTTGATTTTATTGATTTCAATTGAATTTATTTTTTTATTGTTTTGTATTACTGATATGCAGGTTATGATAAGGATTAAGCAGAGTAATTGCGTGTTTGTTATCAACGTCTAAGTTGCTTCTAAAATATATGGAAAAGATATTGAGTGACAAACATGTGAGCATAGACTCAAAATAAGATTAGTGAGAGCATTGATCTTTCCTACAGTACTATATGGCTGTGAGACGTGGACAATGACTAAGAACATGGAGGAGAAGATCAACGCATTCAAAATGTGGATATGGAGGAAGATGCAGAGAATATCATGAACGGAGAAGAAGACAAACAAAGACAAACAAACAAAGGAAGATTGGAGTTGAGAATGATGAGACGTTACAACAAACGTTGTTGAGAAGGAAGCTGGGGTCTTTCTGACATGTTATGTGATCACATGGAATGGAAAAGGAAATGATGCTGGTGTGTCAAGGAGGAAGGAAAAAAAGAGGGCCCCCAAGAAAAAAATGAATGTACATTGTATGAAATACACGAAAAAACTGGAATGAGCGTGGAGAAATTAAGAGACGCAACTTTGGAAAGAAAGACATGGAGAGGGTTGATCAGGACAGTCACTAGATTTCAGAGAAATGACAGCACAAGGTAAAAAGGTAGTTACTGCTTACTGGTATACAGTTACTCCAAAGGATCCAGGTCCGTCCTGAAAATGCTTTGTCCACTTCTGACAGATTTATTAAAAGGCATTTGGTAAATGTATGTATCAAACATTTATTTAAAGCATTTTGTAGTGTCTTTTAACATGTCTCTGCAAAGGTGAACAACATATTAGTCACAATAAATATGTTATTATCTATGTACGTGTGTATGCCTGCTTGCAAACCATAACATATGGCAACGTTTGAGAGTCTTGCTCACACGACTAACTGACCGAAATGGGGAAACATCCTAAGATGAGCAGAGAATGTATATGGAGTTGAACCACCAAAACTATATTTGTATTGAAAAATTTTTTTCTAGAAGGTAATTCTTAATCTTGAAAATGCAATACCATCATAAAGAAATACATGCATATATAACAATTGGGCGCCGTAACAATAGCGCTCAGGGCAAACGCGTGCCGACAAAAGCTCCGACAAATGGGTGCAAGACATAAGCGCGCCGCCAATGTTATAGAAATATAAATTATACACAATATTTGTTAGTGGTCAAGTAAGTGCAGCATAATTCGATATCTATGCAGCTTCTACCACAGATAAATTATGCATGAGTGACATTGAAATTAACGTCCAATTGGAGTTGAATTGAAAAGAAGTATTTAGCAAATTTATTTGCTTATCAGAAACAAACTTTCTGTCGGAACTTCTGGTGTGCCTGGTGAAATTGCTTGAATGAAATGTGCCACTGAAATAGCAATTACTGTCCAATTAGATCTAGAAGCGTCCAAGGCTAAATATGTTCGTATGAATGGGCGTTTAGGGGCTTTGTTTCCTACATACCAAACTGTTCCCTTGATAGAATTTCTGCATGGGATTGCTCAAAACATAAAAATCTAAACATAATTGTGTTTCACTAAAGCGCTACAAGACTCAATTTTGTAATATTGACCATATAGATGTAACTACAGCGCTATAACGACTTAGATCACTCGACAGTCTGTCTTGTAAAAACACTTGTTTACTTGTTTTAATAAAATAATTTTAAACAAGTGTGACCTGCATGCTTATGTCGGCGCACTTTTGCCCTGCGCGCAATTGTTGGCGCGCTTTTGTCGGGTCACCAACAATTGCTATGCATTTGATATTTACATTTTTTTGTATTTATTTGTTTTATTTTTCCATGTTACAGTTCTTAAGTTGTCCACCTATGTCTGCACTGATGTGGAACTTGCAGTGATTCACCTAAAATAGTGACTTGTCAATCTTTTTCCCTATGTTTTGTAGATGATGTGTTTCTTCCAAGACAATCTAACGAAGGTGGCGAGGATTTTGACCCAGTTGTCGAGAATTTTAAACAGTTAGTATCGTCTGTGTGTTTTTGTTGTCTGCTGCTAAAGACACCTTGGCATCGAAGTCTATACGAGAGTAATATCTGTCTTTTGTTTTCAGATATATAAGCATTTTAACGCTCTACGACGAACTGTATTGGGTTCCCAGTCACTTTATTACACGGTCGTCATTAGACTGTTAAGCACACATTTCTATTTATAGTGTTTGTTTGTAGTAATACTATTACACTGTAATTGTTATTACGGCCATTTCATAGCGCCGTTGGTAGCAAGCTACTCCTATGGTGCTTTGAACGTCGGCTCTACCATTGCGAGTGCCACAGACGGCGCGCGTTTAGCGCTATAGGAGGTTTAGAGAAATTTTTTGTTTTAGCAAACCTCCATTGTCCTGAGCCAGAAAGAAACAGAACTTATTACATATTATATGGCAGCTTCAATTAATATAGTTTCAATGAGTTTGGTTTGATTTCAAAGTTTATCGTGAAAGTTTAATGTCCCTATGTTTCAATCAATGTTTGTTATATTTATACCTTTGTTTGTAGTTTCATTTTTCTTCAACGACTAGTGGTGAAAACAAAAATTAATAGGCTTTTTTGATGAGAGGCATATTTGTGTTGAATCTAAGATCTGTCACCCCAGATTTGCAACTGTCCACCTGTACTATAAGATCCTCCTCCACTCACAGGAAGTGACCCATCACACAAAATGTGTTTGCAATCAAATGCACAGGTTTTACACATTTCATGTTGTTTCCCAGTAGTGAATAGCGGTGAGTTTTGGTTATAGATTCTCCAGATGGGCTTAGGGTTTAGAATTGTAAAAATTGAGACCAGCCACCCTATTGTATTTTTTTTTACTTCTAGGTTCTATTATATGATGCTTGAACTTGGGTCCTGGGTGAATTCAATCCATTTAAAAACGGATTTAATGGTAGTACACTAAGTATAGCCTTATTATAATTATCAGCCCCTTAGAAAGCAGTTCCTTCTTCCTGAAGATATTGGCTAGTCTGCTCCTTTGAAGGAAACATATTATAAGGATGGTCTGATTTATTTCTGTACTGCTATTTAAATTTACTTAATACCATCACTGTGGCCAGACAGTCTGTGTATATATAAAAAAATCTTACATTTGTATATGTATGTAGTACATGATATGGTGTCTTATATACGGCTCTCAGGAGCACTGCACATGTGACTGTTACGTGACATTGGCAGGTATAAACATGTCTGGCAGCGCCATCTGTTAATCTTTAGTTTAATGTTTCACTGGTTGACTTGTAGCTTTGTCTTCTGCACACCACCTCTGGAGAAGCGAGAGCCATTGCGTGTTACTCTCAACGTGAAGGACATATTCAGTCGGAGGAAGTGAGACAATGTCGGCCCTTCATCCCAGTTGGCCTTCGGTTTGAACCTGTGCATGATACATTCATGCATCAACTCAGAGATTTTAGACTTGAAGCAAAGTTTGGATTTTGCTGAGAGAATATATATATTAATTACTGAAGCTGAATAAATGTTGTCGACAAGTGACCCTTTCCTTCGTTTGCAGTGTATTACTGGTTTTTTGGACTGATATTAGTTAGCGATAGATTCTACCACAAGGAACGTCAGCTGGACATTACCGTCGTAACTGATTAAAGATTACACTGCTGTCAAGTTAAATCAAGTGGAGCATTTTTGCATGTTTTGGTGAAAAGTATTTAAATAATCTTATGTTCTCTATGATGATTGCCAGTGTTTTTTTGCTAGGAATAGTAATTAATTCAGCTGGTTAAGAATATTAGCTTGGACTGGAGGTTTTTAGCATACATTTTACACCAGCTTCAACGCTCTGAGATGTCCCTGACAATTGCCTTTCATTGTATGATGAGTTATCATTACAATGGTTTGTGACTTTTTGCATTTATGCGTAATATGTAGGTTTGTTTGACTTCGTACATCAAGATAAATGACTGTTATGTTTGTGTGACTTGAATGTGCTACTCAGGTGGCCTTAGCTCAGAGTTAAGCTCTGTTTTAATTGTATTCAAGGCAGTGATACTCAACTGAGCATGATCTTCACTTGATGATTAACTGTGGCCATTGGTTTATAGATTCAGCTCTTAAGTGTTAATAATTATGAGATAACCATGTCCCTCTATTGAGATCCTGATAAACATGCATCCTTCTGCAAGTGTCATTGCTAAAGTCTGAAGTCTTGCCACAGTGTGACTCATCATGTGGGGTGGTAATTTTCGTCATTGAGTAGGACGAGGTGGTGGTGGTATTGGTTTTTAGTAATAGTGGGTTAATATAATGCTTCAAGCCACGTGTCAGTGTATACTTGTAGCCTAAGGACTGAATTTATATGTAGACTAAATAATCGACACAGTAACGAAGTAGGATTAAGGTCGCTTGAGTCGTCAGGAGTGAAGTAGACTGTGTAAACGTGCTGTCATCATAAGTCAATCCATGTAATTATCTTTTTTATGCAAATTTGTGTCAGTTTGGAGGGATTTCTGTAACAACCTGTCTCTATGGCTATCTCATTTGTAGGCTGTCTATGTAAAATCCGCTAAAGCTAAACAAACAAAAGCTATCTGAAAGAAGTCAAAATTGAGGAATGTTTATTATGGTAGCTAAGTTTACGGTAAAATCAGAAACCATTGTCATGGTTACAGGGCCTGTGAATGGACCAGTTGATCTTGAACTGGTTGTCAGATGCAATTACTCCACAGCAGCTCAAAATTCTCCACTGCCTGCAGTCCCGCAGTGCCAGTCCCAAGCCTGGATAAAGGAAAAGGGCAACGCTAATGATCTTTGCTATCACACGGTGTCGTTAAACAGCAACTACCAATGCAAGGCTTACGTGTAAATGAAGAAGACGCATAGACAGCCAGCTCATTGCCTTCCTGTTTCGTGGTATGTCGCTTATCTTTAGGCTGCAGCTATTGATATAAACGCATACCCTCGTTATTGTGCATCGGACCCTCGCTGTCCGTCGTCGAAAGAGGCGCGTGGGTGGCCAGGGTCGGCGAGCACGTGGTTGTCCCATGTGCTTAGTGAAAACAGCAAAACATCGCTCATAAGGTCAGCCGCTGCGTGGGCCGACAATGGAAAGTAATTAATTATGCATACAGATAAATTAACATATGGGACGAGAGGGCGCGGACAACGCTGGCCAATCAACGTTTAGTAAACAATTTTTAGACGCTGGCGACACCTAGCCGTGGGAGGAGTGACCGCCACCGTGGTCCGTGGTGCTGGGTCTATATTTACTTTTCCTATGGTTTTGCTGGCGTTGATTGGAATTTTCGTTGTCAACCGTCATAAACCTAACGATTTTGTGCGTTAATCCTCAAATTTCGTAGAGAAATGTCTAATCATGCTGTCTGTCTGAACATCGAAATGCTATTGCGAGCTGCCGATTATATAGAAAAACACGGAGACGTTAAACCTAAAGATAGAGGTTAGTAAGGCCTTTCTGTCATGGCCGTATTAATGATAATATGGTTTTCGACGATCCTCCAGGGCATGGATTTTAAGAACGACAAGCGATACCGGCAATTTCTCACATATAATTCACAAATTACCGATTGGTTTGCTGGTGATTCTTTATTTAAAGCATTCAATTTGACGTTACTAGTTATTTTTTATGGTTTTTATTTTAGGGTTAGGGCGCGGTTGTGGCCTTTTTTTCGTCCACCCACTTCCTTCCGATTTCTACGTTGAGGGCATTTAGATTTTAGACTAGCGCCGCATATTTATTTTATTCGCAAACAGAGCGCTGTTGGAGTAGGTTTTGAGAAATTGCTAGGAGTTATTGGTTGTTGTCGCTTTTCTCCGTTAAAACACTGGTAAACCTGATCCCAATCATGTCATCTCACTTGGGTGTCGCTCAGAGACCTTCTGTTCATCCTGTGCCCTACTCCATGCAGCTCATTCAATCATTCTTTGGTAACCATCACAATACTGAGGAGTGAGAACACTGAGTTATCCAGCTTCTCAACTTCCTTCGTCGTTGATCATTTGGCAGAGTCTTTTACTGATTTCGTCTATCTGTGTCATAATATCCTGTAGTTCTGACCTTTGCATCACGTTCGTATTCAATCATGATGAATGCTGTCAATTGCTTGTTGAATTTGATGAGGACTTTCTGGTTATGTTCAATGCTTTCTGTCTCATTGTAAACTGCTTTCTTGCATGAACCTGGCAAGTGTTCTATATATCCATAGTTCATGCTAAACTTGACTATTGCAACTCTTCCTGAATACAGCTGTCATCCAAGAAAACCTTGTTCAAGCGATCCACAAGAGCTGTTTTACTAAGTAAACTCCAAAACACCATTGAATATCTTAACTTTCTCCACTGGCTAAAATAACTGAGGAAATGGAAAAACAAAGTTTGATCAATAATCTACAGAATAATTCAGTTCTCCTAGTGCTCCTATCTTTGCCAGTTATTCACAATTCAACCGCTTTCACTCAACTCACTCTTCTTCCACCCCACACTTCCAACACCTCATTGTGAAAATTTGCAAATTGCTCTGTACCCATAGCGCTTCCACCTCTCCAGAACAAAGTCTCTCCAGAATTACAATGAGACAGAATTATGGCATGCATGTGATCTTACCCTATGAACTTGCCTAAACGTTGCTTCTAGCTAACTCCCCAGGTATTTCACTAAAAGCTGAAAACACTGCTCTCCCACTTACCTCCCTCATTTTGTCGACTCTAAACACCATTCACTGCTTTCACTCAAAGTTTCAGAATCATAATCTGACCCAGTGGATCTTGCCCTGCAACTGATTGTTACTCCTATGTCTGTGGATTTTGTTTTGACTGAGCACCTGTGAATAAACTACAGTGCAATTCCCAAGCTGGTTTTTGGGTGCTGTAGAAATCGTAAGATTGAAATTACAATTGTTTCTGTATGTAGCAGTCACTCCTGGTTTATAAAGTAGTTTACTCAATTAACTCACAATCAGCCTTATTCGGCCAATTATCTGGGCAACTAAGAGTCATGAGAAATTGTATACCTTAATAGATTATTTTGAAAGACTGAGCAACAATTAACTGCGCACTGTTGTTGACGTGTAATTGCTAAATTCGGAGGCAATTGGAGTTGTAAACCCATGAAGTTTTTATTTAATAGAAAAGATTTAGGCATAATGACAACTTAGGATGATGGTCCACCATAAAATGAATTGAGGGTTTTTGTGTCTTTATTGTAATTTATTTATCTAGGCAGTGATGCAAAAGCCTGAAGCCAATAATAATCATAATGACGGTGTATAAAGGGTTTACACCCATTCGCTTATTTCTGGGGAAGAAAATTTATGTCGTTAATAAACATATAAGACACTCGAAGTAGACATTTTAAAAATTAGCCATTATTAGGGGTCTACATTAAAAACACCATGGTGTAATTTGCACTAAATGCAAACGCATAGCCTTATTTTTACACTGATCTTGACTTTGGGCATGTTTATTGGTGAAGGATATTTCCTGTGCAATGCAGTTGGCCTAGGTGAAAGAAACCAAATGCTGTAGTCAACTGGAAATGGTAAATCACCCAGAACGAACCTTATTGTTTTACAGCAATATAATGGTAGCCTTTGAATTATCAGTTGTGGTTTTAATTGCCTAAGCGTGAGATGGGCTTTTCCAGCAGGATTTTATATCCTGTGATATCTTTTAGCACCCTGGATGAACTTTTATAAAGCACTTCTGGTGTGCCTCAACGAATGAGGACATTCATGTGGAAAATATGTGCTCTACAAAAGCTTCTGATACTGGGCAGGCTAATACATTGCATGCCAAAATGCCTAAAGTGGGTATTCCAAATATAAAGTGGATATTCCATATTTCCTTCCAATCCAATTATAAATATTCCAAATACGTTAATTATTCATATTTATTTATGAATAAATATATAATAAAAATTGGTATTTCTGGTTGCTCATCATAGTAAAGTCAAAGCAGTATTTTCATCATTATTAATAATGAAAACCATTACTGTAAGTATTAATCTGGATTATGTTATTAATATTGTGTTTCAAGTGATTTACTGAACGATATTACTTATTTGAATTCATTATAAATACTTCTGCAGAACTAATTAGGTGAAATACTAAATACATTACCTTTTCTTATGGTTCCTTCCTTGACTTTGAGCTGTCGGCTGCCTAAGAAAAATGTTAAGGACGATCTTGTGGGACAATCGAGACCAGCAGTGTAGAGATGATTTTGACTTGCAACCGATGATTTTTTAACCTTTGTTACCATTTCCTTTCAAGTATTTCGTTTGTTTTCATCAGTTGTTCCAAAACCAAATGAAGATGAGTAGCAAACATGTTTCTTATGAAAAGAAGGGAAACAGGAAGCATGCTGACGTCATAATCTGCTGGATCACATTGATTGATTACCATCTTGGATCCCCTTGTCCGTTCAGCTTGTTCATTAAAATGGCCACAGCACACTGCCTTTTTGTTCACAAATCTTACCAATGGTGCCTTGACCATTCAATTTTCTCTTAACCATTTTTGCTTTGTTTGGCACATCTGATTCAAACTTAGTGTGACTTGGAATTGGAGAGATATTATCTACAGTCATACAAACTTTCAGCAACATTTACTGCCAGTTCCATGCATGCAAACATTATCCATGGCTGGCATATTCTCCCAGTTCTTGTTTGAGCTGGCAGTGTACAGTGCACCTTGCTTAGTGTACATCACTTTTAATTTTTATGTTTTGCATCTTGGTATTTTGATTTCTGCTGTCATTCCAATTGCAATCTCCAACAATGGACCAAAATGCTTGTTTTGTTCTGCCATTTGACACCTGTATATGCTTTGCCTACAATTCAGCGTAGTCTACTCCTTTTTATATATTGACGGTTGCACTTTTCTTCCCCCCCCCCCCATAGGCACCCGTACGCAGGCTTTGGTTGACCCATCACCACCAGTCACTTGAAGTTGAACACCACGCATTGTTGCATCAAGCTCAATACTATAATTATAATGATCCTAAACATTACTGTCCTGGTGTCCTTCAGTTGACCATTGATGCACAAAGACGAGCAAAACGACAATCTTGACATTTATTTCTGAATTAATGAAGTAGACTTGTCACAGTAAAGCACTAAAGCTATTGCTAAAAATTGAAAATAGACGAGTAATTGGCGGAAAGAAGATGACAAAGGCCAGAAGTAGCAAGATCTCATTCTCTTCACATGTCTTAAAATGGTTCTAGGGCAATTCATCGCAGACAATTCATCGCAGACAATTCGTCGCGGACATTCGGCGTGGTCAATAATAATATGAAAATAATGGTAAATGCTTCATTAAGCAACCATACAAATAAACAGCAATATTAAAACAGAAATTTAATACTAGACTGTCGAGTTTTTCAAAATATTTATGCCTAATATCAAGTTTTAATGGAACATATGCACTCTAATAGGGCCTATGAAATACTGAAGGTACTCTAATCTAACACACCGTCAGCTAAATGGTAATATTTTGAGGGAAAAAATACTCTCCAAAATTGTTCAGCTGTTAGCAAATCGTTACAATGGGTACACTGCTTAATCCATTAAATCGACGAGAGCTGACTACTCCGCATTGACATTAACATAGATATATTGAAATCTACCACAACGAATTGTCCACGCCGAATTGTCTATTTTTCTCCGCTGAATTTTCCGCGACAAATTGTCCGGCGACGAATTGTCTGGTTACCCTTAAAATTTCTGAACAATTACTAGTTGAAGTATAGTACAACAGTAGCATCGCAACACTTGCGCATAATACACATGGCAGTACAATATAAAAGTCAGGAAAACTTACAAGCAACAAATTTTGTTTTGTTTTGGCTATATATCATAGTTTTTGTTCAATCTATTTTTGTTTCAGTTTTTATTGCTATAAATTTCATTTTAGTTTCTGTTGTCTGTAAATTTTAGTTATTGTTTACGTTGACAAAAACGTTCAATTTTCAGTAATTGCCATCTTTGGTTTCAGTGAAAAAATCAGCATTAGTCTGAACTGAGGCAGTTCCATATGCGTGGCTCAAACCACTAGAAAAGCATGACACTGTATTGTCAGAGCACATGTAGAAGATCAACTAAATGACAAAAGTGATGTTTTATTACTGTTGAGCTGTGCTCACAAAATAAGATATAAATTACAGTTTGTAAAGAAAGAATTATCATGATATATGAAGAAATAAAGAGGCCGAGAGAGAGAGAGACAGATAGAGAGAGAAAGAGAGAGAGAATAGGGTCAACAGAATACGTGTTCACAGATGGTCAATGTGCCATTCTGAATTTTAATTCTAAAAATAAATATGCATTGTAAAGCAGCATTAGTCAGGTAATTCGCTCTATATAGTGAGGAGATGGTTTTGCCAAAATGCAACGGATGTCTTCAGTTTCACATTTCAACGAAAGTCACCCATAAATTCATATGACCGATGTGAAATTCTCATGAGCATTGACATATGTTTAACCGTCAGCAAGTGAAAACTTATCTACTCTAGGTTGAAATGTAGACCTAATAAAGTTGTTTGCTGGAGTTGATTCTAGGTCTTCTATTATCACTACACTTAAGACTTTTCTGTTTGTCCTGCATTGAACTGGGAGGTGTTCTGAGTGGGAAAACTTGAAGGGGCGCTATATAAAAAATGCAATAATGATTATAGATATTGTTTACTGGAAAAGGATGAAAAGCAACAGCAGTCTCATCAGCTGACCTCAATTGGCAGTCATGGATCAAAGTGCTAGTCAACTCCCTTCTGTAGCCCAGGCAAACTGAGCAAGTGGCGAGTCATCTTCATCGTCACCTGATCACTACACCATCAGATTATTCATTTTGTAGGCAGTTCATCGTAAAATGATAGTAAAGGTAACTGTGAACCGGTAGGTGCTTATGGAGCATCCACTTTGAAACATCTTGCCTGTGCCAGGGATTTCAACCCCTATCCCCTCTCTTTTGGGTGGTCCAGCATGGTAATTATTTATTAATCTGTGTTGTGAATACTGTCAATGTGTCTGTTAAACTGTGTTTCTCTAGTGTTGGACCATGTATATGCATCAACGCTACCAATGCCTCAGCAGCGAAAATCGAAAACGAGAAAGTCAATAGGTTCAAGGTAGGAACGGATTTTATTCCTCTTGGTGATTTATTGTGGCTTCGTGTCTGATAAGGCTTTGCCCTTCTGCCTGATATGGAAAGATTCATAACGATCTAGTAATTTCTGATTAGGAAAATTCAGTCCTCAGTTGTGTTGTAACAGGAATGGTACTGTAACAACTGGAATGATGTTGAGTTATGTTGTTATTTACAAGTTCATCATATATACATGATATAACTTACATGCAGAACACATGTATAGCACACAGATATTGCCACAAAAAATTCGAAATTGGTCAGAGTTTTGTACATTTATAGGTTTTGATAACAGTTATGCACCAATGGTTTACAGCTTGGACATGTATACCACTGATTTGCCCATGATTTTGAATAATGCAAAGCGGTGTCATGTTCTCATAGGCCATTAACTTAACATGCTGTATTATTTAACGCAAGGTACAAAGAAACTTGTATAATGATCTCTGTCAGTAGGAAACGGGTTTCATTCAATCATGTAACACGGTGTATTTATAAGGCTTGTTTCCTTGTGGCCACCATATTCATAAACCTGGTGCTTGGTCACACTATGCAGTATACAGCTTTACATATATTTATTTTTAAGAAGCCATATTTCATGATTGCATTTGCTAATCAAGAAATAGCTGTTAAAGATTGGTTAGACATTGGATGAACACAAACACAAATTTCTAGAGATCTTGGTAGATTGCTGTATCAATTCTGTGATGGTTGTGTAAAATGAAAATGCATCGTTGAATGGCTAAATTGGTGAAATATTATATGCTGCTATAGCGAATATTAAAATTATAATGCCATTGTCAAATTGGACATAGATTTTATATATTTTTTTAAATTCCAAAATTTGATCAGAAGCCGCATTAGATCTGCTCAACGGCCGCATGCTGCCTGTGGGTCGCACTTTGGTGACCCCTGCACTACAGTATAAATAATCTGTAGGAAAAGGTGAACTTTACATAAATGGCAATTTGACTCTTGTTATATTAATTCAGTTTGCAAACTAGAATATATGTAAGATGCCTTATAGATTTTATGAAGTGAACAATATAGAAAATGTTAAAAGAAAATTGGTTCACACTGAAAGTTTTCCGCAGAACCCTTGTCTTCACCTTAAGGAACCCTAAGTTTTGCAGAACACAGTTTGGGAAAGCACAACACTAGATGATGTGTTGTGTGGGCTACAAATTTGTAAAATGTTACTGTTATGTTTATGGTTAAAAATAAGAAAATTGCTTCTTCGTTGTTTAAGGTTGTCGAGTTTTAAATGTGCATATATTGGGTTTTAAGATTTTGTTCACTGACTAGAGGTAGATTATTTTGCTCATGTTGAATGAGAGGAAATGATGGCAGATAGGTTTACTTCATGCATTGGTTACAGGATGGAATACTAAATAAATAATGCATACAAGTAATTACATATATGCAGACTCTCTCTGAACATGCCTGCATTAAATAATATAAACAAACTTTTACCAGCAAATTTCAATTTTTAGCTATTTGCGGGTGTAATATTTGCCGAGGCGAATACTTCCAAATAGTCCAATGTTCTGCCAAAGCGAATGTCCGAGGCGATTTCCCGTTATGCCTTAGTATGTGTACTATATGGCATATACAACGTTGTTGTATATGCATTTATATGTATAGGAAATTCAGATTTCATGTGATGTGTTTTTGAGGGATATTTTTCATTTCTTTCTAATACCTTAGTTGTTGTCATTTATTAGTAACCTGTGAGCCAGGATGTGGTGTCTCATTCAGCTTTGTGATCTTAAGCATTGTGATAATAAGCAATATATATTATATATACAATTATACATAATGCATATTGTTATAAATAGTTTTCATTATTGTATGTTCAGATGACATGGTTTCTTATGTCTATCTATGGTAACTTGGAATTAAAATGGGTTCAGTCACATTTTCCTCTTGTTTGTAATCTGTTATATATGAAGAGCATTTAAAGGTATTAGACTGTATGACTTGGGAGAGCTCTTCAAGAATAGCATGAAAATCTGGAGCAGTCCTGAGAAGAGGACATATTAGAAATGGTTCATAGAGATGAGCACAAAGAGGGTCTATGAACATTACACACTGAGCACTCTGAGAAAGTCATTGTGGTTTTCACATTATTTTCTTTCACATTATTTCCTTGTGGGTGAAGTTTTTTTCATTTTAATGTGCATCGCCACCTCTTCGGTTAGTCGAAGCAGCACTTTTTGTGACGTGATTAGAGGATTGTTCCAGATAGCAACATAAAGACATAGTAACTATGTACATGTGTCCAAAACAAATTGATGAAATTGCCTGAATAACTAATTAATTTTGGTTGGGTCACTGATGTGCTTGTTACATGTTCTCCGTTTGCTTCTGGAAGGCACAGTGGTATGTCAAATGCAGCAAAAGTCATTCATCCACCAACATTAACATATTACTTGAAGATACAGTGAATTTTGCAGATTCCACAGTGTAAAGGACAACACTATTTGTCTCATTGGGAAAGTGTAAAGAAGGTGTATAGCCTATACCTGATGTAAATTTATACTTATTATGACTTGCACTAGTCGAGTAAGTAGAATATTAGATTAGCTTTTAGTGTAACCAAGGCAGTTGAGGCTTGTAAGATCTGTCTGATTCTAGGTGTAACCCCTATACATGTGAAAATTGTTTTGACGTGGTCAGAGAAGGACATGATGAAGTCTAAGCTTAAGGCCAAACTGCATGTGCAATCAGAACGATCAATGGTCAGTCAATCTAGCTACATCCACATGACAGCCAATCAAATCTGTAGAGTTGTTGCCTGTGCCTAAGAGAAGGCAGTCAGTTTTAGTAGGAGTCAGAAAAAGCTTCTTAATGTCGACACAGAGTTTGATAGAGCTGAAAGAGAGGAAGGAGAGGAGATTTTATGAAAGAAGTTGGCTGTATCATTAGCATACAAATGACAGAACGCTTACAGTCAATAGTTTACCAAGTAATATTGTGTCTGTAATGTAAAGAAGAGCAGTGCTGACAATGCAGAACGATTTGGGACTTTACGATTCGAGAAAATAGACCTTGAAGTCAATTGATTGATATGAATTGAGGGTGCAGGAAAAATGCAGACCAGCTGAGAGGGGACCAGGAAGGCCACAGTAGTTGGATAGAATATACCATAATCGCTTGTACCAAAAGCAACAGTTAGATAAAGCAATTAGAAGTGTTAATTTTCGTTCTAAGTCCATGAGGCTGATTATGTGATTGTCAGTAGTGAGAGAGCAGACTTTGTGCAATTTCAGTAGGTAGATTTAAAAGGTAGGTACAGTTTGCTTGATGACTCAAGCGATTCGTGACTTCCTTTACTAGGATTTGGAGATTATACTGAGATTAGAAATGGAACAATAGTTTGATAGGTCATCATGAGAAATGTAATTGCCTGCAAATGAAGTTGAATGTACTCCTGCTGAACCCTGGTGATGTGATGTAATTCACCAATCAGCCAAACCACAAAATTATACACAGGTTGCATAAGCTTAATGTGGAAAACCCAGAATCCCAGGTACATGTAATTGCATGAGCATCAGGATTGATGACTCAGTCGTGGTGACTTGAGTTCTAAGCAAATGAGGAATGACATACTCTTGAAATGGTGAAGGAGACCAGAGAAAGAATGCTGAAGATATGATGTTTCCAGATCTGTCCATGGGTTCCCCAAAGCTAGATGAACTGGATTTTAATGGGTTCAACTCGAGTCAGTTGGACAACACTGAGGTTTGAAGCATCCGATATATGGATCATTTTTGCTCCAATGAGATTGGTATTATAGCACTACTGCTGATATATTGATGGATCCAAATTTAATTCAACTCATTAGAATCTTCATGATTTCATAATGCAACCTTGCTGAAAGGTAGTACTTGATATTGCCCCTCAGTCTTGTCCAAATGCTCATTCACAGTTGCTGGTTTCTCCTTCATAAACTTGCAGCCACCACTTGTTCACTACTGATAACTAACTTCATCCAGTTTGCTTGCATTTGGTAATGTTTCTTGTTGTTTTAACTCAATTTGTGCTGCAGAAATCTGTATGGGAGCATTATCACATTTTCACTCTAGATAGTGTTGTGTTGTAAGACTCAGGTTGACTTGCAATGCTTTGTATTGTGTTCCGTTATTGAACAGTAGAGTGATCGCTAATCATTGATGATTGAAGATTTTTTTTAGTTGGTCTTGTTCTGTTTCTAGATTCACGCATAACGAGCTTGAGAAAAACAGGTTAGTAGTGATTACAGTACAATGGGCTTAACATGTTTCTTAGGTTCTGCAGATCAATTCTTTGGATTGAATGGAAAATAGGCCGACCCTGTCCACTACAAGCCATTATGGATGAGGGTGGGGGCTGAGGGATTCTGCCTGTCCACTGCCAATGATACTGGAGGATTACCAGATGCCATCCACTTTGCCGGTGCATGGGGAGTGGGAGAACGAGCTTCGAGTGGTCCTTGGAGGGCTGTAATGATACTGGACATTTTATTAATATAAGTGGAGGCCGTTCATTGTGTGGTTTCTGCCTCTAGGACTTTGTACCCTACCCAGAATGTGTAGTTTATCTTTAACTATGCTGTATCATGATTTAGGGTCACCCTCCGTGGTTATCCAGGCTTTGGCCGGGTACTACCAGAGACCGGCAAAGCCGTGATCAGGTCAATATATATAGAAGATCAGCCCTTAAGACAGAAAGGCAGTCTAGGTATGGTGGAAAAAAAATTTGAAAGGGATATGTTTTAAGTTGAGAACGAATTCAAGGAAAGCGCACAAGTGATGGAGAAGATCAAACAGACAGAGTTCCAAAAAGTATGTCCTCCAGCCAAAAAAGATTGTTCACTATGAACAGTTTTTGATTTACTAATGCATGAAAGGTTGCTGAAATTTTATTTGAATTCTTAGAAAAAAATAAAGGATGCTACAAATGCTTTTCCGAATTGTGATAGTAAGCCACAAACTTTGTATTGCATCAAATGTTTCATGGCTTGGATGTTGTTAACCGCATCTTATTGTATGAATTCTTTAACCATACTCGGTCAGATGCTCTGGCTTCCTGTCGAATTCAGAATGGGATTTAAACTGGCCATTCTAACCTGTAAAATCCTTACAATAGGCACTCCTTTCTACCATCACCCACTACTATCGACTTGCCTTCAGCCACGCAGTGTGCAATGTTCGGAATGAAACTTTTGGTTAAGTCACAATACAGCACTGTCGTGCCTTTTTTCCATTTCATGTTGCTTACAGTGGGCACTCCTACCTCAGTGAATGAAACCAATTACTTATGTTTCTGTGGTATCTAAACTCTTTCTTAGTTTAAGAAGTGCCTCAAAATCTTTGAGCAGCTAGATGTCAAACACTTTCTTATGTGGTGACTGGATTGACTGCTCCTCAGATTCACATCTCTGTCTGACTTTGTGCTTGTAAAATTTGTCATCATTTTATACCTACTACTACTGCTGTTGCTACTAATATTTTTATTATCAAGCACAATATAAAATGATAAATAATATTATAAAATAGTAAGTTGACTTATGTTTGTGGAATAATTAATTGCTGTTAGCGATGTTTACATTCATCTTCCGTTAGAGAAGAATGTAGCAACAAAACTCTTCAGTTGCCAAACTGGTGGCATGTGTTTCTCTTATGACAACCATAATTATTGTATTATGTCTAATGTCAGCTTTTGTAATTGATAGTTAACTGATGTCATACTTTGGTTTGGTGTTCACATTTTTTCTATGGCTTACTTTGCATCAGTTTGTTTGGTCAGTTGTCATCATTTAAACACTGGCTTCTTCTAAACTGAAGAGCTGTAGTCTATGTCTGGCGACTTATTGTCCAGCTGATCCACCCATATTGAGCCCATTGCCAATTAGCTGTAAGATTTATGAACCGTAAAAGTCTTCTTATTGAATTCCTAGGACTAGCTTGAGATCACATGAGATGCTGGACCCCCACCCCTCACCTTCTGAAAAACGGTTGGACAGTATTGTTGCATTTGCTCTGCAAACTAAACTCATACCACCCCAGACTACAACTTTGATGCAGTTGCCATGCAATGCGATACCGCAGTCCAACACTTATTGATGATATGATTGCAATCAGAAAAGTTGGACAGCAGAAATCCCTCAGAGGTGGAAGATTGATATCTTATGAATTATTATGCTGGTGCTATAGAAGTCGCTAGATTAGATGAGCACAAAAGGAGGAATTTTGTTGGTGGTCCTTCCTATCTGACAATGCTGTAAGACAATGAAGTAAGTCTGGGTAGATTAGTATCTCTATGATGCAACATAGGACACTGCTAGGTTTCTCGCTCTAACTGTCTTAACTTGCTCTTCGTACAGAATAAGTATACTATAGTATACTGAAAAAATACACTGAAAAAACTGCCTTATTCTGACAGTTAGCTTTACAAACCTAGGTTTTTTAAATTTTATTTCCAAATCTAAAAACTTCTAAGTCAAAATATTAATTTGTCTACTTTTTAATATCAAACGTTCTAAATTTATTGGAATTGTGACTTTCACATGGCATTCCTCATTCACTGGAATTGTTAGTATTAAATATGCATTTGTATGAAAAGTTCTTATGTACAAGTTCTTAGTCATAATTTTGTGTTTGGTGTATACCTGTGTGTGCGTTCAATATCTAAGAACCCTGAAAAATACCTAACGCACTTTCTTGAAAACACTTTTCCAGCTCTATGTTCGTAACTATGGGTTGGACAGGAAAGAATCTTTGTCATCACCCTTCTCTGCAGGTCAATCAATTCTCGTTCAGAATATTTATAGTGTTGAGTCAGGAGTCTGCTCAAAGGATGCATGCCTCTGTTGTACCTCGAAAAGCATTGTCCTGGTAACAAATGATTTATAAAATTATGTTGAGTTCTTTTGTGAGGTACTTACCAGCCACTCTGGCTAAGTAAGTGTCTTGGTACATGCATACATACATTATTTTGGCCATTTAGGTAGTTTAATGAGTGCGTTTTGGGTCTGTGTTACAGACGTGCTCACTTACGATACTGTCTAGAAAAGCTCAAGGAAAACGTTCTGCTAGGATCCAGTTCATCTCGGCACACGACGTTAGGCCTGTTGAACAAAGCCAAAATGCTTATCATGGTAAGTTCATTTTGTCTGAGCATTGTTAATTTATGCAACTGGGTCGATGACCGTCACTGGGTCATCGCTGTATGCATTTGTAGGGAGCCTAATAGAAAGCTTTTGAATTTGCTGGAATTAATAGTTTGATAGATGATGCATGTTACTGATGTTAACTGTATTCGCTGGACTGTGTGTACATACGTGATTAGCTTGTTGTCTGCTTGTCATTATCACTTTCCTTTTGCATGGTTTAGTTTTGTGATGTGGAGGGAAAAGATCCTTAGAGATCTTATCTTTATCATGTGATAGTATACTTTATGGTCCTTAGAGCTCTGATCATTATCATATGTCAGTATACTTTATAGTCCTCAGGCTCAGAGCTCTCAGGATTATCATGTGACAGTATGCGTTTTAGTCCTTAATGCTCTCAGGATTATCATGTGACAGTATGCTTTATAGTCCTTATTGCTCTCTGGATTATCATGTGACAGTATGCTTTATAGTCCTTATTGCTCTCTGGATTATCATGTGACAGTATGCTTTATAGTATGCTGTCTTTATAGTTCTCAGAGCTCTGAACCTTCTTTCAAATTTTGAGAAGTTGCAGTGGTCAATTCGTGTCAGAATAAGGCAGTGTTTTCAGTGATTGTATAGTATACTTTAGTTTACTTTAATTATACTGTTGGTGATTCAGCTTGATATAATGAGTCAAAGAGTTCCAGTTGCAGCACATGTCATGTTATTCTAGAGCTACATAAATGGTTGTAGAGGCGAGGGTTCACATATGATGAATTCTATCACAGATCTTCCAATTAGTCTTCAGTGTGTTGACTCTTTGGGTCATTCTTCTTCACTTGGCCAAAGGTCTGTTTAACAGACTTCTGCTTTGCATTGAGAGAAGTCTAAGCCATTTGTTTCAGGCCAGGGACCTATGGGTCGGAGTAGGGTCATGGTCTATGTGAACTACTTGTTAGTATGAGCTAACTAATTTAATGCTCTGGAGCAGAACATGAAAACATGGCTTGAAATAGGCTGTTTGTAGAAGACACCCTGTTGTATGTGGAGTGAGTTCTGTGTGACTGATTCTTTCTCTGTCTCTGTGTGTCTGTGTGTCTGTCTGTCTGTCAGTCTGTGTGTCTGTCTGTCTGTCTGTCGTCCTGTGTGTCCTGTGTCTTCCTTTGTGTGTGTGTCGTTTTGGTTCCCTCTGGTACTAGCGGGCTATTACAATCAGTGGCAATGATTTAAGGTCATTGATTTTGCTCTGCTACTGTGTGAGCAAGGCCATTTCCACCAGAGGTGATGATCGGAATTGCCAACAATAGCCGTATGGCAACACCCTTCCCAAGCAATAATGGCTTGCTGACACACACCACTACATGACTGCGGCACAGTCGGGCACTGAGCGGTTGCCATGTAGTGCCATAGTTTACTATCAACTCTTTTGCCACTGCTTTCTTTTGAAATTGCCCATGGTTATGCATAAATTACTGTCTCAATTCAGCCGAGGCAGTACCACCTTGACCTGCTGCTGCCAGGCGCCGACCCATAGCGATAATAATGGTTGATGTTATCCATCAGAATGCTTCGTTCCTGCATGCTGACTCATTTTGCTGAATGCCCCACATTCCTGCTTAGTGGGACACCATCTGTTTACACTTGGTGGTTTGCCCACATTCATCCAGCTGGAGTGCACACTACTATGTGATGATGATAACGACGACGGTGATGGTGATGATGATGATGAGGATGATGATGATGATGATGATGATGATGGCTCATATTCTCTCTTCATGGTGCCCCATTTACACCCACTTGATGAAATGCTCCATATTCTTCATAAGAGGAATAACCTGCATTGCCACTTGATGAAATGCCCTCCTCTGTTCCACTCCATGGAATGCCCTACATTTCCATTCGGTGGAGTGGTCCACTTGGCGACAACGGCCGTGCTATTGATCCAGTCATGGTTCGCATTCGATTGGCTACCATGCATTAGCAATCGTTGCTATTATGCTGTGGCTGTGAACGTTCTTGAAGAATGTCATTGATTAGGTTGACTCACTGTCCACGCTGTCCGCTTCGTCCAGTGTCCGGTTATTAGACGGAAGTGGTCATTTATTAGCGAAGACGACGTTCGTAAGGTCCTTGTCCTGCACTGGGATCGTATTGCCCGAATGTCTGCCTCTCTGCCTGCCTGAATGTCTGCCTCCCTCTCTCTGCCTCCCTCTCTCTGCCTCCCTCTCTGCCTGCCTCCCTCTCTGCCTGCCTGTCTCTCTTTCTGCCTGCCTATATCCCTGCGTGCGGCTGAGCATATCGATGTAGGCGTGTTGACAACATGCGCTGGCCTGGTTCGCTTATCGCTCTCTGGTTTCCGTTGTGATATCCTCCTTTGCGTGCTACTGGTTCCCTTGTTTTCTCTCTGTTTCTTCCGCTCTGGGATGTTTCTGACGAGGCTGCGTTCAGGTCAATGCTGAAAACTGCTTCTGCTGCTGCTTTGGCAATGAATGAATTGAGCTGTATTGTGATGCAGTGAGTTTAACAACCAGTTACTTGGCTTTGGTTTGGTCGAGTGGAGGACATTTGCCCCCCTCCGGACATTTGCCATGCATACATACATACATACATACATAAAGACCGTGTCATGTCTGTATGTATGTATGTAGGTACGTACATACATGCATATGTTTGCATTTATATATGTATGTATATTAATGTATGTATTTATGTATGTATATATGTATGTATTGTGCGTGCATGCGTGCCTACGTATGCACGTACGTACCTATGCATATGCATTATGGTTGCATGTATACATACATGCATATACATACACACTTGCATGCATACATACATGCATGTATGTATGCATGTATGCATATGCATGCATATATACATACGTACAAGTCGTACATACATGCACACATACATCATACGTGTGTGTGTATGTATATATATATATATATATATATATACATATATATATATATACCTGTACATACATGCATGCATACATACATGTAAGTATGTATACATACCCACGTACATACATGCATATGTACCTTTAGGGCGACAATTGTCCGGTTGGGCAATGGGCAATTGTCCGGGGTGAGGGGCAAATCTCCGTTCCCCGGTTTGGTCAGCCTTGGGTCAAGTGATTGGATTGTTTGGTTGTGGTTATATTAATCCAATTCCGTCTTGGTCTTCCTGAAATCAGGTCTTCAGATTATATTAGATAGTTTGCCAATGGTTTTCAGGCGTCCATTCATGGCTCATATTGGATGGTCTTAAATGGTTAAATGTAAACGACACTGCCATTGACTTTTGTATAAGAGGTGGTGACCGAGAGGTAAATGGACCGACTTTTCAGCTTTACAACTGAGTTTGAATCCGTGGACCATCAGTGTCGGCCTGAACTTTGGCTTGGAGATCATGAGAGAGCATGCCTGCAAGGTCTGATCTACCCATAATGATGAAGGGCATCGGAACGTCCTCGGGCTTAGGTCTCTGACCTAAATCGGTCCTGTCGTCCGTCCGCCGTCGATCGTTTGATTTAGAGCTCATTTCAACTTGCTGTCATTGGGGCAGGAAGTGGGGGATGGATTCTCTCTTCGGTATCTGTTTACGAAACGCTCTGCCACTTGTAGCTCTGCCACTTGTAGTAATACCGTTGTTGAAGATACAGCTGAAACTCTGCACAGCGGCGTGACATGCGATGAGAAAGGAGAGCATTATATCTTTTACTCGCATGACTTATTGCCTATTTTAACCCGGCATTGTCTCTCGTTCTGTCTGTCTGTCTGTCTGTCCCTCTGTCTCTCTTTCTCTGTGTGTATGTCTGTGTCCATCTAAAAGCAGTCTTTATCGCCAGGGTTTGTGTGGCTGGGAGCGCCTCTGAGTGGACTATCTAGGAAGGGCGCTATATAAGCCCTCTGAATCAGAGCTTGCTCTGAATAATAGAATGAAGCAATGTTGTTTTGGGTGATTACAAGTACAATTTTGCAAGTACGTATGGATTAGGAATCCGAGCATTACTTTGGTGTGGCTTTTTCTTTCTGGTTGATCTAGTTTTCTTTGTGTTATGGTTGACTAATCACCTGTGAATGTGATGTGGGTTGCCTCCAGAGGTGGTTATCCCAATGAACAATGGATGGTGGCGAAGGAGGAACAGGCATTGAGGACAAACACCCCGATTGATTTGCAGCTGCCCTCTATTTTTTACTTCATCTCTCTCTCTCTCTCTCCATGAGTCCGTGTGTATTGGCGGGCTATTGGAAATGGATTGACTTCATAATGACGAAGGCATCGGGGGGTGGGGGGAAGCAATTCTGCCAGCACTTTCCCTCTTGTATTTGGATGATTGAGGCCATGATCTAGCCCCATCCCTCCCCACAACGGCTTTGTATTTCCTAGGATTCTAGGAAAGAAGTGGATGCAATAGTCTCCTTGTCATCTCTCTATAGTTGTGTAGGAACCGTTTCTGTGAGACGTTGCAGTTAGGCAGACAGTGTCTTGCCTCATCTCACAGCTATCTTGGTCTTCTCTTTTCGTCTGGATATATTGCAAATAACTGTACTCTTAAGATTATATCATTATGATAGATATACGTGGTGTGTATGGCTTGGAGCAACTACCTTTTTGTGGAATTAGCATTTCTTCACTCATCTCTCTTTCCTTCATTACTAATTCTCTGCTCGTGGGCAACATGCCTGTGTCTCTTTCTGCCTGTGTCTCTTTCTGCCTGTGTCTCTTTCTGCCTGTGTCTCTTTCTGCCTGTGTCTCTTTCTGCCTGTGTCTTTTTCTGCATGTGTCTCTTTCTGCCTGTGTCTCTTTCTGCCTGTGTCTCTTTCTGCCTGTGTCTCTTTCTGCCTGTGTCTCTTTCTGCCTGTGTCTCTTTCTGCCTGTGTCTCTTTCTGCCTGTGTCTCTTTCTGCCTGTGTCTCTTTCTGCCTGTGTCTCTTTCTGCCTGTGTTTTTCTGTACTTTGACATGTCTAATCTAGGCTGATAACTGCTCTCATGCTTATCAGTGTATGACGACTTTTGATTTGGTGCTTGTCAAGTGTCGTACAAAGCACAGCACACAAGGCTATCTAAATGATGTAAGCAAATGTAAACAGATAATGTATCCCAGCACAGTCAGAGGTGTTGCGTGCTGGGGATGTTGTAACTGTGTGTAAATGCAAAGAGTGAAGGCTGTTCTGGGGGACTCACTCCTCTGCATCTTGGCTTCCACTTAGGTGTCTTAAGATGTGGTTTAGGCGTCCAAAGAGTTTGGGTTCCTAATTAAGAACAACCCAAAGATTACGGACAGATGCCTAGAAGACAATGTAAGGGAAGTCAGCAGATGTGGCCTTAATATATATTTTTCAACCACTGACCATTTCCCAACCATGTATATTTCGTTTTGGAAGCATTGAGGCCAAGTAAGATTGAAGGACATCTAATTACCTAGTGCCTCCATGTAGGTTCTGGGCATCCGACCAAATTTCAAATCCACTGGTTCACTTCAGTGACTTCACGTGCTAAGAGTTCACGTGTCAAGCAGAGAAATCTGCTGAAAAGGGGAATTTCTGATGAGCCAATTTATATATTACCAATTGATTGCTGATTGCATTACATAATAAGAAACCCCCAATGATTTCCACAGATTTTGAGCACGCAAAAGGCTTTGAATGTTCTATATTATAACTAGCAAGATGCACACAGACAGACATTCATTACTGCTACATGCATGCATACGAATACATACTATATATTATTACATTACGAATGACAATAATTGGCAACAACGGTTCCGTGTGGCAGATGACGTAGTTGATTTCGTTGTACTGTATCACACTAGAAATTCGTAGAAGACACGTTATTATATTGATGAGGACGTTGTTGATTTGTTACCAGCTGTCATTTTTGTAGTCAGCATCACTGCTGCGATTGTGGTATTCATCGTCTGTTGATGTGTCTTTGTGGTTGCTATGTTTTTATATGGTATTTCTGCGGGTGTTATGTTTGTGAGTGATCATCCCATCAATAGGTCAGTGTACTCATCATAGCTGAGTTTCCCACAAAAAACACATGCAAAATAACATTCACAGACATGAGTTTGCTGGTTTTATAGGTGCTCTATCTGTGAATGTTATTTTGCAGGTGTTTTTGTGGGTGTTATGTCTCATTGTGTTATGTTTGTTGGTGTTAACTCTTTGGATGTTATACATGTGGGTGTTATATCTGTGAGTATTGTGTCTGTAGGCGTTATATTTGTGTATTTTTTCTGTATGTATATCCGATGCATATCTGTCTAATTTAATTGCATAGTTAGTTGGCAGTTATTCTGACAGAATATTTCTTGTTGGTATTTCTTGTTGGTGTTGGTTTTTGGAAGATGTGTTTTGGTGACATTTTGTAGGGGGTGCATGATAATCTAGTGGTTAGTGTGCTGAACTGCCAACCGAGAGATTGGGGTTTGAATCCCCGCTAAGGCAGACCTTTTTTATTGAGATCTTTACTTCTACTGCGCCCCTGGCAAACTCAGCTATGATGAGTATCCCAACTGCACACTCTTAATGGGAGGATCAGATGACTGGGAAGAGGACTGGCCTTCAAATGCCAGGGCTAAGGAAAGTTAAACCTTCTTCTGTGATGTTTTGTGTCTTAGTAGCTATATGTCTCCAAATTCATTCCACTGTCAGTTGTTGAAAAATAAATCTGACGTGCAACTGTTTCTCGTTTCATTGCTGAAGAATTCGTGTTGTAAGCACTACTGTTTAAGAACTCAGATACTGTCTGACTCGTGAGGATACTGATACTTGTCCTTAATGAGCCTAGATTTGCATCCTGCATGATCCTAGGGTATTTAGGTCCTGATTGATTTCAGTACAGTGAATCACAGTTCATGGTCTGGAAAGAGTCTCAACTGCTTAAAAATAATGTCAGCAGACACTTATGTGACTAACAGACAGAAACGATGTTACCTTTAAGGTGCATGGGTACACAGCCATTTTTCAACCTCAAACAATTTAGCGACTCGTAATATGACGACGAGATGAAAAAATCGTTTCCGGTCGGCAGAGGCTGGTGCACCTGCACAGGTCTGATGGCTAAGGTGGGAGGTTTGATGGCTAAGGTGGGAGGTTTGATGGCTAAGGTGGAGCATTAGAACTCTCAGCGCGGAATCTGCAAGCACAAACTGATTAGCAACATTACCGTTGGACTGCAGGCCACAATCACTGTGCTCTATTTGTCTGACAGTGATGCAAGTGAGTGTTCAGAAAGGTTCAATAAGTGTCTGCTATTTTAAGATCATGCACGAGCCCCATGGACTCTCTTTTTAGCTGGCCATAAACCAGTTGCTTATGTCTGATCTAACTGGGAATCGTGGGTCTCCCACTTTCCTGATTTATGTGGATGATGTCAGCGATTGTTTACAATGTTTGCAGAGCTATTTGTCGGGAAAATGCAGGTCCTCTGTGGGGCTTCTATAGAGTTGCCGGCAACTCTAGGGGCGTGCACCCCATTAAAAATTTCGTTGTTTTGATTATTTGTTGGTGTTCTCATTGCCTTGCATAGGGTTCCCAGATGTGTGCTGAGGCATGTTGGATTTGTATTTTCCAATGTACCACACTTCCTTTCAATCGGAGTAAATATCTATCTTCTTCAGCAGAGGCAGGATCATCAGCAGCAGTAGCAGCAGCTGAATCGTCTGGCATTGGGACCTCCTCGACCCCATGCCTCCTCCTCGTCCTCCTACCACTTGAGCCTCTGGGTTATTTATTTCAAATGGTGGCAGCTGTTCCCAAGCTGAAGATTATGCCATAATTCATGCTAATGATTTTTTATGTACTCCTGTGCTGGGATTTTACAGTCTGCGTTTGTTTTCCATCCTTATCTAATGGCTTAGAATCGATTTTTGGCACACCAGCTTTCACCATTTCACTTGACTTTGTTTTCATTAGGTCTTTTTTGCTGCAACCTGAAGGATGGAGGAACCGGGTTTTCTTTCTCCTTTCACCACCGACCTCGTTGGCGCTTGGCCAGTATTTATGATAAAGACTGAGACAAATGACTGATCCTATTCTATCTTGAGGCCAGAGAATAGAACATCTGCATCTGTTCTAATTGTGACTCTTGCATCAGAACAGAGTAAAAATGTGGCTGTCAGAAATAAAGTATTGCTGAAGCTTTTCTCTCAATTATATTAGGCTGTTTTATGATTATTATTATTGTTGTTGATATTGCTATTATGTTTTTTTCTTGTGGTGAGCCACCCAAACTAAGAAAATTTTTACTGATACCAATTGTAGCTGATCTATTGTGCAGCTAAATTGTTGGCATATTGCCTCATTACCTTGACTTATTTAGCACCTTTAAACCTTGCAAAAGATCCTATGTATTGATAGAGTATGCCTGCATACCATTGCCTGTGAGCATATACCTGATAATTCCTACATATACCGCTTTGCCTTCCTGCCTGACAGGAAATCTGTCCTTTGGCACTTACTCTTATGCATCCTATGTAATGGAGCATGCTTTGTAAGAGAATATGCTTTCATTTGCCATCTGCATTCATTATCTTGATGGATAGAACCCGTCTTGGATGCACCTTAGAATTGTCGTCGATTTCTACCACCCCACTGCAACGTTTACCTGTTCGAGATACAAGCATTCGAGGTGCATGGTGTCGGATGCATGCTGAAAATCAACATAGGCGGCTGAGTTGTTTGCTCGGAATAGCTTGCAGCACGATAGGATCAATAGCGCTCCAAGATTGGACTCTGTGAAGACCTGCACGTTCTTCTATTACGCACGATCTCATCTGGATCTCGACTAGCTTGCACGTTTGTTCTCTTCATTCTGATTTTGATGTAGAATCGTTTGCACATTATTCTTTTTCTGCACGATTCTCGTTCCAATCTAGGCTGCGTTTTCCCCATTTGTCCATTGGAAAGGCCATTAAATTGTCACCTGGCTTCGTGAATTCAGAGGCTTGTCTGTCTTCAGTACAGTTTCGTAATTAGCTTGGTGGCGTTTGTATTCAAGGGATAGTAGCAATCTCATGCTTTTCAGGCTAATTTTTACTCTGTTTTGTTAGTGTGCTTTTGTTTCATGCTGGATACAGTAGTAGCCATAATTACTTCACCCAGTGTTTTACAACTTGGCTAATTCAGGCTGCAATTAATCTGAAAAGAGCTTTGCCAATGACTGAGGCACAAACGGTTGGCTATATTGTTGATCACTCCAGGTACTTCTTAGGCTATACTGGGTCTTCTCTTAAGTAGCTTAAAAATTAATAATTTATCAACTTTTTCACAAAAATTTCAAATATGTCATGATTAAAATCAGTAAATATATAATTTAAAAAAATAAATATTACATTTTAATGAATCTGTTGCTTCTATATATTTAAAAATTGAGTCAGTTGACATCCAATTTTATTCGTCAGTGGACACTATGAAATTGGCCATCTGGCAAAAACGAATGGGGAACATTTCATGTTCAGTTGATGCTATTTATTCTTTGTTTATATCGTTAAAGGGGTGATAATTGAGTAAAGGATGCCATGTTGGATCCGGTTTGGATAAACATCTAGAGTTTTTAGACTGAAGAAGAATCAACCGCTCATATGATAATATGACCAAGAATACTTAAAATACGAATTTGTTTCTCTTGGAGATGAAAATATGTTACATGCAGTACCACACTTAGTAATGCTGCCATGGGCATGTGGCCATCAAAGCTGTTTTGCCACTTATATTCACTTCATGCAAGTGACACAGATAGACCAATTGATTTTTTCATGAGTGCAGGGAAATAGCAAAATCAACAGAGGCAGATGGTTGAGAGCATTAAAGTTTTGTGCATTCAGAGCGTCTTTCTTAGCTTCCATTTGTATCGCAAAGTCCTAAGAGCTTTTTACTATTGGAGAAGACCTCATCCCTCCATGTGCAAAGGAATCATTTGAATGTCCATACACTGACAGATCGCTGTATGATTACACATATAGTATGAAGTTATCAGCGGATGATCAAAAGTTATTACAAAAGTTATTACAGGAGTCGAATGTAACTGTACGGCAGCCAATGCAAGTCGCGCATCACGTCCTACATAATGATTAATTATAATAATAATAATGATGATGGATGAAGCAATTCCCGATGAGGTGATGTATGGTAGTTGCATATGCATTGCATAGTTATATAGAAGCACCTGTACAATCAAGCATTATTAGTTATGGTCAACGATCTTTTGTTGAAATGCAAACACGTTAACAGTGGTTCACCAACAAAAAGGACATGCTGTACAACTGTGTTGCTCTTTATAAGATGGTGCCAAGTTTGGGATCCGCATTCCTTATGGGTTATACCAGAATTCTCATCATAATGAAGAATGTTTTAATGAAGTTGGGAAGCAGCACTACTCAACAGGAGTCCATTTAGTCCTTTAGGAGTCAATAAATAGTGAAATTGCCGAAATATTAGGTGTTTAGCATTAATGCTGAAGAGCTTCTTTGGTTTTGCATCACAATTTCTTGCTTGCAATTTTTCGACCACATTAAAATAAATGTTCGACTGCGGCAAGGTCAGTGTTTATTAGTTTGTACCGTTTTCCTACTGCAATAACCCAAGTGGTTGCCTCTTATAATGGTGATGACCTTGGAATATTTTAGACTGCGTTGATGGCCTTGGAATATCTGAGACTGCTGCGGTGAGTCAGATGGATTGTAGGGTCCTTGGGTGCGCAATATCTGAAGTGTTTGTGCATTTAGGATATGGTCCTTGTAAAGTGTTCACGTACTCCACTGACTCGGGACTCCCTCCCATCATTCATTCTGCCCATCATCATCGCTTGGTTGGGTGGAGCAGATAAGCCCAAGTTATGGAGCGGGTGTTAAAAAGAGGGTGTAGTGCCAAATGAAACTCTTGCGAAAGCAGTTCCGAAGTTTGCTGTGATCTGTTCATGTGAACAGGACATGGAGACTTGATTCTAAAACCAGAACTGCTCTGGCAATACAGTTTGCTGCTGTGTATATCGTCATAATCATGTTTTGTCGGAAATAAAACTGCATTTTAGCGTGGCTTGTGCAGCTACTTTGTCTTTCTTTCCTCTGCTGAAATATTAGGTTTCAAATGTTGGCATAAGGGCAACCGGATTCTATAAAATTCGTCTGACTCCTATTTGGACTTGACAAATGGTAGAGTATTAGTGATAGTTTATTTGATCCCATCATCATCAACTGACTGGCATCAGGAACTGATGATGTTGTTGATGACGACACTGTTGTTGTTGTTTATGATGATGTTAATGCTGATGACAGTGTTCTTGTTCATGATAATAATGATTATCTGCCCGGGTGTGTTGTACCAAAGTGGACATTGTCCTGGGGATTGGGGATGCAGCTTGGTGTTTGCCTTTGCCTAGAAAGTTAGAAATGATGTGACATTATGAGGAGCACGAGGGTTTACGCTACTGCAGTCCTGAATTATCACTGAATGGATTGGCCTGCTTGTCTGAGCAACATAAAATTATGTGGCCAATTGGTGCACCATGAGTTAGGGAAACTGATTACTCCCTGTGAATGTATTAGCCAAATAGTACCATTATTATCCTGACTTATGTGTGGTGTGGGATAGCTGGACGGCAAGGAATAGGGGGTAGGGAAGAAGGAGCGGACTGTGACTCATAGGGTGCATTGCTTTCTATTCTGTTTGCCATGATTCTTGTGACCTTTCCTCTGTTGACCCTGGAGTAACTGGCTTCTGCCACCTCTATGTAAGGTGATACGGACATAACTATGGAGCAGTGGTAACACGAGTGATAGAGATGGCCCGAGCTGGTTAGAAACATTCTTATGGTTATTTAGCTGGTAATTTGAGGGTTGTAACGAGAGCCCTGAATCAGGGCAGCTCATCACCAATGCTCAATTACCGCATACCAACCCAAAAGGCACTAAATGCCTTTCAAGCCCTATGTAAATATTTTTTATTGTGTATTTACATAGAGCTTGACATTATATATATATATATATATATATATATATATGTGAATGTGTGTTTAATGTTTATATATACATACATAAATGCATACATGCTTTGCCTCGTATCTGACTAGCAATTTGCCCCACTAACATATGTAATGTATTGTCATCGAGCATATGTGCTGTTCTCTACCTTTCTTGGACAAGTTCTTGAAAACTATACCATATGCAAATATAATATGATTTTTTGCAGAAGAGTTAGTGACACAGATTCTTCTATCATCCCTTGAACTTTTCCCTAAGAACTGATGTCTGACCTCTTCAAGAATTCCTACCCCGCCTCATTCGATCTTCCACCTTTTCAATTCTAAACAACATCCACCTTAGCAGCTGCTATGCCTCCTCTCACCCTCAGGCAGCCAGACAAGGACCTCATTCGGACGACCATTTTGGACAACCCCTCTGACTTGACACGGCGCTCGATTATTAATGGTGCCCTGCGCTTGGATTGAAGTTCACGATTATGATTACGATTAGACATACATTTATTAGCACCTACTGCAGAATGTAGGCCAATAATTATCATTAGAGAGAACGCTGAATGAGTTGGTCACAAGAATCAACATGTCTTATTCATGTTCTCTATTTTTAAAACCCTGGGTGTCCTGAAAAACTAAGCATGAGGGCGACAAGGAGACTAACTTTGGCACTGGATGTTGTTTCTACTGTCAGATAATTGGAACATTAAAATGGCATCTTCTACATTTTTTTCCGCAGAAATACAATTCCGGGACAATGTAATGTCCCGGAATGGACCTACCCGGGACGCTGGACATTTTGATCAATTCCGGGAATGTCCCGGCAAATTCAGGACATATGGTCGCCCTAGGTTCATTGACTGCTTTAACAATCCTATTTTTATGATTACGGGTGTCTCGTAATGGACTCTATGTGAATTTGCAGTTGCCAGTGCAATTAAATCTGTATGCAGCTATGCATATATAATATATTTATAGATGCATTAAAACATATTATGTGATGAGCTTATATAGATGAAGCAACAACAGATCAGTTACTGAGGCCTTGCAACATTACCTTGACCTTGACCTTTTACCATTTGTTCCTGTATCAATACATTGCTACACCCATAAACTGTCCAGCTTTGTGATAAATAACTACAGTCACTTGCATGTTTGCACAGAAGGCTTGTATGAGTGGAAATTAGAATGTACTTTAATCCTGGTCAATTGATCTGGATATCAGATTGCAATCATCAGAAATGCATCTGACCTCTCTCTTACTTACTGACAGCTGGCTTAATCCAGGCATGTGTTCCTTGTCCTAACTTGATATCCTTTCAAAGCCTGGTAATGAAGTTTAATGGGACAGATTGGTCCCATTGCTGGCTTATTCTCTCTGCCTAGTTGGATCTGTTGACTGCTTTTTATCATATGTCAACAATGATCCTGCTTCATCCAGATTTGAAATGAAATTGAGCTGATTTCTACACTGACCTTCTATATATTTCTGCATTTACATAACATATATACACTGTGTCCGGGGAAAAAAAAGACTCCTTGGGCATATTGCAAAACGAAGAGTTGATATTCATTGATTTTTTAAATTCGAAAACCGGTTAAAGTCTGATATATTTATCGTGAAACTTTTGAACTGCATATCTCCTAATCTTTGGCCGCCAAACAATTTTTTCCATCATTGATGTTTGAATTTTGATGCAAATGACGTATTCATGACGTAATTATTGAACGACTAGGACATTTATATTTTAAGTAATGTTGGCTGCCTAATTATGTCAGGATCAAAGCGGTTGTGGGATTTTATATTTGCAATTACCCTGTGGGATCTCTTTTTTACAGACACAGTGTATGTATGAGCCTACAAATGAATACACGCATTATAATATCATACATGGGAGCTTGGCAGAGCACCCGATGAATACATTGTGGCCCAGAAGATGATGAAATGGACACAGAACAGTTATTCGTACACATTGCCATCAAATGTCTGGCACCAGGAACTGATGATGATGATTATGATGATAATGAATGTTATGCATGGATACATGAATGTATCCATGTTGCTCATTTATGAGCTGTGAATAGCATTCCTCATGTGTGTATGTATGTATGTACATGGCCATTTAGCACCTTATAGGAACCTCATGAAGATGCTTAGGAACTTCTCAAAGTAGATTTATTAATACTATACAGTAGTTTGCATTTTTGCATTTAATTGTATTAATATGAAGACACAGTGCTATCAAATGTGGAATTACAATTAGATATGTCATCGTCTTTTTGATCTTTTTTATTACTTGTGTTGAATATCAGCGATTAATATTGACAATAAATTCACATGCTACTGGGTGACTATCAATATGCACCATTACTTAACATTAGCGAAGTAGTTTTAAAAACAAGTTGCCTACCCGTACTTATCTGGTAGTTGCCAAACTAGTTATAACTGCTTGTCATCTGAAGTAGTTAAATAATAGTTATAACTATTTATTTTGAAAGTAGTTAGGGAGTAGTTTTAACTACTCTTCAAGTAGTTAGTGCTCATCACTGCCAGTAATTTACTTTAAAAGTGCTAGATGGCTCGAAGAAGCGATTGAAATACGTGCACTTGCAATTGGGCGAATGTGTAATCAAAGAATACTTTCCTTCATTAATTCTACATTTTCTTGGTTATAAAAAGGTTAAAGAAATTTTTCCGGAGTAAACATCTGTTTAATATGTTGCTGAGTTCGCATGCTGTGTTCACAAGGAAACGAGGCGGAAAAAAGCCAAAATTAAAATCTTAATTGATTACAATCTTCAAATAGCACAAATATAGTCTTATTTTAACCAAGTAATTGCGCATTTCTTCCCAAGGAATTGTCTCTAAAATATATTTAATAGCTTAAATCCCGGGCGTTTGTCCGTGATACAAATATATCTGTAAAAGGGTTGAACTCCCGATCGTTAGACTATTGAGTAAATACCTATAAACACAGCATAGGTAACTCCCTCTAAATATAGTTATGATATCGTTGCTTATTAAATTACTGGACTAGATTAGAAAGCACAGGTGAAAGCGGTTTCATCTGTGTGTGTCTGCAATATTCTTTTAAAGGGCAATCTCTAACGTGATCAGACGATGTATATTTAGCATATTTAGCGTAATAATTATTTAATAGTTTTCGTTCTTGGCTATTGATCTACGTGGGTGGGCTGGCAGCTAATTAGTCGATTGGTGTTGAGCTCTGAGTGTTTACTGTTTGCTTAACCTTACACTCTGATGATCATATTGGAGACTATATCCGATGAGAAGAAGAAGACTTTTCTCCTTTTGATTGAGAACAGGTCGATGTTGTTGATGAGACAAGTTTTTCTCTGTTTTCAGAACTTGAAGGAAACCAGTCGGAAACTGGAGAGCATCAAGACGCAGGAGATGCGGCAGCAGGAGTACCTGCGTAGGTGCTTGGACCAGACGCACTGCGGGGGAACGACGTATCGCGAAAGGGCCGAGCACTCGCTGAGCGAAAGCAGCAGCGGCTCAACGAGCAGATCTCCCTTTTCCGAACAGGGTGAGTCAGTTGGCCGCAGAGATGCCCATTGTCTGGTCATTCAGCTTAACATCACGTGCTTAATATAACACAATGAACGAACATCACAATGACAAGTATTGTTGTTCATATATAAACTATTGACTTTGTTTAATTTCCAATGGCACAAATGCAAGGCTCAAATCCTAGGCTGTAAAAGAGAGGAAACATGAAAAGATTCAAATCTATGTGTTGCCAATGAGAAAGAGTTTAGCTAGCCTGAGAGACAGCCATATTTTCTTAGCCTCAGCTTATGGGGTGTGTTTCTTCCTGTCCTCTCTATCTCTCTATCTGATCTTTTCCCTGACAGTCAGTGTTGTGCATTACACATTACTGTAACTAGTTACTATTATGTGATACCTTTTATTATATATAGTTACTTTTATAAACTTCAAAGTCTACTTTCATCATGGATGGAACTGAAAATTGAGGCTACCATTTCCACCTAAAGTAACTAACTAAAAGTAGTGCTGTATTACTTTTGAAAAGTAACTGTAATTTGTTACTTGTTGCTCTTTTCTGAAATAATTATTTGTAGGTAACTATCTTCTTTTTTCTGTTTGGTAGCTATAGTTACCTTTGAAAAGTAACTAACCAACACTGATGACGGTGTTTGCAGTCAGTGTACATATTTTAGCTGAGTTGTCTTTGTGAAGTTCTGAACAGTCACCATACAAAAGCATGCATGCATACATAGATGTCATACGTACATACATACATACATACATACATACGTATAGGTCTGCTATATGTTTGCATGAGTGCTGATGATTATGCAATATGCAAGTTATGCAAACAGAAGAGATGTGTCTGGAAAATAAGTCACACGTGCTGAGATGAGAGAGGAGATTACTATCTGAATGAAGCCGAGGTGGGCGTTTAGGTCTATCTAACTAGTGCCATATGATCTTATGAGTTCAGTGACACCCACTCTGTGCTGCTTAAGGTCAACCAGGCACGTATCACAGAAAAGCATTTTGTGGATTTTTATCTCTTGGCAAAAACATCTGGGTCATCATGAGCAGTTGACTTTGTCTTCATGTGCTGTCACTGTCATGAGCTTGCTGACTCTGACCATCACTGGCAGCTACACAGGCAGGTCTGATGAGAGAGGTTAGGTGGGTTTGCTGATCAGGAGCCCAAGTCTATGACATATGCCCAAAGGTGTATCAAGCTGTTCAAACTGAAGAAACCTGTTATTTCAATTAGGATTTTGAATGAAATGATTACTTTATTCTTTGATTATTAATCATTTGTATCCATCTCTTGATTCTATATGTCATGTGACTCAGGTCACCGGAGAAATTGGATTTTAATAATTTTATCTGCATTAAAGAATTGCAACGTATAATTGAATTCTAAGGGCATTGACCTAGTCTTATGCTAGAAGTCAACACAGTTCAGGTTTATAGGACTTGGCTTTAACCCATGTGAACACTAATATCATTGTAATGTAAGTTTGAAATGTTTATGGCACTAACAGAAGCAATGTCGTTGGAGCTGTCTGCTTCAAAAGTGCTTAAGTAACACAATTTACGAAATCAATAAGTCAAGCTCCAGAGAGTCAGAATATGACAGACAGTCAGATCACCGTTTAGGTGGATGGAGTTTAGTGTTGAAATGGTGATGGAAGTAGGGCAAGGATTAGATTAGGATTTGTGAAAAAGCAGTGTTTGCAGTGAACGACCTGTGTGGAGATAGCAAGAGGCGAGGCTTTGGTGAGTTCGTGTAATGGGATGGATCAGAGATATCACTTAATACTGGAGGGAGTCTGTTCCAAGGAGGCAAAACAGCAATCGATATGGAGCGATTTACAACGTTTTTGATGAAATGACGGAAGGGCAGAGCAATGTTAGGGTGGAAGAGAAACGGGTTGAACGATGTGATTGAATTGTGAACAACTGATGGAGGTATGAGAGCTGGGATGATTGGAGTGGTGAACGATATCAATCAATCAATCAATCAATCAAAAATACTTGATATATTGTGTCCTTTCACGATATCTACTCAGAGGCGCTTCCGACTTAACCATGGATGAACAGGACAGTTTTATGACTCTATATATTTTAGGTATTTTGAGCTAGCAGTGATTGATGTGGTGATGTTTGAGTTTCTGGATCGAGGGCATTCTGAATTGTTTAGAGGCGGTTTATAGGAGATGTCTATGTTCAGGGTGAGAGAATTGTAGTATTCTAGTTTAGCGTGGACTATAGATGCTGCAATTGTAGACTCAGTTTTGAAACCCACTGTAGGGTGGAGTCTGTAAATGTCACAGATAAGCATGAAGCAAGAATGGAAGGAGAGATAGATTTGAATCAAAAGGAGAGCAATGTCAGTAAAACTTTAAATACTGGGTTGTGCTGCTAATACATTCTAGTTTGTAATTCACCCAAAAGAAGTAATTGAAATAATATGCTAAATATGTTGCTATTAAACAAATCTACGAAGAACCATGAACCTTTATAACTTTTAAAGGCTATCATACCTTTTTAATATTATTTGAATCACAACAGTTGTTATTATATTATAGTTGAATAACATATAAATTCAATAATATTTTGCATTTCAGTATTATATTTTTATTTGAAATTCATAGATGTGCAGTCGGCCTAGAATTGATTATTGGTTTTCTGGCAGCCATAAAACCACACCATTCGTGTGATCTCATTTTCGTGTTTTTTTATATTTTTTCATAATTGGAGTCGGAGATAGACCTCAGTTCAGACCGTTGAACCAAAAATTGATTTTAACATTTTCTTTCTTTATTATTATCATTACCTTTCTTATTATTCATTAAATGTAATCTGATGTTGGCCTTTTTAAAGGTTTGCATCAGACATGGGCTCATTGATAGACTTGGAAAAAGGTGGGTCCTCATGATCAACCCTGAGAAATGTCTGCCTCGTGGCCCTCTTTCGGAGCCCATGTACACAGGTGGGATGCTGCGATTGCATCAGGGATCATGTGTCTTAGCAACACGATCCGCCTTGGTTTCCTTATCGTCTTATTCTGCTGAAAGCTGGAGAAGACAATTTCCTCATGGCAGCTTAGCGAACCATTGACCATTTTTTTTTCTTCGTTTATCATTCTGGAGATGAAGTTGTCGTTGCTTGAGTTCAAGGCTAGCCATTCATTCTGCGTTTCTTATCCAGCTGGGAAGAAGGTGCTTGAGTAATCAATATATCTATCGATCATATTGTATGATGCAGTCCTGAAACAAGCGTAAGTGATGCCTACCTAACTCAACTGCTGATAAAGGTTAGAAAGGTTAAATTCCATAGTTGATAAAAACGTAAAAACTGAAGTGAAAACGAAAAACCCTGCATCGTTTTTTCTCTCAAAGAAATAAAAAACAGAGGAAATGCGCAAAAAGATCATTATTTTATAAAAAAAATTATTGTAACATTATTCCACAAATATCCATTTTGTAGAGCATTTTCAAATTAAAAACTGCAATTTCATTGTTATCAACAAATGACAGAACTATATTAGTACACACTGAGTAACATTAATTAATCTACAGCAGTTATGTTATTTTGGTGTTAGTTTAGGACCTTTTGTGCCTGGGTCTCTTCACTCCCTCCTAGTCACCTTACTCTCTGCTCGGCCACAGATGGCCTTCTGGTTGTTCCCTATTTGTGTGAGGCCACTGTTAATCTGGACACATTGGTTGCAGCTTGAGCTTTTCAGCCTTTTTTCCCTGTTCCACTAGCACCTGAAGTTCATTTTATTTGCTACTGATTGCATTGACTTGGGTCAGAGGTGCCTCTGAATGGTTTAAGGGCGCTTTTATACATATTTGATTACAATTTGCATGTCATATTTGAATATTCAGCTTTTAAAGGTAACGATCAAACTCTAATGTCGGATTTTAAACATTTGTGCACAATAACTTTTTGTGGTAACAGATTTCAAATGCAAATGGTAAGCCTATTGCTTCTGGAGCGTTTTACAAAATTTCAAATGCTGTATTTGCCCTAATAGTATGTGGAAGCAACATTTAACAGGAAACTATGAAGTTCCATCTTGCCTTCTTGTTTTTTTAATTTATTTTTAATTTGTTATTCTTGTGTTACTGATCCACTCCTTCTTTCCTATCCATGGCTCTTCAACATTTCCATTAATGACTACTGCTACAAAATCACAATGTTAGGTACCTGGGCTTGACTTTATGCAGATAACTTTGATATCACCACCACTTGAAGAGGTCTGCAGCCAAGGTCAATGTTTGACACACTGTTACTAACAGTTCTCTCTGACTGTATGGCACTTGGGGTACCCGTACCATGACTTTAAAACTTCATTCCTTGCTCTTTGCTATTCAAAAGTAGAGCGGTGTGCCCTGTGATGTTGCCGGTCAGCCCAAGTAGGGCTAATTGATATCCCTCTCAATGCACCCTAAGTGCTGTATCTTAGACTGATCGTGCCCAGCCCGGCGCAGCTGCTAGGTTCTAACCACCTCTTCTCGGTTGGAAGAGATGCTACTGCAGGGCTCATGCTGATTACGATGGACGCTAACAAAGATTTACCTATTCAGATTTACCTGTGATATCACTTGACACCCACCTGTCCTGGAGACACGCAACTTGATTGGATATGCCATCTGGGGACAAGAGAGCTCTTTTCATGGATGGTGTACGAATAGAGGTAGCAGCGGATGTCACTAACCAATCCTTGTCACTTAGCCATCTGAAGTGCATAGCTCTGAGATATGCAGGAGCACATAACATGGCCAGGTGGTTATGCATCAGTATAAGGATAATGAACTCAGTGCAGTCTATCTTGCATGCAGTTAGATAAAGGACCACACTCACTCTCTGCCAAAGTATCTTTTGTGAAGTTCTCTCCTCCTCTACAACTCTGGTCTGCACTAAACCGAATTCACATCAGTGAGAATTGCTGTGCAGTCAATCTTAACAAGAATTAATTTGTAGGTGCATGTGTATGTAGCTGTCTTCGAGAAAACTAGTCACATGTGCAAGTGGAACCAAATTAAAAGAGAATAATGGTCTTTAACTGCATCCCAAATAGAGGAGGCATAGACAATAGAGGAGTCCTGTGTCACATATTGAATGGAATCGTATTCCAGAATGAGAGACTGACAGCAATAAGGAATGCCTCCGTGTTGTATGTGACACTTTGGAACAGATGATCAACCAGACCAATCGATGACAACGTACTGCAGAGAGCAAAGATCTGTGCGGCAAGTGTGCATGACTCTGAGGCCCATTGTCGCTGTTTGAGGTAGGAAGGAGAGCATCTGACCAGACTGTTATGCATCAACAGTGCTTTAGATCACAAGCTCAGTGTGTCTCTGCATAGGCAACCAATGTAGTTTATCCTGCACTGTAGTTAGATACAGGACCAACGCGTTGAATGACGCCAATTAGCCGCACTCCTGCTGCATTTACAACTGGTCGAATAATCAGATAAATGGTCCAGCCTGAATAGATATCATTGCTGCAGTTCAATCTAATGCATATATACAGATGCATCTGTCAGTGTGGAAAGTGCTTTGGCTGAGAGCAAGAGTGATGTAAATTGATCAGAACTGACACAGATTATAATTATTATTATTAGAGCATATTTAGCTTGTTTTGTCTTTGGTTGCTTAGAGGTCAATTCCAGGTCAAGAGTCTCATTCAGGTCTCAAGCTGAACCAGAGAATAAATCAACTTTTCAAAAGTTAAGCTCTGGGTTATGCAAGTCCATATTTTGGTGCTGCAACGGTTACCGAGCAAGACCAGTACAGTTTTTATGGATTTTGCGGAATTGACTAGGAGGATATCCATGCTCATGACACCTCAGTTGTCTCAACCAATTTCTCAGCTATGGCAATTGCTCTGAAGCTTGATCATGAATATATGCTTGAGTACGATCAGCACATTGGAGAGCAGCAGCAACTCTCAAGGAGGATAGACATGGCTTGAGTCTGCAGTTTAAAGGACGTAAATCAGGTGACCTAAGATGAAGCATGTGGAAGTTCAATTGAGATGGGGATCAGGTTGATATCGTGTAACCAAATATCAGAGAGTGGTTTTATTAAGTGAGGGACAGAAGGATGATCCACAATGCCAAATGATTTTCAAAGTCTTGTAACAGAAGGCCAGGATCAAGGAGCTGTAGGCTGCATTCATCACAAAGAGCAGGTTACCTGGCTTCATATAAAGCACCAATGAGATCATCAATAAGCAGGCTTTTGAATGAAACCTCTTGAAATCAGATGCTGTTTGGGTAAGAGTCAACATGTACACTGGTTTTGTTTTGGACTTAAACTGTCCTGATGAGGAACGTGAAACAGGACACCCTGCAATGAGGACGAGGAAATGCCTGGCTGAAGTTTACCATGAAAATCAGATATAATGAGTTTGCCAAGTTTTCCCACTTTGCACTGAATTCCTACTATCATTTGCTCTTATATTGTTGCTTGCAGTGATAATGCACTTGTCTGGAAGATGAGTAAATGTAGATGTAGAGTTGTCTCTGTTTTACATTTAAGCTTCAACATTATTTTGTCCTGTGTGAACTGTGTTTAACGAATTTTTAAACTAATGCACAATTAGAACAACATCAATGCACAAGTAGACAACATTTTTGTACACATTAGATGGCTTGAGAACTACTCATGTATTGCACATGATGCATGTAAAATCGAATACCAGACTCAAGTGTATGAAGGCAAAAGTAATGACAAGGTGTCGTCATTCTGTCTTGGCAGGCGTTACCACAGGCGTTACCAAGCACAGCAGTTATGAATATTTTACTAGTAGTATCAATTTATCATTTAGACGGATTCTTTTCTGGGGCGACTTTGGGTTGGGTAATTGTCAATGTCGTGTGCTTTGGGAAGGCCTTGTGAATCATAGAAAAGAACCAAATTTCTCTCTTTTAATAGATCTTATGTAAATCTCGAAGTGTTTAGCCAGAGTGCTTTTGATTACTTGAATAATGCCATATTGAATATTCTGTGAATGATTTATTTTCTGTGTCTTTACAATTCATATGTGTTTCATAATAATCAATATTTTTACCAGAGCGCTTTGACATAGTGTCTGTACTCTAGATACTGTTACTGCCTGCTGGCCTTGGGTCGGCTAACAACAGAGCTCTTGTTGTGGGCTGGCTACAGTTGTAGCTGCACAGATCTGTAATTGATGTTCTGACTAAGATTAAAGAGTTGTTCGTCAAGGGATTGGTCCCTGGGGTGTAGCTCAGTCAGTAACTAACTCAGAATTATCAATTACCATGAACTTGATGGAGGTGGAGTTTGTTGTTGGGAAGTGTCTCTAGTGTGACTGGTGTCATAGACCGAGAATGCAAATATTATGAATATTACGATATATAAAAATTCACGGATATTAAAACTGCCAGCGAATGTTAAAATTAATTTTTTTACTTTAGTATTTTAATACATTTTAAGCAAACATATCAATCATGAATAATTGTATGGAATTCTGTGCCATAACTAGGCAGTAATCAGAACCTTAAACTACCAATCATCTCATTTTAACACATTTTCAGACACAAGCTATAAATTTAAGACTTACAACTTATTACTCAATTTGTACACAAACGTAAACAGTGACGTTGGAGTACATTTAGCAACGAACATTTGCAAATATTATAAATGCCCTAATATTCGCGAATATTCATGAATATTTGTGAATATTCAGCCCTTGCTTAAAGAATTCACATTCTATGACTGGTGTATATCTGGCTACGAGCTGTATACAACGAGCATGCTTATATAGAAGCTCCTGATCTGGCATATTGACTGTACGTTGTTGATGACTACTTCATTGGTTGGATTAAGATAAGAAACTTATGTACAACCATGTACCTCAGCTGTTGCTTGTTGTTGATCTGTTGTTGTCCGTCGACTATTGTTAAGGAAGTAAATGACTTGAATGTTGTTTTAAGTGCATGATAAACCAGCAGTTGAGTTAGTGAAAGTCATTTTGAGAATTGAGTCAAATTATTTTGACCATTGTCAGAAAATAAGCAGAAACCATTTCAGATGAGTTCTGTCTTATGGAGTGGATTTTTTTGAGTTTTCCATGCCAATCTTCCCCCATGGCATTTCTCAAGAGCTGATATAATTTCTGGGTTGGTATTTTCCAGGCATGTGGGGATTCATTGCGATGACATCTGGGATGGTCCCAAGAGAAAACCGGTTTTCAATCTTGCCTTAGGATACATCTGCACACAGTGCATGCCATATAATTTCAGAGGTGGATATTGTTTGATTTAATAGCTTTTCGATAGATAGGATTACCATTTTCGCTTACGTTAAGTGCTCCAGGGCTTTTCATTCTAATTACTACTATCCAATTGAATTATGCATTTCTATAAATAACCATTTTACCTTGAAGAATTTTTTATGTGTGCTTAGAGTGTTTTACCTAGATGATTGATTTTCCATGGAACTGGATGACCTCAGATGTTGCTTAATTGCTGATGTATGGCTCTAAGATATGGAGTCATTGGAGTTGGATGTTGGTTTGGACACTCCATTCCTGCTTAGCAAGAAATCAGAGCTGGAGAGTCGAGAGGGAGATAGATATCGAGAGGCAGATAGATATCGAGATGGAAATAGATATCGAAAGGGAGATGCATGGATATTGAGAGGAAGATCGATATCAAAATAAAGATAGATTTCGGTGCAGAAATAGGTAGATTTTTTAAATCTTAAACTTCTATGGATTTACATTTTTAGGGTCAGTCCACTGGGGCCTACATGCAGCGGGCACAACGGGAGTGTTTATGCATGACCCTTGAAATAATCGTTGGTTGAAAGTTGCCTGGGCTATAGAATGGGGCGTATGTCCCTGCCTTGATGCCTATTTCTGACGTAAGAGCTGGCTGGAATGTATTGTATGTAGACAATTTATGTATTGCCCTTTGATTGACTCACAAAAGCGTTGCACATAAGATTTCAATTTTATCAGAGCAGGAAATGCAGCTGAAGGTGAATAATACTCACCACTAGAAAGTAGCCTATTGACATTTAATAAGCAGAATTCTTTAGGGCGAAAAATTGTGCTATATAATTGTTATCTGTGACCTACTGGCAATGTTCTGAATTGTGGATGAATGAAGGAGAAAGAGAGACAAACAATAAATACAGAGTTGTGTTACACACAATGCGATAATTGCAAGATACGAAGGAAATAGAAGCCACTTAGACAGACGAAGACTATGCTGGATAGATAACATTAATGAGGACATAGCATCTCTTAGACGAGCACTAAGGGGAGCAAGGGCCTGACAAATGAGCGAAATTTGAGTTGATAATTTATTCGTACCCGTCGTCGCCAAATGGCTGACATCAAGAACTGACGATGATGTTAGGGGTTGATTACAAGGTATTTATGGTGCACTGTATTGTTCATTGTAACGAACTGTTATCATTTGGTGAGGCTGGCAGTTTATATAACAGGTTTCCATGTGGTTGTGGCGGTTTGCATGTGTATCGAATTGGTGTTTACATGCACATGATAAGCATGGGTAGTAAAGACGGAGGTGGAATGCGTGGTATATTTCTGGAATAGTGTCTTTGATCAGTATAGCCCTGAAGGTATACATGAAGAGCAGGTACTAAAATTGATAAAATTGCAACCAAGTCGAGCTAAATCAGTGACCCTATCCAGCGTTTGGTTTCTGGCGTAGGAAGTGATTTCTATCTGTTGTATATTGTGATGAACAGTTGTTATTCGTGGTTTAATATGAACGGATGAACGCCCTGATACATTCCGTGACTGCATGGGATGCTTTGATGAGGGTACTGCTTCTCTGACTTCTGATCAGTGACTGGATTATTATGCTCAGTCTGTGCCGTTTTGGATGGACCTTGATGTGGCTGCATGTTAGATCACGGTGCTATCTGAACTTATATCTGCCGTGACCACATTAAAGACTAGAGTGAGATCTGTAAGTAAAGTGAAAACTGGGGAGATGCTAATCTTCTGCTATTTGATCATTGAGCTGTCAGTACCAGGGATATGGTCTCGAGACCCCGGTCTTGGTCTCAAGACGGTCTCGAGATCGGAAAACTCCTGTCTTGGTCTCGAATGCGTCGGTCTTGGTCTCGAATGCATCTGTCTTGGTCTTGGTCTTAAAGGAACAGACTTGGCATTGGTCTCCGTCTTAGGTTAGCATTCTTGGTCATTGGTCAGAGCAATTTCTTTGATATTCGTCGGTGATTTTCGATTATTAGAGACACCAGACGTTTAGGACCTATGCGATTATTGTAGATTTATGACGTGCTGACCATCTATATATACATGTTACTTCGATCAAAAATTGCATTTGCAACGGAACCAGTCATTTCAAAGTTTGCTTTCACAAATTTCAAGGTTTTGGAACAATCTAATGTTATGTGGTCGGCCACGTGTAGTCACTGTTAACCTAGCTATAATTCTGAGTACAAGTAGGCCTACACCATTCAAACTATCTACTTGTTCAAATGTCTTAAAGTATTTACCTATCGTATACTGTAAGCAATTTATAGTGGGATATTCTTAGGCCAAAGCCAAGGGCTGAACCCGCAAAAGTTCAGACTGGCCGATAAAACTATTTCCTGAACCATTATTAAGATTAGTATTCTTCAGGAATATAATTCATGTTTTAAGCACGTTATTCCGTTTTGGCGTCTTAATATATTGAATTGTTTATAAAAAAAGAGTTGGTCTTGGTCTTGGACGTCTTGGTCTTGAGGTTTTGGTCTCGTGTCCAACACTGGTCAGTACTGGACTAATTTGAATGTCTTGGCCAGGAAACCATGTGTTGCAATACTTGCCATGTGTTCCCCGTCTTATTCCCATTTCAGACTACTTCAGAAAGCTACAGTGTGCTTGTCTCAAACCTAGAGCAGGTCTTAAGAGTGCATATGAACCATTGAGGTAGGCCTACATGATTCATGTAACACAACTGTTATCATTGAGTGAGGCTGGCAGTTTATATAACAGGCTTCGATGTGGTTGTGGCGGTTTGCATGTGTATCGAATTGGTGTTTCCATGCACATGATAAGCACGGGTAGTGTACATGACACAAGTACATGATTCACGACAGCACATGGAGACATCATCCTGCAAGCGCATCATACTGTCTTGTGTATTAAGTCATCCTTTGAAAAACTGTATTCTTCAGAAAATCTGAATTGTCTGGCAAAAAGCAGTCAATCTTTGTTGATCCGTTGGGTTCCATGTTACAGATGAAAAGAGGAGCATTGGTTTTGGCACATTGGGACGAAATAGGGTACCTCTCCCTCCTTGAAAACATATCTGAACACTCTTGGTCCTTATCAAGCCGAGACGACGTGTTGAGGTGTTGCCACTCCATCCTGCAAAGATTTCTGTGGGCATTCATGATATTGAGCGTAAGATTGTCTCCTCGGTTTGTCAGGTTCTTCGTCAGTGAGTCTGTCAAACAGTTGGTCATTAAAAGTCATCATCGCCTTGCCTTTCAGCATTGCACGATGAAGACAGTTACACATTTATTAGAAAAAATCTGTCTGATACCGATACTGTGTCTGGCACCGATACTGTGTCTGGTACCGATGCTGTGTCTGGTACTGATGCTGTGTCTGGTACCGATACTGTTGTCTGGTACGGTATGTCTGTGACATTTATTGAATGCTGTGGTGGGTCTTCTTTCATTAATAAAATATCTCTTTATTAAGCTGGAACGCATTTAATTTTCTGCTGAGGGCTGTTTATCGTTTCTCCACTGATGAACAAACCTTACAGTTATTAACTGTGTTGCTGACCCAGCTTGGCAAAACATCCGGACGCCTGGTTCATAATTAAAAACATTTTGGATGAAGGAGACATAGGGAGTTATGACTGCACTTAGAACTGGTTTGGCCTATAGACAGAGTTGTGGCCCTTAACTGTAGCATTCAGATTTGTCTCCCATATTTCATGTGGATTTACTATGTAGTGCGTGTGGTCTTTTGATCAAATGTTGGAAAGCTGAGTTGACTGTTCTGAACTCATCTGTACTAAAATCGGACAGACTTTTCCTGATATTTAGTAAAGTTTGACGATTTCAGTGAAGTTGATTTCAGTTCTAAAATTAACATTCAGCTGGTTCATCTTGCCTGTCTGCTGTATCCTGGCTTCTGGTTTCCCTGTTATGGATCATTTTTTATTCTGAAATTCTTTTTTCACTTGGCGAGTTTTACATTACAGTCTCTGGACAGTTTACTTTGGTGTGAATAACCTTTTGGTGCATGTAACGCCTTGATTGAAAACAGGTTTTCATGGAAAACTGTGTTTACTGTTAACATGATATTTATAGACACATCTTTGCTAATCTACAATAATGATTAATTTCTTTTAATTTCAAACTGACAACTGAGGTTATTATTACAGGAGTCAAATTTAACTGTCGGCAGCCTAGCAAGGCGCACATGATGTTGTGCATTTGATTTAACAATGCCACTGTCTAGCGAATGAATAACTAGTCAACCTTCAATCAATCAATGAAACTTAATATAGCTCTCCTTCAAGAAATCTACTCAGAGGCACTGCCAGTCCAATCTAGGCCATATAAGACAGAAACAGGACAGCAGAGCTCCCTAGGGTAAGTAGGTGCAGCACCACAAAGAGAGTGCCAGACAAGGAAAGAAATTCGAAATGCAACAACCTTATGGGGATACGGGTATTGAACTCTGTACCTCAGCTCTGTGTTCCAGGGTGTTGTCCGTTACTCTGCGGCTGATCCAGTGTTTTTGTAAACAGTGCTTGGGTTTGCACGTTGGCTTGCAGTACTTGCCACGTTAAGAAACAGAGAAAATCGCAGTCCATGTTATTTGGCAGTTGTTTATTTGTCACTATACAAGACTTGCCGAAGCTGACAATCAATTGTTATTCTGCTAAAATATTCCGACTTTCACAGCATTGTACGTTGGTCCATTCTGTCATTGAGTGATACAAGAAAATCATTTAACATGACAGCAATTTATGTTTCTTCTTTTCAAGTAAATAATGTAGTGTATCTTTACATATGAATTCTAAGCAGTTCTTAATCACTAATTTATTAATGTGATCATGTGCATGCCTGCATGGAAGATCAGTTAATAAATTCAATTCAGAGTCGATGTAAAAAATGGAAAGTCTCTTGAAATTATATTCAGTATGGAGAATAGTTTTTCATTTGTTTGCATGAATATAACAATATGTATTATGTAAGCCTTGAGCGATGATGATAATTATACATAAAAATCTGTTGTTGATCAGTTTTACGTGAAGTGAATGAACTTGAACTAGGGCACACTTTAAACCCACGCTGGCTGTCCATCTTACCTTAATGGACCGCTCTTCTCCAATTCTCTGGGGCTAATGCGGTGGGGCTTCTGCGGTCGGTCCAGCCACGTGCTTGTCTTGTCAACACTTGGAAACCGCTCATTCATTAGGTCTGCACTTGAGTAGTCACTTCAGATAAGATAGTCTGGTAGTAGGTGCGCTATATTAATGCTCTCATTGAACGATGTAACATTCTAAGTACTTTGACTGGTTCTGTTCTTTGTTTCCTTACTTAATATAAATCGTTGCACTTAACACTATTCAACCAGGTCATCTGATTGTCCTTTAATCTGGTTGTGCCTAAAACTAGAATGTTCCTTCTGAACGAGCTTTGCGGTTGCTCTCGTTTTTATTTTGGAGCCCTTTCCCACATGTGTTCATTCCGCTGAGTCAATGTTTTGGTCTAAGCCGAGACTTAACCTCTTCTAGTCGCCTTATCCAGTACAGGCTGCCGATGATATGTCTTCTATAAGCGTTTTGCTGTTTATCCGGAACCCGTTGAGATTATTACTGTTGTTGTTGTGAAATCATGATGAGTGCAGTTCCAGAAGCCCACCCCTAACAGTGGGTACTGGGTAAGCATGCTACTTATATATTAAATGGTCGGTGGACCAAATACACATGTGTCTTAGGCTGTTATTTTAAGGATTATTGTTGTTTTCTTGGCAGATGACGTCGATATTGTTGGATCTGATGATAGTCTGGCCGATTCGGACGATCAGAACAGCAACGGCAGTGACGAATCAGTGGAAGATGGCGCCAAAAGACTTACTCTGACTGACGTCTTATGATCTCTTGTCGGCCTCCTCGGCAGCTATGGCGGCAGTGACACGTCCCCAACAGGTGGCACTGAATTTCCCAAGAACAGTGTTTGTGTGTACGTGTCCGTGTATGCCGTCTTATTCCAGACGTCGGCCATTGGTCAGCGCATCAACCGACGTCTACGTTGTTTCGAAGGAAGGTCTATGGTCTTTGGAGGCCAGCAGCAGCGTCCCTCACGTCCGGATATTATTATTATTACTAGACTATTGCCCGAAGAACAGACGATGTCAGCGTGAAAGGCATTGTTCCAGCGTTTCTTTTCGTTCCTATCGAGTAGAACAATCGTAATTTATTATTTTTCTTTGCGTTGATTTTTGTTGTCGCCCTTGCACCCGTCGGTCGATGTATGACCGGAAGAGCGGATGTGCGATTGTGCGTTTTCTGTGCAGTTCTATTGTTTTTTTCTCAGTTACCAAGTGACTGAGTTTTTGTTCTATTTATTGATCCCAGTTCCTACTCTGTTGGCATCTCGGTAGATTGCAGATTAAATCTGTCTAATTAGCACTGACTGAAATGATTCCTAACTTATTGTAATTGGTTTTAATTAGTGTATAGTGAGGTGAGCCTAAGGCGCTAAGGTGAGTGACGACATTGCATGTGAGTGTCTGTCACTTCAACGATTCTATTGTCACCTTTTCTGAAATGCAATTTGATGTGCAATTGTTTCGTCATGCATTTGTCTCTCTCTCTCTCTCTCTCTCTCTCTCTCTGTTAATCATCCGTTTGGTGGGTGCACGTGAGGCACAGTTTCACTGTTAAATTTGCTTTGATTGGTATTTAGTCATTCTCTTTGTTGTCATCATACCTAACCGTCGGTCTACTGAGGCCTTGATTGCTTCAGGTGTCGGAGAAGGGAGGTGACACACGGTTTAGGATGAGTATCAGCGACAGGTGCTTGCATTGTTTGATTCTCTCATTTCCACAGAATAAGCAATATTGGCATGCGGACATGAGACCATGACTGACCTCCACACACGTCATCCCCACTTTCTCTCCCTCCCCTGACGAGTTGACCTGTCGACAGGCCAGACTGGACGACCGACCAGCTAACACCCATGGACAATACAGCATACTGTCCAACAGTGGCTGCATGCCAAATGGCAGAATTTGGTTGTGTGAGTGTGGGCTCATATATTATACAGCGATGCTTGATCCTGTGATCTGCGCCAAAAAAACCGGCCAACCATTGCTGCTTTTCAGGCACGACTCATTCCAGACCGATGCACTGGCATGCACAGCAGCAGCATATGGCTAACTTCGTGTCGCATTTCTTTTCCGCTATTATTGCATATTATTGCACTTGGTGATCCGCTTCTGAAGGACTGCGCCAGTGGAGCGTGTGATGAAGGTTCTAACAGAATTGCACCTTCTGACTTGTCTCGACTGCTTTTCTTTGCTCCTGTCTTCTGTCGCTCTGCTTATGGGACGGGATTCAGCCTCTGATTGAACTGGGTGACTGTGAACCTTGTGAAGTGTGTGAGATGCGTGTGCATATCCTCTGACAACTTCTCCTCTAGCTCTGCTACGTGTCTTTTTATACAAGATTACATTTCAGTGTGCTGCGTGCACTCTATAATGACCATCTGTGCATTGTTTAACAATGATACATTTGTCCAACGTACAGTATATTGTTGCTGTAAGCACTGACAAGTTTTCAAATGGCGTTTTGCAAAAAAGACCTCAAGGCAATCACGACTCAGTTGAACTGGACCTATCAGGCTTTCATCTTAGTTTAATCTTAATACTTTTGTTATTTTCTGGACTTCTGTTTGCCCTTGGGTCGTGCATAAACCAACACCTTGGGCCATTTCCCTTTCTCAAAGCCCTGGACTCTATTTGAACCATTTAAAGGGTCGTAAATTAACCAATCACTGATTACCTTTTGTGCACGAATCTTAATCAGTACTTTGAACATTGCTAGACTTTTATTAACTTTGCTGCAAGAATTATTTATCTTGGTTTATGAGAACAGTTTCCAAGGTAATTTAATTTGCACTGGGTAAGGCAGTGCAGCCCTTTTACCTTACAAATGGTAACATTTGATTAATGCAGTTGACTTGGGTAGGTTAATGCTACCTTTTTACCTTACAAATGGTAAGATTTTATTAATGTAGACTTGGATAGGTTACTACAACCCTTTTAGGTAAGATTTTATTGATGTAGACTTGGGTATGTTACTTCAATCCTTTTACCTTACAATGGTAAGATTAAATCAATGCAGTAGACTTAGGTAGGGCAATGCAGGCCTTTTACCTTACATTTGTAAGATTTTATTGACGTAGTCGACCTATCAGAGCCAGGCCTGAGTTATTGCAACGGTCTTCAGAGAAAGATATAGTGGTTCAAGCAGAGACATGATGAGGACAGTGTAGCAGTGGATCATACTGTAGGGAGAGGTTGCATGCTCAATAAATGAATCGTTAATATCGAGTGTTGTGCTGGGATTTGACTCAGGTGCTGAGCAGTGGAAGAAGATGAAGAAGGCCTGCTGCATGTAATGAATTGACTAATGAATCTGCCAACATGCAATCGTTGACCAGTGATGGTTGGCTTCTTATAGTTCTATAGTGTATTCTTTGTTTTTATATAGTACAGGTCTGCACGTCATTATTATATTTAGCCAGTTTCATCCCAATGTTAAGTTAATTGGAATGGAACTTCCTGCTTTGGGGCTACAGGCCTTTCTAAATACTGACCTTATAAAGAGGTTGCTTTGTTATTGAGGTTGCTAGGGGCAAGAGTTGAATTAAGTATATGCCTCTAATGTCGACAGACTGTGTCAGAAATTACATTGTAATGAAGTACAATGTCATTGATGTGGGTTTTATTTAATTCTTAATTTACCAATTTTACTTTTATGGTTTCTTCTGCATGTTAGTTGAGCGAATGGAACAAAAGTGCATTTAACCTAGTGATTCTGATCCTTTTAGGCATCTTATATACACAGTTTATTTTCATGGAGATTGCAGAAAGCCCTGAAACAATTTGTTTAATGTGTTGCTCTAAAAATGTTTCTGTGCAAAGATGTTTCCATGTAAAAATGTTTCCATGTAAAAATGTTTCTTTTTAAAAAAAATTCATGTGAAAAGGTTTGCAATCTGAATTTCCCTAGGAAGAGGTTTTATAGAGAGGCAGGGAGTACTGGGTTAGGGACAATGCCCGGAGGCTGGAATTGGATTGTGATGAAAAGGAATTAGTTTATAGGAGATATAAGGAAATGTGCCCTGATGGAGTGAAAATGGTGCAGTTTGTAGGGAAGAGATTGGGGAACTTTTTCCCGCTTGTTCAGACTATATATGTCATTGAAGATAAGTGATTTGTTTTACTTCTACCCATAGGTTTAACTCTTCACCCAAATTCATCCTGAAGGATAGAAGATGTTGAGGAGTGAGGAATGTAAATTGGGTAAAGTTGGATTGATGAGCACTAGGCTGGAATATGTACAAAGATGAATTGTTTTTGTAGAAGATGAGGTTGTTAAGATTGCATAAAAGCCATGAAGACATTCTATGTGGATTTAAGGCCGGAGCTAAGCCGCATTGGCTCAGAATGTCATATGTAAGCGTGTTTTGAACAATTTTCACCGTTAAGTTGGGCCTACATTGATGAGTGATGCATCCTCACAGAAAGTGATCATAGCAAATACTGAACATGCTTGGGTAGAATTTGCCTATGCGAGGCTTAAAACGTTTCTGGCTACCCCTCAGTGGCTTCTTAAGGGACTGATCTCTCTGCTTCTAGTTAATAACAACAATAGAAAATGATATGAGGAGAAGTAAAACAGGTTAATGTATCTGGCCATCTAGATCCCTCTAGATGACCAGATGCCTTAACCTAGACAATCGAAACACTGAGTTTGTTTTCTTTAGTAGGACTATGGGAGGAGGGCCTTTCGATGGATCTTATTGTGACTCTATATAGATGGTCCGAATGCATGAGTGTGTGGATTTAGAAATGACGAATTGTTGACGAATTTGCCAGGTCCAGGATTCTGGAGTTTAAATCCTGATATTATTTGCAAATTGATAACTCATTGTGAAACCGTGTGACATGTGATGAAGTATTGTTGAACTATTTTATGGCTATGGGCATTGTATGCATTTTCAGCCAATATGTCCTTCAATCTCAGGACCTTGCCACCGTCAGCTAATACTGATAGAGGCGTGTGATAAATTTGATAAATAGTAATAATTAATGTCATCCCAAGTGCAGAGCAGCTATCTCTTCTTACCTTATATATTGTCATTCTGATCTTTAATTGATATTGATAAATATACGAGTTATATCTAGTTATATTTTACTCATTGAGTTGGCATTAATATTATTTGTTGTGGCTTCTATCATCACAACAGACTGTGAGATAAATACATTCGCTTGTTTTTCATTTTACTTTTAGCTGACTCTTTTATTGTTTTTGGCTTTGGATTGAACATCCTAGACCTGCTTAAAATGAAGCCACCAAATGCGTTTGAAAAACTTAAATTCTAAGAAGTCCCTAGTTTGCAGAAAGTACTGCATTTCTTACCATGCATCTCTTTTCCATGTAGTCACGACATTTCTTAGCAGCTGCTCCAATTTTCAAATGAATGTCGTCACATCTCTTCGTGAGCATTGCTTTTGAATGTACCACATTTAATAATTATCGCCGTCATATACTTTTATCGTACGATTTACATATGTGACTGCCTTATTAGGTATGTCGTTGTGAGTTTTGAAACAGAGAAGTGTCTTAATGGCAGATGTTTCTTATGGCATCAATACACTTGTTACGATTTGCGATTAGTTCTAGTTTTGTTTCTTCGTGCATGTTAAGATTACTGCATTTTCAATGAGGGGCATTTTAACGACCATGCCGATATTGCTAATAAACTTGTAAAAATTGCAATTACTAACTTGTATTGTGCCAGCAGCGTTTAGTGCACCATGCATAAACCGATGGTGCACCAGAACCAATTCGTAATCAGGTTATTAATATCTAGAATATCAGTCAGTTCTAAGTCAGAAATAGGCAGCCAATGGTGGCCGATCCGTTTGGGGAAGATACATTTAGCCTTACATTGAGAACAAAATCACATAGTAAAGTTACTGATAGGAATGGACAGATCAAGGGAGAGAGTTCCCAACTAAGTCCAGCAATCGAAGAGGCTCGTTATGGTCCGTTCTATGGAAGATGTCCTCTTGGGACCAGTTGTGTTGTTTATAGCCGAAAGTCTTGGAATTGCAGAGTTTAAAGAAGAAGCAAAGCTTTATCATTTTGTGAGACAAACCGTTTCAGATTGTCTTTGCTTAACAACATTTATATGTTTTATGGTGGTTTTTAGTAAACCTACTTTGTCAGCTATTTTCTGTTCATACTCTGAGATATTTTGTTGCACAGTTGTCAGATCTCTCTTAGATTGCAGAATGTGAATTCAATGTTGAATTTAAAATTGTTTGAATGCGAGTGAATCATTTAATTTAAACAATTCCACTGTGAATCACAGCAAGCCCTTAATTCCGTTACCCAAGACGCTGCGTGTTTACGAGATATTTTAATTTCCTACTCAAGAAAGGCTCCAACCCATGCTGTCCTATGCTTATGCTTATGCTCAATGATCAACCTATGCCTATGCTCAAGCAATCGACTCCAAGTCGCCCTTTTTTCGTTCCCTTCTTCCTTCCTTCCTTCCTTCCTTCCTTCCTTCCTTCCTTCCTTCCTTCCTTCCTTCCTTCCTTCCTTCCTTCCTTCCTTCCTTCCTTCCTTCCTTCCTTCCTTCCTTCCTTCCTTCCTTCCTTCCTTCCTTCCTTCCTTCCTTCCTTCCTTCCTTCCTTCCTTCCTTCCTTCCTTCCTTCCTTCCTTCCTTCCTTCCTTCCTTCCTTACTTCCTTCCTTCCTTGGTTTTTTCCTTCCTTCCTTCCTTCCTACCTTACTTACTTCTTTACTTTCTTCCTTTGTTCCTTCCTTCCTTCCTTCCTTCTTTCCTTCCTTTGTTCCTTCCTTCCTTACATTCTTCCTTCCTTCCTTCCTTACTTCTTTACTTCCTTACTCTCTTCCTTCCTTCCTTCGTTCCTTCCTTCCTTCGATCCAAGAAAGCCTTGTCTTCTTAGTTCTATGCTGTAAATCTAAAAATTCTTGATTATAATTGAGCACATCAATTGGCCCTTCTGTTAATTCAAGATGACCTTGTTGTAGTGCAACCTCGCTATAAGAAGGTACTTGATATGCATGCTCACCAGGGCAGTACAATAATGTGGTTCTACTGTATCGTATCTTAAGAATCTATGAAGTGCTTGTATGTTGGTATTACTGTTACTGGCTATCACAAAATGGCATTGCAAATGTTATTGGGCTTAGGATTAGCATTCTTACAGGTGTGTAGTCGAGAATTAGAACTGCTATTGACATGTAGCTTTAAAATAGTGCTGCTGTTTCTGATATACAGCCTAGGAAGGCTAGAAAGAGCACCGTTGCTAAGAACGGAAACGTACTTCTGCTGCTAAAATATTGAACCTGTAACTGCTATGGATATTGTAGATGACATTTCATTGATTTAATTAAACCGTGTCACTTTCTGCTAATATCCGAGTTGTTCAAAGGTAGAGTAATGGCTAGTCAATGCTCGTAGACTAGACCTGCTCTCGATATATATATATATATCGATATATATATATATATATTGCCTTTTCCTATCGAACCACAGATGAGCCATCTAAGTCTAAATTAATGTATTGCTGTAGATGTAACCTGCAGGCAAAGGTTGGGGGACCCCAAGAGTTGTCTTCAAGCTGTATAATCAAATGCAGCACAGAATAAATTACGTTACATTAGTCTTGAAGTGGCTGCTGATGTGGTGTTACTTGGTATTTATTTATATAGTGCCTTTTAAAGTCTTTCCCTCTGGCAAACAGAACACTACCATGTCATAATGCAGAGAGCAGCATAATCTAAGCGAATTTTGATGTTATGTTGGGATCAGCCCGAAAGTGCATTGTTTGGTTAGTTGCCCTTTCAGTCTGCACGGTGTGCAGTCATCAAAGTAGTAGTCTCTAATAGGATCAGACACTTCAGTCATTGTAATCATAATCTCCAGGCTTCTGAAGCGTCAAGTCCTAGTCCGTCAGCCCAATTGGTTCGATTAATAATCCATTCCATTTATACCTAATGTCTCACTCATTAGGTGAACTGTTTTCAGTGATTTAACTCTTAGGCTGCAATATTGTATAAACTCTTTAAACGGAAATACATGGAGGTCCAGAATTTCAGAGGAAGTAGGGTAGGCCTAACTGTGAAGACTGGTTATATCGGAAGTCACTCTGCCATACATTCAAACAGTTTTACGTTGCATACATGGCAAAGAATCAAGATGAAACAACAGAGACACAGAATATGCACAAATCGAACGAGGCTTTCTGCACCGGTCCCTTTATAGCGAATTTCATGTTGTATTTGAATAACCAGCCTCTGCGCTGACAGTCCAGCGTGCTAAGTACTAGACTGAATGATTGTGGATTGGTCTGAAACTCTGGACTGGAAACCACATATGGGCTGGAGCAGGGATGGCTAACCTTCTCCAAGGATTCGTGCTATAAGTGACGCTAGAGCATTATAAAAAAATACCCTTGTGTGCCCTTTGGAATTTAGCACAGTAGCCTAATTATAATTAATTTTTTAATCGTAGGACCTATATGTAGGCCTATTTTTATTGACTTTTTCAAAGATGCTTTTAGTAAGCTGTCAAAGTAAAATCTTTCCAAATGAAAATGTGAATTCGTGAGTAATGGTGTATTGCGAAATTAAAATTTTTTTCATTCTGTAATTCAAAGCAACTAGTAGGCTTGCACATCCAACTTGGGGCAGACGTGCCTCAGGCCTAATTGGGTTCGCCACCTCTGGTTTAGGGTTTTGCCAGAGAAGTTCCAATGATGTCTATGGACCTAAAAATGCTCCATTGCAATTGGGTTCTCTAATGTCTTAAAGGTAGCCATTTTTTGGCATAATTTTAGGATATCGCAAGGGCCAAATGGGGTCTCAGGGCCTTATAATTTATCCACGATCCTGGGTTTTGGGAGTTGCATCTGGCTTTGGTTACACTGTTTAACGTCAGTTACAATGACACTGGCATCGCCTTTGGTGAGCTGGAGCAAACAATAGTCATGCGATACGCTTTCGTTTATTAGAATATACACTTCTTCGGAACCAATTATCCGCACATCAGGAGTTTTTTGAGAAGCCCGCAGGCTTGTTTTGACGTCGAAGAGACCTTATACATTGTATCCACAATGTTTGCAGGTATCTGGATTCTCACAGAGCGCATTTGTAAAAAAGAAGCCTCAATGGCGCCGACAGCCTCTCGTCACTTTGTATTACTCATAGCGCTTCCTTATAATAAATGTGTACTTTGACAAAACAAGTGCCACATAGGCCTAAGTGTGAAGTAGGCCTAACTGAAGTTACGTTGCATCCAACGATCATGTTGCAGATATGGAATTTGGTTAAACTTTTGAAATTACATTATAAATTGTGATGCATTTTAAATTAATTTTCTATATATGTTTTGAGTTTACTAGTGCAGCCCTCGGCTTTAAGAATAAATTGGATACTAATTATCGTCTGGAATCCTGGATAATGCTGCTGCGATGAATTGATGGTTTAAGTTGTTCAACTGGCATTCGCTAGATGATGTCAGCTATAGCCTAATAGGCCTACGTCCCTCCAAAGATAGACAATCAAATGGTGGATTGTGTGCATACTAGGCGACATTGACCGAACTCTAATATTTAATGGTCTTGACATAAGTAGCCTACAGTTTCAACCCCACCAGTCCACCACTCTACCACCCAGGGGCGGATTATCCAGTGGGCAAGGTGAAATGTAATGCTTAAAAATAAAAATCCTACTGTAAAAACAGCTATTTAAACTTTGTAAGGGGGCCAGATGTAGTATACGTGCTTGTAGGAAAGGGGTCCACAAAATGTATGCGGTGCAACTGAGGGGAATTAAGGGATTCGAAAATACGATTTTTGCGTGCGTAATATATGGATGGGCCCTAATTTCAAAATTGATTACATTTCAATGTAGGCCTACTAGACAATATTCAGCTATATTTTAGCCGTTGTCAATGGGTTATTTATGTGTATATATGCAATTGGTGCTCACTGTTAGAACTTAGAAACAATGTGATTAGGGTTAACATAGCGTTTATGTAAGGGGCCCATGATTAGCCTGGGGCCCCCGAGTTGGCTGATCCTGCCATGACAATATCAGAGCCAGTCCCAAGTTTGGGACTCCCCATCATGGGAGAAGTGTCAGGGTCGAACGGATGAGTGCAGATGCTCGGTTTTTAAATAAATAGACGAAATAAATCAAACGCAGTGAGAGAAGCAGGCAGCAGGAAGCTGATTGGCAGTACGGTTTAGCCATAGATGTTCCAGCGGTGCCGTGGAACAGGGAGAAAATGAAGAGGGAGAGCACATTTTTAAACGGAATGATTTAATTACGAAGCTCATTAGGCTCTCCGGTTCTCTCTTCTGTGAAGCAGGCTAAAACTATCCATCACATTAAGCTTACTCTTTTATAAGCCTTTCACGGACGTCGGACATCTTTCAACTCTTTTTCGATATGTTCCCATCGACCTACAGAGCTGAAATTTAGCACACATGTCAAGCTTGCATGACAATGCAATGTATCAAATTTAACAGACATAGGCCTAACTGAAAAATTGTGCCAAAAATGACAAAAATGCAAAAAATTAAATATCGTTTGACCACTCGAACGAGTCCTCATTGACGAGCTTCACTTCGGCAAGTTTAGCCTACATCATCAATTATATAATTAAAAATCTCTTAATTAGGGAGACTGAACGATTGCGCCATCTACCAGATCACCAACAGTGAATAAAAGAGGGTCCCGAAAATTCCATGTTTTTACTCTCTCTAGTTCATACTCTGTACAGTAACCTTAATGGTCCATTGGCCTAGTGTGTTTGAGTCTTAGACTCAGAGTGTCATAGTAGGTATACAGTTATCGCGTAAAGGTAGGCCTTGGTCATCAGATAGTACAGCAGTAACAGCACAGCACACTATCCTGAAAACAGACAGAGAATGGCAACGTGCTGCTGCCAATCTTCGCCATGCAGTCAATCAGTTGGATTAACTGCACGCCCAGAGACCACCACGAGGAGGTCTTGGCAAAGGTCTCCGTAGGCCATTCATTTCAACTCTCAGGCAGTAGAAAGTCATCACAAGTTTGGCATCACCCACAAATAGGCCAATTTTAGAAATTTCCAATTTGAGTTATATGCTTTAACTTGGATTGAAATGCAAGGCAAACATTGGCGCTGGGGCAAAACACGAAAAGACGCAAATCAGAGACATTATTGCGCATAGAAATACTATAGCCAGAGAAGGTTCGGAAACGACATAGGCCTACTACACAAGTATAGGCCTATAAGTCAATGAGTAATCGAAAACAAAGTCCGAAAGAGTAAAACTGAATGAGAGAAAACGGAGAGCGAAAGAACAGACACTGCAGCGATAGCGAAAGAGTGAAAAAGAGACACTTAGTTTGAAGATTGAGAAAAAAACAACGGACAGGGTTAGCGATTGGGTGCAAGAGATAGAGAGAGAAATGGACCTAAATGGAGATTGATTGTTAGATAGATAGACATGGCAGATACAGAAAGAAAGACTGCATAGACAGATAGATAGACAGATAGATACATAGATAGACAAACAGATAGATAGATAGATAGCTTAATAGAGAGAGTCATAGATGATAAATGGAGATCGATAAATATTAGACAGATCTATAGAGATAGATAGATAAGGCAGAGAAAGAGAGAAATTACAGATAGAGAAATGAATTAATAACTAGATAAATTGATGCACATATAGATAACTGAATTGATCAATAGGTAGGCCTACATACACAGATAGATATCTATATAGATAAGACTGAGAAAGAAATATTAGATAAATTGATAGATGCATGAATAAACAGATCTATACATCAATTGATAGATAAGGAGACACATAGGATGACAGATAGACAAGTGTATCGAGAAAATTATTATTAGATAGGCCTACGCAGAGAGAAATTGGTTAATATACAGTGCGATGAAGAAATTATGCCGTTTGGTTGAGGAAAAGTACGACAAACATGAGACTGAAAGTAAGATTGAAACTGAAATAATATGGACGCTGCAGATGCAGTATATACTTATGAGCGAGAAGTACGGTTAAAGTGAGTGAGAGATTGAGAGCATAATGTAGGCTATATTGTTTAGAGTATCTGCTTATATCCCTCTGATTGTAACGTCCAATAACGTTCAATCACAGACAATTACGTCAGTTTAACGAGTACTACGTCAAAATGGGAAATAATGAAATGCCTGAGCAAATTGTAATGACTACCCAAATGTAAGCTACTTAATATTATGCAAAGTCAGGGCCCTACAGAGAAAATGTGACGCATTTGGCCCATCACATTTTTTTAAGCAAGCAGTTGGAAGGTAGTTCTGTGTTGACCTCAGGTCTGAGGTAAATACAAAACTATCTTCTAACACCTTAATCTTCTCATATCACACTAAACGCAACATAATCACTCAATAAACTGATGTCCTGAATTTGACTTTCGAGTGGCGCTTGAAAAGTTTTGAGAAGTTAGCGATTACGATTAGAGTCATTTGTAGCAGCATAATTTTTATACTGTACGACATTCTCGTCTGTGCATTTAATGGAACTTATTCGTGTTGGATTGTTTACTTGTGGTCGTTGTGGAGGCAATCAATTATCAGAACTTAATCAAAGGAGAATACAGGGACCGATCTAAAACTAATGTATAGGCCTACCGAAACTGACCAAAGTAAGGGAAGAATAAGACAAAAAAGAAACTGAGAAAGGAGATTTAGAGTAAAAAACTCAGAGTAGGACAGTGAAACGGAAGTGAAAACACAGGATGCACTGAGAACGGAGATAGAAAGTAATGAAACAGTCTGATGATGATGATGATGATGATGATGATGATGATGATGATGATGAGTCCTTAGCCCTCAGTCAGGTCCATTAATTGGCTTATATGCCACCCACGTTTTACAAGGGTAAGGTGATTTCCCATTGCCTTCCTTCCTCACAGACAATTTTGGGCAATCAACTTGTCCAGTGACCAGGGTCACTACGGAGTGGCTTGAGGTAGATTCGAATCTGCGACCTTCCACTAACACGGCATAGAACGTATATCTCTATACCACCGCGTCCCACATTCATCTAACCCAGTATAAAGCAATTAATTATGTAGCTTGGAATTCTAAAACTTAACTCAGTACTGTTGTCCTTCCCGTGTAGGTCTTCATATCGAGCAACGCATCTCCTCCTCCTCCACTCGTCTCCTCTGTCCATGTCCAGGTCCTTCTCGTTTTCGTCCCATGACATCTCCACTCTCCAGGCATCTCAGGTCGTCTGTGATGGTTTCCAGTCAGTTCTAAAAGACAAAACAATAATGCAAAACCTCATAAAGTTAAGAAGTGGAGTAAACTAGATAACAGGGAGAAAAATACGTAGAGTAGGATAGATTGAAAGAGAGCAAACAGTAACTGTATACATGTATCATTTAACTGAGCTGCAATATGCCAAAATAATTTTTTTCAGTAGCAAAGCATAGGGACAATGTTGCCAAAAGCTTTCAAAAATCTCGTTCCATTCATCCACAACAGGGAGGTAGCCACACCTAAGACAACATTTTGGGCACAAGAAAAGAGAAAATGGTGTCAGCAAACCCAGGGGCGTCTAGATTGGAGGGAAGGTCCAAGGCAATTTCAGGTGGGGGATAATTGATTAGTCTTAGGGGGGTATCTTGCCTTCCTGACATCTTGGACCAGGGGGTTTGCCTCCATCGCTCATGGGGTATTGACGCCTCTGAGCAGACCCAAGAAGAGGGAAAGAAAGATAATAGAGCTGTAGACAGACGTAAGACAAGAGGAAGAGATATTTAGGGAAGAGACAGGCAGAGAAGATATAAAACGCTCTGTGTTTCAGTAACCTGGTCGACATTTTGCTACTTAATTAGAATCTTCCAAACGACCCGACGATTTTATTAGCAACCAATCTATGGGATTTTTTTTAGCAAACCTTCATAAAAACTGAAACTAACCTATAGTCTCTTGCAGGACAGTCGGTCAGTTGACGGCGGTCACGAACAGGTCTCGATAACCGAAGACCGGTAGCGCTTCATGTCAGATGCCACAGCCAGCACCTCTACCAGGATGGACGGTGCCAAAACTGCCGGAATTCTCTGGCCTGAGGCTGCCAGGACGGACGGTGCCAAAACTGGCGGACTTCTCTGGCCTTAGGCTGCCAGGATGGACGGTGTCAAAACTGCCGGACTTCTCTGGCCTGACCTGACTTGAAGCTGCTAGGATGGACGGTGCCAAAACAGCCGGAATTCGCTGACCTATGTAATTTATACACCTGCTGATATTGTATAAATCTAAATCGTAATTGAGTAAATTTTATTAAGTTGATAAAGCATTGTACATAATTATGTACAATGCTTTATCAACTTAATAAAATTAATAATGTAATGTAGGGCCTATAGCTCAAAAATAGCAGACTTATTTTTGCTGACTTGGTGCCACCAATCGTCTGGCATTCTGAAGCTCAAATTGCCTGTCTTGCTATGGCATTGGCTGCTTACATGGAAACAGTGCCGTACCGAGGGGGGGCAAGCGGGGCCTTGGTCCAGGACGAAAATGTGGAAAGGGCGCAAATTTCAGGATGAAATAACTTATTATTCCATAAAATGCACTATCTTAAAGATGTGGGAGCGTCAGATTGATGCTAGGCACAGGGCGCAATTGTTGCTAGGTACGGCCCTGCACGGAAATGCTTGGGTTATGGCTAGAATAAAAAGACCTCAGAGGGGCAGTCATGGATCCATACAACACAACGAAAATAACAAACTGCCTGAGATACTTGTAATGAGTGGACTACACAAATCAAAATGTATCCTACTTAATATTATCTCAAAGCCATGGCCCTACAGAACACAGAAAATGTGATGCATTTGGACAATCACATTTTCTCTAGCCAGCAAACACCTTAGTATCCTCATTTCAGATTAAATGCAACATATTCATTCAACACCTCTGAAACAATGCAGCGTTCTTGGATAATCTGGTTTCCTGCGTTTGGATTTCGAGTGGTGCTTTAGAAGTTTTGAGAAGTTGATTACGACTAGAGTTTACAGCAGATTTTTATACGGTGTGCCATTCTCTATTCGTCTGTGCATTCAGATGATACTTGTTCGTATTGAATTGTTTACATGTGTAGGCAATTAAGCATCAGAATTTAACGAAAGGAGGATACACGGATCTTAAATTGACGTATACCGAAACTGACCAAAGTAAGTGAACAGTAAGACAGAAACGAAAATTCGAAAGGAGATTTAGAATAAAACTGAGCATAGGGCAATGAGACTGAAGTGAAAAACACAGAGAATGCACTGAGAATGGAGATAGAAGGCAGCGAAACAATCTGATGACAATGATGATGATGATGATGATGATGATGATGATGATGTTGATGATGATGATGATGATGATGATGATGATGATGATGATGATGATGACGACGACGATGATGATTTCTCTGCATGCATATGCTACCCGGGGTTGAGAAGAATGAGGTGGTTTCCCATTGCTTTCCTTCCTCACGGACAATCTGGGTAATCAAGTTGAAAGAGTTAAAACTCTTAAGATTAAAACTTACTCAGTTTACTATAGACCTCTGCATATTGGGCAACGGATCCCTCGTCCACTCGTCTCCTCTTTCCATTACCAGTTCCTTCTCGGTCTCGTTCCACAACATCTGAGATGATAAGTCGTCTTTGATGGTTTTCAGCAAGTTCTAAAAGACAAAATAGTGATGCATAACGTTGCAAAGCAAGTAAGGGAGTGTGCTAGACGACAGCCGCGAGAAAGACGTGGAGTAGCCTAGAATACAGTGAAAGAGAGCAAACAGTAACTTTATTACTTAACCGAGCTGCAATATCCAAACGATCTGACGATTTTGTCGGCAACCAATCGTTTGCCCATCGCCAATTAAGTGACCATGCCCATCTCTATCAACTCCGGATAAGTCGCAAACCTTCATAGAAAGTAGAAACTGAAACTAACCTAGCTGCTTGTAGGACAGTCGGTCAACCGAGTCATTGCAATTGATCCTGACTGGAATTGAGATCCTTCGAATTAAGAGCTTCACACGACCAGCGGTTGACGGCAACACGTACAGGCCTCGATGGAAACACTGTAAATAATGTAATGTATTTAAATTTGGTCAAGTATAGCAACTTATATTTGCTAACTTGGAGCTACCATCGTCTGGCACTCTGAAGCTCAAATTGCCTGTCTTGTTATGGCTGCTTGTATGAAAATAATTGGGTTAGATGGCTAGAATAAAACGACCTGAGATGAACAGTCATGGTTTCATAGAATCCCCAGCCCATGAGCCCATCTAATTTGGAGATGGGCTCTATATGGGCATGTTGGCAGGGTAGATCCCATCAGAAAGCTTATACATAATTAAGGCATTACAAAATTTACAATGACCCTTTGGAAGATATAAAAGCCATTGTTATTGTCAATGATTCAATTCAGTTTATTTTTTTAAAATTTAAAGTCCTGTGAGCACTTGTAAAGGTCACACATCTGCTCCTTAATTGTTGTTGATTGGGGGCTTCAAGTAACCTGACACCTTTTGCGCCGATGCGTTCTATAAAGTGTTTGTTAACCGCCCTACCTACATGTATGTTCTGGCCTAAGAGCGTTTAAGGTAGTCTATAACCAATGGTGACTTATAACATTATTTCATTAACCTATTAGGCTACACTGAGTCTGGTTTCATGGGCTGTCTCACAATAGGCCTAATGAATTAAGCTTAGGCCTACTAGGCCTACTTGTGGAACTGTAAATTTATTTGCACCTTTCAATTGCATCGACCGTATGATCTCGACCCTGTTTCATTTTAAATGAATTGATCGGTTGAGAACCTTAAAACGCTGGATATATGCACATGTAGGGATTATAGGGCTTCATCAATTATGTCCAAGCGTTCAGGCTATAGCTACTCGCTCTTGAACACGCTGCCGTTGGCGCTATAATTTACAGCTAACTTAGCATTTATAAAGCGCTTTAACAAAACAAGTCTTGCACGAAAGCGCGCTGCGCTGGATTCCTAGTCATAACTCAGGGAGAGTAGGTAGGCTTCAATTTTGAGTTAAATTGCGCAACAGATGTGGCCTGGTGGACGGACTGTGATTGGAAGGCCATTCCATTCCATGGGTTCTGCAACTGAAAAGGCACGATTTCCAAACTTCTTACTGGTACGGGGTGTGATGAAATCCATCTGAGTAGACGAACGCAGTACTTCTGAGCTGGTGACAGAACATGGCGCGACCATGGCTGTCATGTACGAGGTGGAGGTTACAGTGTAGATATGGAACATGAGGAGGGAAACTTTGAAGGCAATTGGGGCATGGATGGGAAGCCTATGTAATTGTTGAAATGCAGGTGTGATGTGATCTCTGGGATCAAGGTCTTTTATTAGGCGAGCAGCCGAGTGGAGGACAGATGATAGCGGTTGTTGTGTCGATGTGGGGAGCCCAGATAGGATGGAGTTGCAATAATCCTGGCGAGATATGACGTTGCGCTTATCACCTAGGGTCCACTCAGACTTTTTTATACTCGTCTTAAACTGTTCTTTCTAGCCGTACCGGGTCGTTCCTGAGTAGTAGCCTTGAAGAGGCGCTATATAAATCTTCTTAATGAATGAACTGACTGTCTTTAACGAGCGCAAGGTCCGCAGTTAAGTTTGGAACGAATTTTGATTTGTTTTCGCTCGTGCTGGACGACAGCTTAAAATACGTAACAGTCCTAATCAGCGTGCCGTGGTCTACTCTACGGGTCTCTACCCAAGATAATAAGCGACCTCTCTGTACAATATACAATATTTGGTTCGCGTTGACCATGAGCATGGAGCAGACATTTGTCGCTTCTCTAAGTACTTTCTGTGAGCGTTTTTGGGTCCTTGAGAAAACTATTCACACTCTGGCACGTAATCCCTTGTCCAGCGCTAGAATGCAGACAGGCCACAAGAATACCAGAGGCGTCTGAGTTGAAGGCTACCATTAAACACCACGGCCTCAGGTTCGGTACACGATCCAAAACTATCAGACGAAATGCATACCACTATTAATAGCATTCGTTCATTCGGTCTAAAGCCACGTATGACGTCATTGACGGATCATTTACCATTGAAACCCTACACAGATTACTGGTTCTGTTTCACATCCTCTTTCCGATCACTTCCTACGCTTACTCCATTTCCTGCCTGTATACTCCAACTTCCTCTTCTAGTCTTAATGCTGCCCTCAACCCGTTCCCCTCTGCCTACTAAAGAAAATTATGTGGAGATAGGTTACGACGAGGGTAAAAAGGAGAGAAACTGAATTTCTGTATTTCAAGCAGACCAATCTAGCACATCCTTTTCCTTCTGTCTTCTGCTCTCTCCACTTCATCCTCCAATCTTCCTCTTCTGCATCCAACTCCTCTTCTTTCTTGTTCTTCCACTAAAATGTCCCTCCTGTTCGTTCATCTATTCTTCCTCATGTATGCTCCATCGTCCCCTTATTCCTGTCCCTCTGTCTCCCCTTGTTCCTCTCTCTTCTACTCCCCTTATTCCTGCTCCTCCTCTTCCATTATTTCGGCCCAACATCTTCTCCTTCCTCACTTCCTCTGTACCTTTCTCTCACTTCTGTGTCTTCTCCCTCTCCTTGCTTCGCTCTCACCCTTTTCCACCTTCACCTCCCTCCTCCTATTGCTTCCCAATTTTCTTCCTCCTCCTCTAACCCTCCTGGTTATCCTTCTCCTCTTCTTTCTCCTCGTCTAATTCCTCTTCCTTTTCTTCTTCCCTCTCTTTCTCTTCTTCATCCTCTTCTTCTTCCTCTTCGTCTTTTCCACTTCCTCTTGTTCCTCGTGTATTCTTCCTCCTCCTCTTCTTCCTCCCCTTGTTACTCCTCCACTTCTTCCTCCTCTTCTTCTTTCTTCTCTTCCTCCTACTGTCTTCTTCCTCCTCCCATTCGCCCTCCTCCACATCTCCCTCTTCCAGCTCTTGGCATTACTCAGCCGCCGTCTAAATCTCGTACAACAGACTGTAAACCCGCAGCCACGATGGCGATAATCCTCGAAATCCGTCAAAACAGATGCGGGGCCGCAGTTCCCTCTGCCGTCGCCGCTGCTGCTGCTGGTGGTGGTGCTGCTGTGGCTTTTGGTTCCTAATAATCTCGAGGTCCATCTGTTGTTCAGCCTGCGAGTACCTAATCCCGATTTCAAGGGGCGCAGCTCCAACGAGCGACCGAAGCACTCTCTATCCACAACAAGGTCTCTAAAGGCCTCTCGTTCGAACGGCGCTTATAAACCATGAAGGGTTTACCATGAAGGGGTTTGCTGCGTCCGTGGGGACCTAGACCAAACGAAAATAGCAGCACTTCCTCAACTCATGACTCTCTTAATCTGCTCAACGGATCGAAAATCATCGCAATAGCAGTAAACGTTGGATTATTTCTATCTCGTCCGTCGTTTTTAACCTATTATTTGAACTGTGCGTCAGGAGGTTTGGCTCTAGGAGCAAGCGATCAAGTCTACATATTTAATTATAGGCTAAGCTCTAGTGTTTTAATAAGTTAAAAGGCAACATGTTGCCTGTTACGACGGATCAATTACCTTACGTTGATGAAGGTAGGGCTTCTTATAATTGATTCCGTTATATATGGTATTGTATTATTATTTTTTCCTGATGATGTTTTTGTTGTTGCTGTCAAGGTTGTTCTTGTTGCTGTTGTTGTTGTTGATGTCGCTATTGTTGTTGATGTTGTCTTTTTTGTTGATGTTGATGCTGCTGCTGCTGTTGTTATTGTTGCTGTTGCTGCTGCTGTTGCTGCTGCTGCTGTTGTTGTTGCTATTCCTGTTGTTGTTGTCGTTGTCGTTGTCGTCGTCGTCGTCGTCGTTGTTGTTGTTGTTGTAGAGTGCCCTATGAACGAACTGATCATAAGAGGATATAATAGTTAAAATGTCCACGGGTCAGTCACCTTCGTGGGTGTCAATGATCTCGCTTTACACTAAATTAAATGTCAGACTCAGTTTACTTGCCTCTCTCATAGCCAGGGTTTGAAATGTCAAATTTAAACGGGTGGAGGGGGGTTGGTGGAAAATTTTTCACATGTCGAGATATCCCGAGATATCCCGATTAGAATCTTTATGGGCCTAAAACCGGTATATGGGCTAATCTGTAGAGGGTTGCTGTGGGCGTGGATGCCACTGAAAGCTGATCGAAGGAAACTGTTGGGGTTGAAAATTGAACTGGGGTAATTGAATCCTCCTAACCTTCAACACTCATCCGTAGCCACCGTGGTTGCAGTCCTATCCAAAGTAAGGTCATCAAGATAAACAATACGGAGAGAGGACCAGAGGATGGACGAGGCAGACAGAAGAGAGTCGTTTAACCGTAGACCAGGTTGCGATCGTATACATAGAGAGGATTTTAGTCACCATACTTCAGACTCGAAGGTTTACTGTCTGTAAGCCAAGTGACAATAAGAGTTAAGTTCAGGAATGTGCTCGGAAACGGCCGCCATAGGATGATATAGGACC
>OY365811.1:33175932-33228432 GCA_959347315.1 Bimastos eiseni | reverse complement strand
CAAATTATTTTGATACTCTAGACTAAAATTAAAACATATTCTTTAAAATTATAACTGAAAGTATAATGATTAATTAAATATATTGTTTCAAATACGTAGGCTACAACTTTGTAGGTTTTCGTTTGGTTTCATTAAACGTAGGCTTACATTGGACAACATGATAGGCCTAAATTATAAATTAACAAACACAACTATGCAAACTGAACGTAAAAGGCTACCTTCTTAAAGGTGGCCTATACCTTAATTAATAAGATAGTCTGCTTGTGTTTGTACGTTATATAAACAGTAATCAATATTGTGCTACCCTGTGAATTTCTAAGCTTGACATTTCAACAGTATTAAAGATATTCTATTATAAATAAGCGCAGATTATAAAACAAAATCATGCGCGCACTGCCAAAAATAAACCGCTCAACAGACACACGCGCACACCACCGCATCAACCGCTCAACAGACACACGCGCACACCACCGCATCAACCGCTCAACAGACACACGCGCACACCACCGCATCAACCGATCAACAGACACACGCGCACACTGCCGCATCAACCGCTCAACAGACACACGCGCACACCACCGCATCAACCGCTCAACAGACACACGCGCACACCACCGCATCAACCGCTCAACAGACACACGCGCACACCACCGCATCAACCGATCAACAGACACACGCGCACACTGCCGCATCAACCGATCAACAGACACACGCGCACACCGCCGCATCAATCGGTCAACAGACACACGCGCACACGGCCAAATAAACCCATCAACAGACCCACGCGAAAACATACGCATGTACTGGCCAAAACGCTTGTGTAAAATGTATCAATTTGTTAACGTTGTAAGTTACAGTTGATAGCTTGGGGAAGGATATTTCTGCGCGGTGACAAGATTATGTCCTGATCGAAAGACGTTTGGAGCCGGGATTTAGCATTAAGAATTTTTTATTTAAACACAGATTTATAGTTATTAATAACTTTCAAAGAAGGCAAGGATTTGAAACGTTATTGACTGGTTCCGTAGCAACATAGAATGTCTTCGTAGGCTACTTAAAAGGTCAGCAGAGGCTATAGCTGCACATTATAATGAATAATTTTTAGTCAGACGCTTTAGAAGAAGCCAGATAATAATAAGATATTTGATTACCGTTTACGCGATAACTTAATTTTCATGCTGAAGTATGACGAAGCATGTCTCGTCTGACCCTTGCCTCGTCTTGAGAGTTATGCCTCGGCACTCGCCTCGTCTTCCCTCATACTGGCTACGGGCCTGGTTGTCAGTTTGGTCTTTTAAATCACCATTGTTTCGTTTTCTCTGCATTCATCAATCGGTAAAATTGTCTCAATTTCTTAGTTTATATGCTGGAGCTCTACAGGAGGCCAACGGTGTCAGTAAATCGGAGATAATTCACCATCCCTTCCTTTAATTTGATTCCTGCATGCCTCTCAGACTGAGGGACATTACTGCTTATTACACAGCGACACTAGGCCTATATAGGCCTACATCTAAGGGATATTATGGGCTAACATTGACATGTCTATCTATACTTGTCTGACCACGGGGCAATTGATCTGGAACCGAAACTGTGCTTATTATATCTGCCTATTAATTATGATCATGTCAATTTAATTTGACTAAGCGCCTCTATAGATAGGCATACTCTCATGCATGAATCATAATACTTTTAAAGCTATTTCATGTTGAATAAATTTTTTTCTTGGTTCTTCTGCGTCACCATCGATTGGTTTCTTCTGGAGCGCCATAGACGTCGGGTGGGGTAGGAGAAACGCCCGTCCTACAATTCCACCATCTCCGCATTTACAGATTGACCACTAGGTCGGGGGCGCTCTTGAGCAGTAGCCCTTGATTGAAGTGGTGCTAAATAAAGCCTCGTAATGCATGAATAGGCCTAATGGGAATCGTGAACTACTCAATTATAAAGCGCTGATCTAAGGTTAAGCACAGTGCACCAGATTATTCTCAAGCGCCCAGACCCTAAGTACGAGTGGAATAAAATGCAAGTTGAAACGAGAGTAAAATTTAATAGCCTAGCATTGTTATAATTTTCAAGGGTAGGCGTACCATTTCTAAATAGTAGGCCTATATCTGGCAGCCGACAATTCGCAGTTACGTCACTGGATCGGACTGTCTGTTGCGTCTGCATTAGAAAAACATTTCGTCATGGAGTATAAGCCTACTCTGGTTACACGCAGAAGACCCACGTGCCTACAATAATAATAAACTGCTTTTTATCGTCTAAACACTCTTCTTATAATAAATTCTTTGGCTTACGTGATCTCATAAACGCTGTTGTTGCTAATAGACGCCAGGTTGAGCCCGTCTATGTAATTGCTAGCTGTGATGTCTTACATTAACCGAGCAGTAGTCGAACAATACACGAGGGCTATAGGCGCATGTGTATTTGCAAAACAGTGTATTTATTCTACTTAAGCTCTATAGACATCTTGTAAATCTTATTATAATACCTAATACCAAATACCTAATACCTAATACCTAATAATAATAATAATAATAATAATAATAATAATAATAATAATAATAATAATGAAACTAAATATAACAATAATAATAATAATTTAAAAAAATATTAATTATAATAATAATAGCAATAACATTGATTGTGATAATAATAATAATAATAATAATAATAATAATAATAATAGTTATAATAATAATAATAATAATCATAATGATGATGATGATGATAGTAATAATAATAATAATAAAAATAATAATAATAATAGTGATTGTGATAATATTAGTAATAATAATAATAAAATTTAAAATAGCAACCACAAAAATAGTCGATACAGAAAATCCAGATCACGTTACATTTTCTATATATAATCTATATAAAGAAGAAAAGTATGTATGTTCCGCAAAAACTTTTGATGCGCTCGACCGATTGCTCTTAAATTTTCGCCAAATACTTTTTATCAGCCGAGAAAAAACAAAGGGGTTCGTATTCACGAGCGCTGAGCCAAATCAGTCGGGTTATCCGAAAAACGCACCCGAATTACGCCTTTTAGTCGGGTCAATATATGACCGAACCTTCATAAAATGCGACCAAAGGGTTTTTCAGCAGAATCTGATACCATTTTTCATGCTTATTAACATAGTAAAGGTCTACTCCAATCTGATCATCAGAAAAGGGTCATTTTCAAGATGGCGTTCAACATGGCCCTGAAAGCTAAAAATGTCAATATCTAAAGAACCATTAAATCTAGAAATGTGTGTTTGATGTCAAGCTATAGACCGTGCTGTATGCTTATTAACAAAGTAGCAGTTATTCTATTAGGACGAAGGTAAATGGATCGGTTTCAAAATGGCGTCCAACATGAACGCCGAGAGCGAAAATGTCAATATCTAAGATTGTAACCGTGTAAAGGTTCCTTATAAATGGCGAGTATGGGGAAGCCATGTTCAACACATTTGAGAATTGTAAGAACTACCTGGGCAAATCCAGGTAATCCAGCTAGAGATAGAATAAACTCACTTGACACTAAATGTAAATGTCACGAAAATTGAAAGACTGCGAATTCATGCAGCGTGATATTGCAGATGGCTTATCTGTTCTTGGACTTCACGGGAGTTAGCCATTTGCACCTCTGTCCGCTTAAACACACGTGCTTTGATAGGGTTAGTCAGTGCGTGTGTGGGGTAGTACATTTATGTTTGTCAGTGATACGGGAGCAAACAATAGGCCTACTTGGCCATTAATTTCACTTCAAATTTAGGCTAAAAATAGCTATAGTTAATCTGATCATTTCCGTTTTGCATAGTTTGGATTTTCCAGTGTGGGTGACTCCATGAGATGAGTTGGCTGATTGTGTTCGTCATTGATTTCCTATCTTTTACTTTACTCGTAATCGTAATCTCTTAACGTCTAAGGCGCCATTCTCAAGCCAAACGCGTGGCACCAGCTTAATCATGAGCTCTACTATCACCCTCACAGACTCTGTTTTCAACTGTATATACGGCCTGTGTTCTTCACGGGCTGAATCTTTCTCATTGCGTCCCTATAAAATCTATCTAATTCGGAAATTCACTGTTTGGGTTGTATTATAGTAAACCACTGTTTAAAAATAGGAGCATCACATTCGTGTACATAAAATAGTTTAACTAGATTTGTTCAAAGAAGAAACTCCTTCAAATTTAGGCTCACTCCCTCATTCACTCAATCACTCACTCTATCCATCCATCCAGCCAGCCAGCCATTCGTCCGTCTGTCTGTCTGTCTCTGTTACTCTGTTTGTCTCTCTCTCTCTCTTTATCTCCCTTACTTTGCCCAGTCATACATTCATCCTTCCGATGCTTTCAAGAACCGTATACACAGCCAGCCTACATGCTGCCTTTAATCGGGACTATGTTTGTAGTTCCTAGGTTTTGGTTCAGTCGTCGCTGGCGACTGGCCTTCCTCGGTTTGGTCGGATTTCTGATCGTCACATGTCAGCGCATCTCAATAGAGGTCGCCATGATCTCCATGTTGAATCAGACAACACCCTCAGCCGCCCTTGGATCGATCTCAGCTGCCCACGCCGCCGGATTCTCTCGCGGTTACTGGTCGACGCGGCTCGGCTCGGCTGCCCCGCCCATCACGGGCTATGTCACGCCCCTCGAAGTGAACGCCCCACCCAAGGAGGAGGAGTTTGCGCTGGCATACTACGGAGGCGCAAACGGGACGTCGAGACTGGAGACGGACGAACTAGGAAGAGGAAGAACGACGAAGAAATCGTCTGAAGGTCACGAGGAGGTGATCGTAAAGAATAGGATTGAGATGAGCAACCGACGAATGGCGACTGTAGATGGATGCAGCAATGCCTCAGAATTAGCCATTCTCAACACAACGCTTTTCAACCTCCAGACGGTCAGATCCATGTCTCCTCCATCTGCAGTGCATTCCGTTGCATTCATTGTATCGTACATAATTCAATTGCATTGCATTGCACTTGCTAAATTGCATGGCGTCTCTACGGAAGAAGGTCGTTACGACATGAAGGTCTCATGCATTTAATACAGTTGGCAACAATTCTAATAATAACGATAATGGTAATGTGAATGATGAGGGTAACTGTAAAAATAACAATATAAATGGTGACTAACGAGAGTTATCTCGATTGAGATAATGGAAAAAAATTCTTACATATAAACAATTGCGACAATTCCACTGAAGAAGAAGAGGAAGAAGAAGAACAGGAGGAGGAGGAAGAAGAAGAACAGGAGGAGGAAGAAGAAGAAGAAGAAGAAGACGACGACGATGATGATGATGACGAGGATTGGTTAGATCTTGATTGTTAGCGAAAGGGAGAATTACTAGGATTAATATGATGATGATGATGATGATGATGATGATGATGATTATGATGATGATGATGATGATGATGATGATGATGATGATGATGATGATAGACATGATGACGCTGCTGAATGTGACAACAGAGTGGAGACATATCTTGGGCGTTGACTGAGCAGAGTGGGGTCCTCGATGCCTTCTACTGGGGCGACCTCCTCATCCGAATTCCGTCGGGATTCCTGTCGCAACGCTACGGAGGAAAGCGTGTCTTCGGCTTCGCTATGCTCCTATCATCGATCTGTACAGCGGTCATACCAATCACCTCACGAGTCCACTACTTCGCTGTCATCTTACTACGGTTCATCACAGGAGCCAGCGTGGTAAGGGAATTATAGAGGAGGGTAAGACGGAAAGATCGACGGATTAAAAAGAAATGAAATGGGTAGAGGGATGAGTGAATGGGTGGACTGGTTGATTAATTGATTGATGGATGTATGGGTTGATGGATGGATTGGTTAGATGGGTTGGTGGATGGAGGGCTGGATGGAGGAGATGAAGGGATGGATGGATTGGCTGATAAATTGATTGATGGATTGATTGATGCATGGGTTGATCGACGCGTGGGTTGGATTGATTGGTTAGTGGGTTGATGGATGGATGGATGGATGGACGGATAAATTGGTTGATAAATTGATTGATGGATTGATTGATGGGTTGGTGGGTTTTGATGGATGAATGGATTGGATTGATGGGTTGGTGGAAGGAGGGATGGAAGGAGGTATGGATGGATAGGTTAGATGGGTTGTTGGATGGAGAGATGAATGGATGGATGAGATGCATGGATGGATAGGTGTATGGACATATGGAGGAATGGATGTATTGGTTAATTAATTGATCATAGTTTGATTTATTTCCAGGGTGCCACCATCCCTGCGATGAGTTACCTTCTTGGAAGGTGGTCTCCACCTGATGAACGATGTCTTCTACAGAGCATCGCAAATACAGGTAATAATCAAATCAAATCAAATGACGGATAATTGATGATTATATACTTTCAGATTCTCTCTTATCATGTCAGTCGTTTTTCTCTCCATGGCAATGTACTCCCCGTAGCGTCCCCTTATACGTTCCCTTATACGTTCCCTTATACGTTCCCTTATACGTTCCCTTATACGTCCATAATTTTGGTTGCAAGCAGAGGGGAGGAAATCGTGTACAGACATTGGCAATGTTCAACTTTCAAGTGAAGATTATATAGTGATGCTCACCTGGATTGCTGGGTTGAATTCCCTTCCCTTATAATCGCTCCCTTTAGACGTTGATTTCATACATGAAAAATACTATGCATATACAGCCCCACTAACATTGCAAAGTCGCAATATCTGCACAAAATAATAAGCTTCGAACGGTACAGCTGAGCCTACAATAAAAAACCTCAATAATACATTAGCCATATTAGTTTAGACTCTGCGTCAAGACTCCAACGTAACGGATATCATCGAATGAATAATTGTCTGGCCAATTCGAAGAGGCGTGGTCGACATTTTTTTGCACTGCATCTACTGTTTAAATCAATAAATGAAATCATTTTTGGCGGCATGAGGCAGCAGCAGCAGCAGCCACTGGCAGCAGCTGAGATGAGCCGATCATCACAAGATGAACCTTCACACCGCAATGATTCAGACTTTTATTGTCATTAAAGTCGAAACTTAGGATTCGTATGCTTCATCCAACGCAATTAACTTACACACGGTGTCATGTAGGCCTCACTTCTCGTTTCTCTGAATTATCGGATTTCGACAACTCTTTAAGGATACTGATTTTTATTAAGTCTTACGCTGTCAGTTGAAGCGATCGTCGATTCATATCTCGTACAGTGTATACTATACTACGGCGCCACAAAAGTCATCAGATTACACTTGATTATGTTAGACTAGAATAAAAATGGGGGTTGATTATCCAAATTATCCAAGTATATATCGACCTTTTATGCTGAGCACTTTGATTAGGATGCTTCTTTTGACTTGAGTTTCTTTTGAGCGATGAAAGGGTGAGCAGTTTACAATGATCTGCACTGTTCTACAAAATCATTTAGGTTATAAAGCGCCTTACTCAGGTCCATGAATGTTTTTTAAAACGACCAATCAAACATACGTACACATACATGCAAACAAACACTCACACGCAATTTTCCAGGCTAATTTATATATACGACCGCTCCACGCTCCAAGGACGTAGTTGGTGATGTTATCAGTTGAACGTATACGTCCTAACCGTAACTAGGTCATGCTACCGCTTGGAAGTTCGGAAGTCGGAGGTGAGCATAGAGACTGATACCCTGCCGAGACACTGTCTGGCACCATGCTGAGACGCTTACAACCCTACAACTAACATTTTCCTGGAACACCGATAGACGAGGAGAAAATGAGCGATAATGAGAGTAACAGCTGAGATCCATCTACAGCAAAACGAGGCATATGTTTTATTATGTTAGGAGATGGAATAGTATTATACTCCGGCTGATAACGATATCCGGTGATTTCTGCGTCAGGTACTGGGGTGTCTGGAGCTGTCATCTCCATCCCACTGATTGGATTGCTCTGCATCTATGGCTTTGACGGAGGATGGCCGTCCGCCTTCTACATTTCCGGTATGTCGCCATCGTCATCACCGTTTTTGCTATCACATATATCATTGCTTTCACTTCCTATATATATATATATATATATATATATATATATATATATGTTAGATCACAAATTATGCCAATTGTTGATCTCGGATTAGAGTGATCAGATAAATATGTCTAGATCGCAATACGATTCCGTCTGTGCATAATATAGCTTAGAATACATGTTGGTGTTATTTGATCAGATCATAATTATACCATAGAACCATAATAATCACACCTCCGTTATATGGTTTCAAGTTCGTCCCTCCGCAAGAGAACGGCTGCTGTCATTTTCCCGCCATACATCATACGAAAAAGCTGAATCTTCCTACATCGAAGGATTAAGACAAGCGCTGACCTTTCGAGCGCTGGCCTTTCGAGCGCTGATCTAAGCGATGACGGCTTGTCTGTCTGATGACGTATCACCTGTTGACAGATGCAACGTACAGTGGTGTACTACTGGGCTTAAATTTTGCATCAGCAAAAATATTTGTGCGTTTCTCAGCTTCCTGTGCTGTAATATCTATTCATCCTAAGAGCTAATAGAATTATTTAGATTTAGTGTTTTCATGGTTTGTCTTTAGCTGTGAAAGTCAAAGTCTCAAGATGAATGACTTTAATTAAACATTTATGGCCTAATTATGCTTCGACTACACGAATCTCCTTTAGAAAGTGCAATAGAAACCTCGCAGAAACGACGGATTGTGCGTCAAAGTTGGGTGTAGAATATAGAATATAGAATATAAATAATCCAATCACTGCTCGTTGAGCTAAAAGTTCGATCGCTGGAAACTGCTAATAATAAGCTTAGGGGTCATGGGTATTCCGTACTTTGGCCATGCAGCTGCCGTCTTAAACCAGGATAATGAAAGAGGGCTACGCTATTGATCTTTGTGAGCACAGTGTCATTAAATTGAAACTACTGGTATCACCGGCAGTATGGAGACCTTGAGAGCAGGGCCGTACCGAGGGGGTAGCGGGTCCGTGGCCCAAGGTGCAAATTTGGAAAGGCCGCAGAATTCAGGATGGAATAACTTATTCCATAAAATGCACTAATTTCAAAATGTGGAGGCGCCAGATTGATGCTAGGCACATGGCGCAATTATAGCTCGGTGCTGCCCAACAGAAGAGTAAGAATTAAGACGAGGTCAGTGGTAGACATTGTTCGATCTGGTCTACCACGTACATCTATTTGTCAGCGTCACGCTAATGGAACGCAAACTTCGCCGCATACATGTTTGTTAGTCCAGCATCCGGATGACGTCACATGGACTACGTTTGGGTGAGTGGTTGGCCAAGTGCAGGGTTGTTGCCAGCTCAACGACAGTGCGTCGTTCGTGCCTGCAGTTCAACGGCTTCAGCCTGAGAAACAACAAGTACAAGTATAAGGCACGCAGGAAAACGCTGATGTTTGTTGTCCAGGGCTCAACTGAATCCAGTGGGTATGGCGGTACGCCAGCTGGAGTTGTTATGAGATGTGGAAAAAGGTGTTGTTCAGTGATGAAAGCTTTCTTCCTGTTTGTTTGTCAGCCAGACCCACTCCTATTTAAGGAGGTATCCTAGCTGGAGAAGAATTCATGCCGGAATGTCTATCCCTGTCGGCGAAGCATCCTGTGATGATCGTATTTATATAATCTGGAGCTGGATGGCTGCCAGTGGAGCCGAAAGTCTGCACATTGTCAATGGAACAATCGACACGACCGAGGACATTGCCAGAAGTGCATTGTGTGCAGCAGCTGCTCCAGATCCATGCCATCGTGCCAATCAGGTCACCAACTGGAAGCGCCTTAACAACACAGGACGCATGGGCTTTCCAATCCAATCCGCGGATCTGAATCTGATTGATGATCTTTTGCATTATGTTGCATAAAGTAGAATTAAAGATGTCCAGGGGCCATCCGACAAATAAACGCGAGCTGATCGAGTCGCTGATCGCTGCCTGGAACCGTGTAGCCACCCAAAAGGCCACGATCATGCACCTCACAAAGCTGGTACACTCAATGCAGACACACGGCAGACAAATGACGAGGAGCAAGGGCTGGCTGCAATACAATACAGTGAAACATAAAAACTCTACAACTTATCAAAACTCTACATGATAGAAATGGCCTACGATAGTAAATGTTCACTTTTTCATCATTGTCAATACAATTGAACACATTTGCATTATACACAGTTAATCTCTACCCACCGTTGTCGCACAATTATTCATTTCTATATAATATTTATGAGGTTTCAGTGGGATTCTGATATAATAGTCGTGACATAGGCCTCACTGAGTGACATTCTAAGTCATTCATTCATCTTAAGATGTTGATTTTCAAAGTAAAAAACAATCTCTGTGACACTATAGGCCTATAAGTTTGATCATAATTATTAGCTCTATGGTTGATGATGATTGACGATAGTATAGAAAAGGGGTGTAACAAGCGGGAGGCAGGGGACACGGCCCCCCAGTTTTAGTGCTCAGTGCCCCTATGTGCCCTCCCAAATCGGTTCTTTTTCATGTTTCTCCAATGACATTTTAAGATGACTTTTGCTAAGATAATTTGTGCCCCCTTTTTCCAAATTTCTGGAGGGGGGCAAAGTTCAAAAAGTGGGGGCGCAAAACTTAGCGCAACATTTGGAAATTATGCCCCCTCCCACTTTTAAAAACCATGTTACAATTCTGGTATAGAGGAAATTGAAAGAAAAGCAGAAAAAGATGATGCACACCACTGTATAACAAAACTGTTCAAGAGCTTCTTAACGAATAAGCATTCAATTTTTAACTTTTACTGATGATAAGTCATATGTGTGTTCTTCCTATGACACAGAAGCATCATAACACAGAGCTGCTACTGAAGAAGCTGGGTCAAGGGACTATACTAATACATTACATTACAAAATAGATGCTAATGCTATACATGATGACTGATGTTTATTGGTTGCTGAAGGTGGTCTTGGGATGTTATGGAGCATCGTATGGATGCTGTTGGCCAACGATTCACCGAATGACGACAGTCGCATCACCGTCCAAGAGAAGGACTACATCAACAGCACCATCCTCATCCGCAGCAACAGCGCCAGCATACTCGCTCCATCATCAGACCCGGTCAGAAGCTAAATGTTATACGCATTTCTACGAGTATAATACAATGTGTGTATGCATGTATGCATGTTTGCATGTATGTATGTGTGTATGTATGTATGTATGCATGCATGTATGCATGTATGTATGCATGTATGTATGCATGTATGTATGCATGTATGCATGCATGTATGCATGTATGTATGCATGTATGCATGCATGTATGCATGCATGTATGTATGCATGTATGTATGCATGTATGTATGCATGTATGTATGCATGTATGTATGCATGTATGCATGCATGTATGTATGCATGTATGTATGTATGTATGTATGTATGCATGTATGCATGCAGGTATGTATGTATGTATGTATGCATGCATGTATGTATGCATGTATGCATGCATGTATGTATGCATGTATGTATGTATGTATGCATGTATGCATGCATGTATGTATGCATGTATGTATGTATGTAAGTATGCATGTATGTATGTAAGTATGTATGTATGGATGGATGTATGTAAGTATGTATGTATGTATGTATGCATGTATGTATGTAAGTATGTATGTTTGCATGTATGTATGTGTGTATGTATGTATGCATGCATGTATGTATGCATGTATGTATGTATGTATGTATGTATGCATGTATGCATGCATGTATGTATGCATGTATGTATGCATGTATGTATGCATGTATGTATGCATGTATGCATGCATGTATGCATGTATGTATGCATGTATGCATGCATGTATGCATACATGTATGTATGCATGTATGTATGCATGTATGTATGCATGTATGTATGCATGTATGTATGCATGTATGTATGCATGTATGCATGCATGTATGTATGCATGTATGTATGTATGTATGTATGTATGTATGTATGCATGTATGCATGCAGGTATGTATGTATGTATGTATGCATGTATGCATGCATGTATGTATGCATGTATGTATGCATGTATGTATGCATGTATGCATGCATGTATGCATGTATGTATGCATGTATGCATGCATGTATGCATACATGTATGTATGCATGTATGTATGCATGTATGTATGCATGTATGTATGCATGTATGTATGCATGTATGCATGCATGTATGTATGCATGTATGTATGTATGTATGTATGTATGCATGTATGTATGTATGTATTTATGTATGTATTTATGTATCCATACATCTATGTATATATGTATGCATGTATGTATATACACGTTTAAACGGAAATTCATTTCGCGCCTCTTAAGAGCTTACATTCTCAGGTTGAATGTGCACAAAGAGAATAAGAGTGCAAGCGAGTGAGTTGTGCGATTGGGAGTGATTCAGCGAGTAAGAGTGTGAGTGAGTAGTGAGAGAGCGAGCGAGGGAGTGAACGAGTGAGTGGGCGATTGAAAAATCAGTGAGCGATTAAAGGAGCGAGCATGTGAGGGAGGGTGTGATCAAGCGAGAGAATGAGTGAGCAGAATTCTGTTCGTGTGAATGACTGTCGTCTGCTTCTTCCTTTAAGGCCATCTACCGGTGGGAAGTGGGGCTGACGTCACTTCCTGTATTGGCGTTGGCTGTCAACCACTTCACGCATGAATGGGTCGTCTGTGCTCTGATGAAAGTTATTCCCATCTATCTGACCGACGTTCTGCACTTGGACTTCAAACAAGTATGACCAAACCAGATTTCGTAAATAATTATACTCAAGTCAATTTGCTCTCATAATTATTATTCGGCAGATGACTGTTCTGTAAATGCAATAATGATCTTCATTTATTGATTTCAAAATGAGAAGCCACCGTCTTATAAGAAGTATTGTATGAACGTATGATCACATGTAATTACGGGAGTTGTATGTAGCGATACGACAGCCGTGCAAGGCTCCTGCGTCTAATTTACCTATGTCTACGCTTAGAGATTTGAAGGACTACTCAACCTTTTTCGGGCAATGAGAAGCGAGCTCGCTTCCTGCTCCCTCCCCGACAGTGTATCAATTATCCATTATTCTGCGGAGATGAAGATTAACATTACACTGTACTCTATACATTGGGTCGAGCGACAGAGAAGGCTAATGTCTACTGAAGTATGTCTGCATTTGGTCGTCTATTCGTAGAATTCGGTTGGAACACTTGTCTTGCCGAGCGTTGGTTTCTGGTGCGTGATGACGATGTCTGCAGGAGCAGCAGACAGACTGCAGGCCTACGGTGTCCTAGGGGTCACGAAGATCAGGATACTCATGCAGATCGTTGGTAGGTTACACACCAGGAGCTCTCTGTCTGTTTGTTTCTCTCTGTCTCTCCTCTCTCTCTTTCTCTGTCTCTCTGTCTCTCTGTCTCTCTGTCTCTCTCTGTCTCTCTCTGTCTCTCTCTGTCTCTCTCTGTCTGTCTCTGTCTCTGTCTGTCTCTGTCTGTCTCTGTCTCTGTCTCTGTCTCTGTCTGTCTGTCTGTCTGTCTGTCTGTCTCTCTCTCTCTCTCTCTCTCTCAACCCAACCCACGTTTAGTCTGTGGACGTCACCACAGTGTACAGTTGCGTTCAAGGTCACCCATTTCTCGCAACCTAATTCGTTTGATCAGATTGCTCTAAATTAAGCCTCCTCTATTGTCTATAGTCGTAGTGTCATCCTCTAGCGCAGCGGTTCCCAACCTTATCTTTTGTGGTACTCCCAATTTAAACTAAAAAAAATTGGTATGCGTACCCCAACAGAAAAAACTTGTCAGATAGGCTTACGTTCTTTGGTAAAAGAATAGCATTAGAATTAGAATATTTGTTAAAATATTATTAATGAATTTTGCTAAATGTAGGCCTATTATACTAAACTAATTATTGTTGTACAATGTACGCAATAAAAGTCATGTAATTGAAAATTCTCTTTTTTATATCCCATCCTTTCGATTAACATGAAGATAGACTAATAGCCTCTAATTAATCAAGTTCACTTGAATGTTCAATGATTTTAATGCGAGCAGAGGCCCTGCTTAGATTTGCACAACTTTGCAATGGGCCGTGCATGTATATCAGGCATTATTAATTATTAATTATTAATTATTAATGATTAATGATTAATGATTAATGATTAATGATTAATGATTAATGATTAATGATTAATGATTAATGATTAATGATTAATTATTAATTATTAATTATTAATTATTAATGATTAATGATTAATTATTAATTATTAATTATTAATTATTAATTATTAATTATTAATTATTAATTATTAATTATTAATTATTAATTATTAATTATTAATTATTAATTATTAATTATTAATTATTAATTATTAATTATTAATTATTAATTATTAATTATTAATTATTAATTATTAATGTCAGTTTTAGACGTAACTCTAGCTCATCAAGTTCATGTTTCGATCTGCATTTGTTTTTTTATTGCAAGCATCGCAGATAATCCAGTTTCACAGAGATATCATAGATATGACGTACTGAAGGGAAACAAAAACTTCACAGCTTTATCATAAATTAATCCATATTATGCTCTTCTTTTAAGCCATAAATCACCCAGCATGTACTTGTTGAATTCAATCCTTAATCGACCATCATGTGAAAGCTCAAGTAATTTATTTCTTCCCTCGGCCGAAAATTCAGCTGGCAAAGCAACCTCGGAAAATGAATTTCTTATATTTTCTTGCGTACCCCTTGGCACCGTTTGGGAACCGCTGCTCTAGCGAACTCAGCTTTAAAAAGGGATTACTGGTCACAATTTGACAGCTAGGTCAAACTGGTTTCATATTATGTCGAGTCTTCTAGAAGTAAAGTCGTCATATAGGACCTCTTACTCACGGATGCCTCTCTGGTTGTCTTACGGTCCTCGTCTTCATCCTTCTTCTAATCAGATTCTATTCATCTGAGTCCTTGTATGTGTAGCTGCGTGTGTGTATCTGCGTGTGTGTATTTGTGTGTGTGTATTTGTGTGTGTGTGTGTGCGTGTATCTATGTCTATAGGAGCCGTGTTAACAGCGGCCATGATCTCATCGATTCTGCTGATGAACTGTCATCACCATCTGGCCACCCTCTCTCTGCTCACCCTCGGCCTATCCTTCTGCGGCCTCCAGTACAGTGGAGCCCTCGTCGCACATCTAGACGTCGCCCCTGGGTGTGCCGGGGTCACCATGGGGGTCGTCAGTGCCCTCGGAGCCTCCGTCTACTTCGTCCTGCCACCTCTCATTCAGATGGTCCTCCATGTGCCCACACAGGTGAGTTTAATTCGTCTGATGAGCACAGGTGAATTTTTGCAGATATACGAGTAGGTTTAGACTGGTGAGTTGGCTACTACAGGTGATTAATCTTGTGGCTGGGTAAGTCACACCTGTCAGATGAATCATCATAGCATCTGATGGGGTCTCCATAGGAATGTCAACAACTAAACATAGATACTTCTTTATCGTTCTAAAGGTTAAATAAATGTCCACATATAGGCTACGGCAGTTGGTTTGTAACGGAGAACGCTGACCCCGTAATTCAGTAATTGTTGGTTCGTGCCATGCTGAGCAGACTCACCGGTGTAAGGACCAACGACAGATTGATCACGCAGACTTGTTATGCACCGACCTAGAATAGGCCTACAAAGTGGATATATATATATATAATATATATTGATGAACTGATGGATGGATGAATGGATGAATGAATGAATGAATGAATGGATGGAGGGAGGAGAGAGGGAGGGAGGAAATGGTTAAAGGAAGGATGGATAAATAAATAAATATGTAGTAAACAAATGAATGAAATAAATGACTGAATCAAACCAAAACTGCTGTGGTTAACAATAACAGAAGCTGAAATAAACTATCCAAAAAGAACAATGTAAATAGATCACAAAATTAATTAATTAATTAATTGGTCTAGCATTGACATTGACCTTGTTGACATTGACCTTGTTGACATTGACCTCGTTGACATTGACCTTGTTGCTGTTGTAGAGCGCTGAACTCAAGTGGAGCATTGTTTTGCTGTTGACCGCCTCCTGTCATATCTTCAGCTCTCTCATCTTCCTCGTTTTTGGTTCGAGCGGTCTGTCCAGCTGGTCAATAGCTGGTCATCCGTCGGTCATCGACGACCTCCCAGCTGCTGATGCTGAGGCAGCCAAGGCGATCGCAGAAGACAGCGCTATCTTCGATCCATCGCATCCGGAATTCTGCTCATCCGTGTCCAACTACGGCTACTTATCCAACACAGCGTCACATCATCCTCATCACCGTCATCCTCAGTATCAGCATCAGCAGTCGGAGGACGTGTACCACGAGGCCCTCGATCCAGACGAAGCGGATCTTATGGACTCGGACTCGAGCAACCGATCCGTGACCGGTCTGCAGCGGCAGACGTCCGATGATTCGTGCAGTCACTCTTGCGTGTCGGCTGCATCGGAGATCTCCGAGGGATTCCATTCATACGCCAATCAACCGTCGAACTCTTCGAGTGGCACCGGTGCCACTCCGGCTGCAGAGGCAGAAGAGGCACTTAGGCGCAGCAAACGACCACCCACAGCAGTCGTGGCAAGCGATCTCTCAGAAAGCATCGTCTGAGGTCGCAACGTATACACGATCAAAAGACACACTCCATCCTTCACTGTTGCTATCAACGTGCGTAGTCTGGTGTAGGCCTACACTCTTATTTCAACCATTGATGACACTTAACATCATAATATAATGTAGGCTTGGCTGCTAGCGCAGAGAGCGCCTAAGTTTGTGGCGCTATGTAAATAAAGAATAACAGTTACAGTTGAAAATTACTGTGAACTCAGCTGAATATATATATTGACAGTATCGCACAATTTCACTGACGTAGATAATGAGCCATAATTATGATCATTTATAACAGACAAGTGCTATACACAGGTGTACAACAGTTGATGCGTACAGGAGGAGGGTTGTAGCCTATAGGTCGCTTAACATCAACTTATAATACCTAGCTATGTATTCATTATTCATATATACGGCAATAACTTTCGGACTAAGAATAGTAGGCCTAAGGCTACAAGAAGAATGTCAGTGTTTGTTCCAATAATTATTATTCATAAATTATTAGCTTCTATAGCGCCAGCTAGCAGCATCTATAATGCACAAGTGGTCGATCGATGGGTCACCAAAGGTCCAAAGTCAAGCAGCAATAACGTTGGGTCTAAATCCTAAAGATTAGTAATAATAATAATAATAATAATAATATTATTATTATTATTATTATTATTAATATTAATAATAATAAAACTGGAGTTTATGTTGGTATCCTATGAAATGCGAAATACGTTGTGGCGCAATGTTTTAACCCTTGGTAAAGGAATTCCTGTCATTGGAAATTCAAAATAGTGCAGTTTTGCTAAACGAACCGTCCATATTGAGACATATTTCATTGGGGGATATCACTCGCATTGATTCAGCAACAGATGTATAAACAAGAAGGAGTTGTTGGGTCGCACCAGGATGGTTTGATCTACGACAGCAGGGTATAACCTACGGATGTCAAAATACAGTCAATAGGCCTATGTAGGCCTAACCTACATAACCTTCTCCGAAATCCTTGGATCAACTTCACCCGGCTCCCTTCCCCTCCCATTTTAAGACTCCCTTTAATTTTTTTAGAACTTTCTCCAACAGAGATAACTCAATGATATCGAACTCCCAATATTCTTGGATGCTGCATTTACTCCAAGGTTTGCTGAAGCCAATGGTTTTGGGCCTTAAGCGTCCTAGACAATTTGGCTCTGCTTCAACAAATTTGGACCATCCGTCAGGGTTGCTAACAATACTTGGAAAAGTATTGCAATAGCAATACCAATACTTCCTAATTAAAGTGCTTCGATGCCAATGCCAATACATGTACTTTTTCATAAAAGCATTGCGATACCAATAGCCTACCTATACTTTTACCAATAATTTTGATAGGCTTGTTGAATTCGCTCTTAGCACACTGCCTGCACCGATTAGGCCCTATTATGAGGAATTTCCCACGGAATCGCTTGGGGACAATGGGAATGTATAATTTGTATATGAAGTAGACGTCAGGCGAGTTACTCGAAGTTTCGAACACCCAGCGCTGATATCGCATTTGCAGTCATTTCATTTTGAATACCAACTAACTTCGAGAGCCCTTACATTTTAATTAGGCAAGCCACTTCTGCTGTCCATCGCAAAAGGACATCGCCTATCGTTATAATTATTTATAAATATTCCTTTTGTACTCAACAAAGATTATTATGGCCAATAATGCGATTTTCGAAGAGTGCCGATTAACTCCTCATATTTCTTTATCATGAGTTGATCAAGCGGACGAGTTATCGTGTGGAAAGGTATTGGTAGCCTATACTTGGTAGGCTATCGAGCATCGCTAACAGGCTCAACAAAATTATCGCGATACGAAAAATAAGCTATATCTGCGATTCCAAGTGTTGCGATAGGCCTACTTTGTCGCGATATTAACAGGCCTGCCATCCATGCTGTAGAACACAAAATGATGGTGAGATATTCGTTTAATTGAAAATAATCATTCTGATAATAATTAACGCAGAAATGCTTACATGAGTGACATTGAACAATATAAATAGCTAGAATTAGGCCTAATATAAATTAGTACATGTTTTTGTATAATGATCTGGGGATAAATGGATAAATTGATGGTCGCAGAAGTCCGCCGAAAATTCGAATGATCCCGGCTAAATCGGAATGATAGGCCTAAATATAGGCGTACGACACGGATCTGATAAACTTTCGAGACTCGCTTTTGATTACCCGTATAAACAATTACGTCGATTTTTGAAAAACTCAAAAAGCATACAATATTATTATAGACTAGGCATACGCTATTATAGACCTACAACTGTTTAGACACACAGCCTATACGTACATGAAATAGGTCTACGTGAGCAGCCGCATCCTAGCCAGCATTGCCCAGCAAACACAACAGTAGGCCTCATGGACACCGCGACTTAGGATAAACTTTTTAAAGATTATAATCCACAATGGAAATTTCTGTAGTGATTACTTTTAAGCCTACGACTAAGTCTTGTTGATTGGCATCAACAAGGACTGGCGAGCGTCAGGCCACAATGTTACAAGAACAGGAGTCCTTTTGGAGGACGAGCAAATTATATGCTATCGTTTTACAGGAATCTGGGTTTTATATCACAACGCCTAATATTGACCTCCAAACTATTTATCCAGAGAACTGCCCATCTAAATAAGCTGATGAAACGTATTAGCTGATCGGTTCAACGAGTGACTCGATCTTTTGTCAGTGAAGTTGTAGATGTCGTCATATAAATGATTTTTATCTGTGGCCAAGGAATATGACCTGTGGCTAAGGAAAGACATAATTATTGGTAGACATATACGAAGCTTATAAGTAAATAAGCTTCGTATATGTCTAAAAACGACCCTAACCCTAAGATCTAAGCAGATTCGTTGCCAGCTTGATGTCTCCTGGGTATGACCACAGAACACGTGATGATTAGTTGATTACTATAGTGATTCCCATAATTTAACAAATTCTTCATGATATATTTCATAAAAATCTATAAATTTACGACACCATAGCTTGATACAATAGACAGACTTTAATAAGAGAGTGTTTAAATGTTATATAAGTATAGAAGGTGATAATCACATACAATGAGTTAGCGCCAGTTTTATGAATAGCGCTAAATAAATATAGTACAATCTAAAAATATATGCTCTGGGGTATGACTAGCAGCGGCTTCGGAAAATCAGTTTAAAATTTTAATGGTGGTTTAAATCTGTTTAAATGTTGATTTCAAGATTTAGTCACGTGAATAACCAGAGCTGTCGGACTGAAATCCCACCATAAACGTAAGCATTTTTGTCGCAATAAATACGAGTTAACATAACTTGAATACATTGTGTATACGGGTAATCTATCGGAGTTGTTTAGTAAGCAATAGGAATTATGGGCTTACTTATAGTTTCGGGACTCCAACTTACGCATAATATTTTGATTGACACAAACTAGTAAACGGGCTTCGTATATGTCTAAAAACGACCCTAACCCTTTTTATGACTCATTCGATTGTTGATGTTATTGATGTAACAGAGACTCACTTTGTTGCATCTTGTTTATTCTCTTCCAATCTGAGTGGACATATTGATTGGTCACATCCTCACAGGTGTTGAAAACCACAATTCTGTGTTCCTAAAGTTTTCAATAGTGCACAAAAGGCCTGTGAAGTGACAGAAAAGTCTTCTTTGAAGACTTGAAAAGTAAGATTTCAGTAATAAAGCTGCAAGGCCAGGCTTTGGACGTTCTATGAATAAGTTTAACAATACTATGTAAACAGTTGACTAATGAACTGTTCTTTCTGTTTTTAAAATAAGAAATGAATCAGTTTATGAAATATAAGACTGCATAATTTGTGTTGTGAAGTCGATTTGCTGTAACTTATTGTGTTTTCAAAATGTCATGTTATTTAAACAGAAATTTTAATAGTTGACTTAGTGTGAAAATATTCCACTCATATTTTTAAATTTTTATTTAGTGTCAAATGCTGACTACTTAGTGTAAATATCTAGAGCGAAATTCATGTATGCCAATGATTAGTTGCTGACTCGTTCGTTAAAGCAAGCAAAAACCTGATGTTTCTTGTTCTTTTTGTTGAATAGGAACATTTAGCAAAGTCTACAGAGCTTATATTCTTCATCTGTGCTGCACATTCATTTCTATGCAGCAGTGGTTCAATTGTGACCTGAATGGCAATGTTCCCGATTTCCAGCAGTTTGCTTGACACAGATCGTAAAGTGGAAGAAGATGAGCCAGAAGGACCGATTATCTGGCGGCTTCATTCGTCCAGCATAGAGACAGCTCTGGACGAAAGTAACAGCCATGAAATTGGCAAACAGGAACTTGCTGATTTAGAACTTTCTGTGATTAGTCTTGCATCTAGTTCCAGCTGTCTGATGAATGTCCGTAGTTTCTCTGATATGACCGTTGACGACAAAATTTTGTCTTCTTCCACAAAATCTGACAGTCCCGGAGTAGAGTCTGGCAAAGATTACTCCTCTATTTCCTCATTTTCAACACTAACGAGCACCAGTAGGTTTCCAACTGAGGACATTGATTTCATTAACTTTTATTTTGAAAATAACAGATGCCAAACTCAACTTAAGGAAAGTTCTGTTTGTGAGATGCCAGCTGCCACTGCTACAAGGAACAGGTTTCTAGATTGTTCTCCGATTCCCAAACTGAATTTTGATGAGACCCTCACCAATCTTCCATCACCAGACACTGGCTGTGGTCACATCAGGACAAGTCCAGCTTCAGCAGAATCTGTTCTTGAGGAAGAACTATATGAAGTTAACAAAAATAGCGGAGGATACATGGATGAATCCGCAGCCTGTGCAGACTCATTCTCCAGAACTCTGGCTTTCTTATCAGCTCCAGTCAACTCCCCGAATGCAACAGCAGAAATGGGAAGCATTCCCAGTTCATCAAAGTTGTGGTACTGTCCACCAGTTGAGGTGGATTGTTTGCCCACGGAGAGGTCTGACCAGCTGCTAGGTCATGGAGTCACCAGCATCTCACCTGAGTCTGCTGCACAGAAATGGAAGTTGGATTCAAGACCACCTTGTGTTGGTCAGGAGTATTCTCCGGAATCGGAATTTAATTTTCCAGACACATGGAGAGTGATCAGAAATGCTGCAGAACCGTGTTTAAGCGCTAGCACTACATACACTGTTGACAGTGACATAGATCTTACCGAGATCAATCCTCCATCACCCGTCTTGAAGAATTCGGCAAGAAAGGTGGGATCATGGTTGCAACACTTACAGGAAGGCGAATACTCTGTGGATCCAGCTGTTGAAACGAGTCTTGCAGTTAAAGTAAGCACGCTGAAAGTGATGGAATGCGTGCGCAGCTCTGGTAAGTGCAAGTGTGGTGCGTATAATGACTATGTGAATGCCAGAAAAGAGATGTTTGGCAGGTTTCAGGATGCAAGCATTACCACATCACCCAACAAATTCACTATGCCTATTAGCTCAGTTGTGTCACACTGCAAGACTGTTTCTGGAGTAGCCAGAAAACAGTGGACCAACGATAGTTCACTAATTGCTGAGCATCCACCCATGGACGGCTATCAACAACAGCATCGTGACGAGAAGGCGAAGCGGCATTACAGAAAGAGTCGCAGATCCGATGGTGTTAAAAGACACGAACTTTACAATCTAGTCAATGAAAAGGAGTTACGACACATAGAAAGCGATGGCAGTAGTGTGAGAAGAACTGATCGTACATTTGAAACGGCCGTATCAAATTCTGCTGGTGCAAAACATGGCCACCATGCACAGAACAGCGATTGCAGAGACAGCAATCTCTCATCCGATGACAACACACTGTGCAGCAGAGTAGAAAATGCTCAGACGCACAAAACGCTGACAAAAAATCCTTCGAGCACCGTCTTCTTTGTCGGTCACACATTGAACCCACCACGGCCAATGTTGAAAAAGTCACAGATGTCCAGCAAGCGTGTTTTAGCAAAAAAGCTAAAGGCGATCAGTTTGTATATGCAGCACAAGAAGACTCATTCGCATCTGAACTTCAAGACATTGGCAATTGTTTAGGCTATTTTGTTAGAGCAACCGACATGACAGAACTGTTCAGCACATGTGACAGTTTGAAATTAGTTTTTTTTACAAAAAGTGGTTGTGTGATATTTTATTTCAATCAGACATTGCAGTTTTGAACTTGATACAGAAATGTATAACTGTTTTTCATAAATAATGGACATGTTATAACAATCGACTCTTCAATCTAGCATATTTAGAAACTCTTTGGATTAGCATACTTTGATTTCTATTACAAGTGGTAAACTGCACATATTTTATGTGAACACTGGTTAGTAATAAGTTTAAATGGCCATTTTCTTTATCAGTGAAGATTGTTATTGGTAATGTTTTCTGCCAAAACTGTTTTAAAGAGGTTCAACCAATGTGTATGTTTCCTTAGGAACAGATATCCATGTGTACACATTTTGCTTCAATTAATAAAACACCCATTTCTATAGATTAACAATGCAACTTTTTGTACTGCACATAACATTTGGCCATATAAAACTAAACCAGTCTTCAAATTACTACAAGAATCCATATTTTTTAATCTGACTCAACTCCATTATTGCAACAACTCAAGATTTTTCACTTTGATCCTGCTTTATTATTGCAACAGTTTTTTTTAAGAACCTGTTGTTACAAGATTATAAAGACAAAAGCTATTTAAATTCTTCTCTGATTAAAGATCTGAACTATGGCTTCACAAATTTAAAAGTGTATATTACCATGCCATACTATTTTGATTTCATTACAAAGTTGTTAAGTGAAAGAGCAGGACTTCAGAAGCAACAGATGCCTCTTTTTTCTTGCTTTATCTGAGATATATATTATATGTAAGAAGTTGGTTTATTTTGCTATGAGCTTTGTGATCTGTGTGCCCTCTATAAAGTATATTGGTGCCTTCTATCGAGGTGGCTGGCCCTTGAGGCATCACATGGTGTGCGCTGTTGTTGCAGTGAATGACACAGTGAGAAAGCACACAATGTGACATTTCTTATATATTATATTATTAATGAAAGTCGCACATCAATCGAAAAACAGAGCAGTTACTTGCCAATTTAAAGTGTCCTGATTAACAGCGAGTGCTGCTTTGTCAAACATACTTTGATTGTCAGAATTTTAAACACATACAAAGCTATGTAGCACAACTACTGGTAGTCACAAGGAAATTACAGCTTGCATTAAATTTCTGCCATGTTAATTGTGCATAATCAGCGATGTGGTGTATTTAACACAATTAATGGACTAAAACGTTAACAATCGCTAGACTTTATATATAGAGTTCCAGCATTCTTAGCCTACTATGCGCTTGGTTTAATCTAGTTCAGCCGTACAGTTTATCCTTGAACTTGCAGTCTACAATTCTTCATGACCAATTTCTTTCATCTCCATTTAAAGTAAAAGTGAAATACAAATTGTAACTTGTGTTGCTAGGCAACATCTGCAATGTTATCTAATACTTAACAATCAAGTTTTAATAGCAACCAATCACTATTAAATCTTAACAACTCAAGAATTATTACAAAAATATACCATAAGAAAAGAACATGTTAAAATCTTAGAACTGAACCTAAGGCACATAACATCACATAACATCGAACCAAAGACAACTTCTAATGCACAAAACATGCAGCATAAGCAATTATAGCATTAATTTAGGAGTCCTGCATATGCAGTTGAAAACAGAAAATTTTAGTAAATTCAAAAGTTGCACTCTGTCACCCAAAACATGCCAATATATTGAGTTACAGCCTAGCTTCATATTAAAAACATCTAGCAATGATAAAACACTGCTACTATTGAAAAATTGCATACTGTAGCACAAAGTGCATTGTGCTATTGAATTACTGACTGCTACATTGCTAAGATCCAAGCAATGCATCTTACTTAGCAATTATTCTATTTCAGCACTGTCACAGCCTAGAATAACTACACTTCATGCATGGTAGTAATGACACACAGTAAAGTAAGGAAAAGTCTAGTAAATTACAGATACGATGGACGCTCAATGCGATCTGTATCTTCATAATGTGAATTTTGAAATAACAGATGTATGAATACAAACCCCATATTTTATTCTGCTTTAGAATGTGACTTTAAACTAATGTCACTGCAACAGGGCACATGATTGCTAAGTGTTTCAAATGTATCATACAAACACGTGTCAGTTAACCAGCTTCACAAGGAAAATTACAAACTATGGCCATCTACCAATGGATTAAATTTCATAGTAGATGTAACTATGACATAACATTATAGTGTTTCAGACAACATCTACTAAGAATGTCTGCTCATCACTAGCAAACTGCCTGTTATACAAAGCTAAATGCCGTACATCTTTTCATTCTCTTTACACTGAACCTAAACAAGACTTAAGGGTCGTCCATTAAAAACGTCTGCAAAAAAACCAACTTTTTTGACTCCCACTCCTCCATTGTCTGCATTTGTCCGCATTCCACTGACCCCCCACACCCTCTTTGCGGACGTCCGCATCACACATGTATCAGGCACCATTTTTGCTGATAATTATTTTACTTCATTGCTTTTTAATGGACATTTATTGACAAAGAATGAGATTGAATAAAAGCTATGTAAACAAATATTAATTGAATACCCACTTATTTCATGTAAGCTGGTATATCGTTCTCTCAAATGTGAAATTTATGAAAAACACCAACATGTAATTATTTAACCTAAAGCTACTAAAAAACCAACTAAGAATTTGACGTAACTACCATTAGACATGAATTTGGCAATAGTTTAGCATGGTCGCATGCGGACGTCCGCACAGTCCATGACCCCCTCCCATCATGTCCGCATTTATTCGCCTTTCCCATGACCTCCCCAACCACCCTCGTTGCGGACGTCCTTTGTGGATGACCCCCTGGTCTAATTGTAAATACAAAATGACATAAATATAAAGAACACAAAAGCATAAAAGCTGACTTACACAAGGATGTCAAATAATAAAACAACACAAAATATTGAAAATTGAAATACAACACAGAACAGGACATCGAAAGTTCACCAAAATAAAAGTTACAGTAATAGTATAACTGATTAAAATTTCACAACAGAACATACAACCCCAACAACAATCCGTAAAATTTGGACAAAATTAAACATAGCTAAAATTAAATTAAAATTCCAAAATAAAGGAATTAAACCACAAGATAGAAGCAGCACACCCTCAAAACTTGAGATGCCTTGTAAATGAAACAAATACACTGGCACCACTTCTATAGTCACATTACTTTCTGCTTTAGCTGAGCCTAGGTTGGAAGCTATCTCGAAAGGGTGCTATATAAATTACATAAACAGAGAATACTATATAAATGTAAATTCTGATATAGCGTTGATCGAGATTAATCTAGATTTTACAAAGAAACCGTGTCCTAGCCTCGTAGTTGGTAAAGTTCGAATGGCAAGCATTAGAAAATGTTTTGGTGAACACAAACAAAGCATGTACATTTAAGTTCTTCCCAATGTATTTACCTACAATTGAAACAAAACATTTAAAAGTCTGGGAACATAGCTGAGCAATGCAGATGTACCAAGTGTAATAGGAGAGCCTCATACGAATTTATTAACAATGATCATCAGTAGCACTAATCCCAAACAAAAGCCACAATACAATAAATGCAGTGATATCTACAAAGTGACATTTTATACACACAGATAAATACGCCCAAAACATCAGAATGGCAGAAAAGTCACCAACAGGGCATACAACTTACAAAGTTAAACATCTGACAAGTAATATGTCAGAGTAGATGAACAATTGAACATTGAACATCATCTGTCATGATCCGCCTGAAGAGGCCAAATACGATGGTCAGAAGGAAAATGTGTCTCTATACAGCTCACAACAATGTGTTTTCATCTGCAATAACTGGCCCAGTTAGCAACAATGCAAACCGCAGTTTGAATCCCGGAGCTGGTTTATTTTAGAGATCTAAAATCCCGGGCTAGTATGGTCCTTGCACAGGGACCTCAAATGGCATAGCATCCATTAAAATGAGCAAGGCTGAGGTGATATATGGTTGAAAATGCGAAACATTTACATCTAGTTGGAAAACTACACATATCAAAGGAAGGATTGTTCAAAAGACAGCAATGCAGATTTACGTGGAATTAGAGGCAGAAAGGCAACAACATGGCATTGCTGATATAGAAGTACTGTGCTAATAATGCTTAGAATGCCTTATAATGCTTTTCAGTATGTTAATTCAGACCTTAAACTGATGGAGTTTTTTGGAAATATGAACTACCAGTCTAAATTCTGTGGTAGCAAAGACCTCGTTGCATTTGCACCTGTTTAGAGTACTTGCTATGGTACCAAAGAAAGTGCATACAGGCAGATATTTTCTGATATACCAAATAACTTCCAGAGTTCTCAAACAATGGCCACATATTTTTATCCCTCTCTTTTACGAAACTAATGTCCTAGTCTTTCACCACCGAGATGGCACAAAAAAACAGTCTGAGCAAGTGAACCTGGACAGTGTTCAGGTTTGTGTTAGGAGGATAAAATGGCTGACAAAGGTTTCACAAAGAAACCTTAACTAGGCAAATAGAACGTATTCTTCTTGGACATACCCTTTGTCCCTCTCTTTAAATATTTCATTTCCATGACTTTTCAATGTCATTTCGTTTTAACAACCAGCTCAACATTCGGGCATCAGCAAAACCCCAACAAATTTTGAGAGAAATAAGCTGCACTCATTGTTATTTTCTTTCTGTCAGACCTGCATGTAGAACAATCTTTGCAGAACATGTATATTATGACTCTAGCCGAATGACTCTCCTACAGCCTGCACCAATACGCAGCAGTTTGCAATGTAGCTTTGTATACAACACCACAAGCGTTGGACAAAACTAGAAGCTAACAGGAAAGCGGGTCATGCTAATTGCTAATCGTAAACGGTGTAACGCAGAAGAGAAAGCAATGATTGCAGACACGCACTGGTTTCTCGTGTCCATAGTGAGGCAGAGGAACAGTGTTTGGTGAGCATTGTCCACAGAATACCTAAGAAGAAAACACCAACATGTAATTATTTAAACTTGGTAAGTAAGTATCCTCTATTAGCATCTGACATAACAGATGCATGCTTAACAGGTGAATGAATATCCTGAATGAAAAATAACATAATCAAATATCCAAAGTTATTGTCAGTTGAAGTTTTCTCAGTGACTGAAAGAGAACTATTGAACATGATTCTTGTTGAACTCACATACCACTATGCTCCTGCCCTACTGAGAAGCTCTTCAAAGAATGAACATCTATTTCAGCTTTACTGCATTGTATAAATCATTCTTCTTCAACTCCAACAACCCATGCAACACATGCCTGTGGATAGCTCTAACAATACAAAAGTAGATTTCCTCTTTACGGCCCATACACATTTTACGGAAGCCCAAAAATCGGATTCTTAGACCCCTCCCTCACCCCTGTTGGTGCGCACCACGTACATTTAGTGGACCCCTCCCCATGCTTACGTACATCTGAGCTCCAATCACACCTCCCCCAATGCAAAGGCTAAATAGCTAAAGACATCTATAAGACATACTTTACTGCAGGCTATTTATTTCGTAAGCATCATAGATTAAATTTGTTAACTGCTATGAAGAAATAAAACACTAACAACGCTTGCATTTAAAAAAGTTTGAATGCTATAAAAAATTGATTAAGCAGAAATATAGTCTGTGATTGGGCTTACAGTTCTGATTTTAATATTCCGTATCGTGAGCATCATAACTGGACAGCTATGTTTGCATACGTACACATTTTCGGGACCCCTACTCCACACCATATGCATCCGTACGCAAAATCCCCAAAATTCGAAACCCCCTCTCCAGCCTCACTGCATATGTAATATGTCAACGGCCCTTAGTGTTCATCAGCAATGTTGCTTTGTTGAAGTTAGCCATCATCACAGTTCAAATGAAAGAAAACATCTAAATCTTTATAAATATACTGACAGACCACTTACATTTTGCATTTCAAACCTTAACGATATTCTGTACAAAAATGCTGTTCAAGCCAAGTTATGTTGCACAAATAAATTATGATGAAAATATGATAAATTTTGAAAATTACAATTCAGAATAATAAGTTTCAAAATCCATATAAAATTAAAAGAACAAAATTGCAATAAAACACTAGCTATAATGCAAACTTGTAGAAATAGGTAGAGAAATAGAAAAATAAACGATTTAATAAAAATTTTATTTTTTGCTTATTCCTAAAGTCAACAAAAATTATGACATCAGTTGTCATAAAATGCAGTGCCATTATCGATTTAAAACTTCTAAAACCACTGCATTGTCAAAAGCATTTTGCTCTTGAAAAAACATTTGCCAAATATATCAGAAAAAAGTTGCATTCAAAACTAGACATAGTCACTGGAAACTGCTTTGCAGATTTTCTGCATATACACAATTCTTCCTCTAGCTAACAGATATATATAAACACGTATTAGTGTTAAGAGAAGAACTAAGCAGTCGGGAAAATCCGATAGTTACCTTGCCACAGTTACGACAATGGTGTCGCCTGCGAACAAATGTAAACGTTGATTGGCAAGACATGCAATACGATGACTCTTCATCTGGGATCCACCTTGGCCGATCTGGAAATCCACAAAAAATCAACCATTCTCTAAAGATATGGTCTGAAAAACAATCATTCTCATGGACCTCAGTTAGAGTGAGCATCATTGTTTAGATGAAGACCAAAGTGTGAGTGAGTATCACTGTTTTAGAATTCGGTTGAGACATTCAGCTTAGCGTACTATAGTTTAAATTTGTTCGGTTTTGCAATCGGCCATTTGTGAGATGGGATGTCCAGCAAAGTTCTCTGAACCAAGTTCAGGACACAGTTTCAAACATTAGAATGTGTTTCTGGCCTGAGGTGATTGGACGGTCAATGAAGGTGCAGAGTTTAGGTGTGACACCTAACCATGAGGTTTTTGATAATCAAGATATGAAGATCATTGGGAACTCTTTTGCTTGGCCAGATATCCCATAAATTCTCATTATCTACAGGGTCCATGCCACATTTTCAATGCTGTGGAACAAGGGTTGTCCCGTGAAATTCTTGGAGTCGTCATTTGTTGCTCAATGTGAGAACTCTTTGTCATCACTGCACTACAAGCATATACCCCTCTGTTTCTAGTTTGCCTGCCAGTCTACTGTGTCTGTTTAGTTGAACTCTTGGGTGATATGTTTATTATGAACTGTAAACTTAAAAAACAATACTAATTTTGGATGTGTAATACTAGTAACTATTTCGTATATCACATCAATAATTAAAATCCTCGCTTACATTTTACGCTTTTCATTTTATAATTCTCGAGCACTGTCCTTCAAATAACTTCTCATGCCCCTACTGGTAAAGTCATTAAAGTGATGGTTGATATGAAACGACATGCCAAACAGCAACACCAATCAAGATACCATCAAAGAAATGTTCACAATAACAGCTAAATGTTTGCTACCTCATTGACTTTCTATTTGTAATGACTTTAATATCGTTTAGCACAGGCAGCAGTCGCAGCACTTTTGTGAAGTATTTCACTTTAGTGATCTACTTCAGCTCTACAGAGCTCTCTCAAATATGTTTACATACTGCAAACCCATTTGTTGGCAATTATCTTTCTGTACCAAAGTCTTCTTCTTGCACAGAACAGTTAAGGTATAAGAGTAAATTTAGCATACTCAGGCCATTATGTTTTCAAAATTTACCTGTAAACTCATTTCCTCGTGCACGAGTAACAGAGCTTGGATTAGGAACAACTGGTGACAGGCTGTCCAACTCATTGAAACCAGTGACAACCTTTGCAACGACTTTTGGTGATGCTTCCAATGACGTATTGCTGTCAAAGACGGCCTTGAGGATGTGCCGAAGGTCACAGGCAAAATTCGTCTGAAGCTGATCAGCAATGCCTACCACAAACGAAACAACCTCTCATCAACATACTTTTACCTTTGACTGGACCTTATAACTCCAGGCACATATTAGATATAAATCTAGTGACTCCACAAGTGAGACAATGGTTAAAAAAATCGTGATCCATTGAAGAAGGTACAAATGGAGAGAGAATCTTACAAATTATGAAACCCCAACCTCTTGGCTGACATCAAATACTAGGTTATACCACGTTCAATTTGAGCCAGTGCCTAAATCCAAAAAAAATTCTAATGGGAGAGGCAAATGCATTAGCAAACTATATTTAATTCATATGAAACGAACCTGAGATGCAGACAAAGAGGCGATGAATGAGGTCCATGCTGTCTCTGAATAGTGACTGCATCTCCTCTCGTGCTGCCGTCTCTGCAACCTCAATTGCCAACATCATCGCTTCCTCATCATTATCATCACAACAGATAGAATTCGAATTTGAAACCAAGTTCTTGTAACTGAAATTCAAATAACTCAAGTCTCAGAAGGCTTAACTTAAACGCAGTCAAGCAGAAGTAGTTAAACTGAGACAGTCACAGCTTTGTGTAGCAAGTGTTAGTGACTGCGTTTCATCGCCCCAGGAAATAAGAGTGGAATAATTATTTCTTAAGCGCCATTATTATTGTTTTTATTTAAATGAAACGTGAATCTCAGGCACAAATATCATTATCTAATTACGAAGCATTAATCAATGGCACTAATAAACTAAGAGTGAATGTTTCTTCAACATCTTCAAGTTCCCTTCAGCAGTAGAGATCCCATCTCGATTCTATGCGATTATTCTGAAACACATGGGAGACCAGTCCTTTTCCTCACAATATAATCTCCACTGTGAGTGTACTACTAGAGCAGACTGGAATAAACACAACAAATCCAAAACTCTACATAATTTACATTTCTTTGCTACAGGCACACGATCAGTATACAGTTATCTTACTCAATGTGACCATTATGTGAGAAAAAAATCTGAACTTTGCTCACAAGTTTCTAAAGAACGGTGCTATGTAAACACTGCCTTACACTATGACATTGACCTAGGGATAAAACCAACTAAACTATAATAAGCACAAGAACAATGGCCATTATGTAGTTCAATTTAAATTATACTGCTTGTAGAAAGATATCGAACCTCTCACGATCCCAGTCGTAACCGAATCCAGCGCCGCTAGAGGAGGGTGAAGCGTGACAACTGCTTTGCGAAACCTCCAAACTGTCGCAAAGCAAAACACTTCCAGCGTCGTCCTCCATCGTCTTTTCATCAGCCAACGCGATCTCTTCGCTCGTCCGAGACGGACGCTCGGCAGTTCGCTCGTTGCTTTCTCCGACACCGGATTCTGCAGGCACTGCTGGAAACTGACCCGGGTTTTCCGAGCCAATGGAAGGATCCAGACGTGACATCACCTCTGGACAGCCACAACAGATCCGCTGAATCGTTGAGCAGTCCGACACGCAGATGGCGCCAGTGACTTGGCTGGACAGTTGATTTGGATCTGTCCTTGGTGACCTGCAGTCGTGGGAGGTGTCATAGGGCGTGATGTTAGAAACGCCGGAATCGCATTTGACGGCGCCATCCAGATTATCCGAATTGAGCACCCCAGAAAAAATCATCTGTTTCTGAATGATGGATTCGTCCTGTTCGTCGCAGTGACGTGAACCGTCCGCGGTTGAGATGTCGAATGTCATGTTCAGCTCGCGTCGATCGTCGTGTATGCAGGATCGGACGACTTCCGCAAAGAATTCCCCAATCTCAGACAGTCCAACAGCATCGTGACCATTGTTGCCTGCAACAAGTGCTGGGCTGGAGACCTTTGACCTGTACTTGGCTCCTGCAGCCTTTTCAGCTCCAAATCGATTCCTTTCAGCAACAGCACCACAGTCATAAGCACCATCTATCCAGGGAAACTCTAAACGATCGAGATCCTCATAACAAGTCATTGCATTCAGCTCAGACGGATCCTTCCCCTTTGACAGTAACATTTCAAGCACCCACAACTCCTTCATATTTAAAGTCCAAAGCAGATCCCTACAAACCAAATGAGAAGATAAATCATTAAATTAAAATACTCGCACAGCATAACAAAGTATCATTCAACAACCTATGCTCCATGTAGCCCTGTCAAAACTAAGATTGCAGCAGTCAATACAGAGTTCACAAATGGATTTGACGCCTTTCCTTCCGAACAGCTTTGCCAAAACAGAACAACAAATGCATGCAAACAAAACATGATTCCCATTCATTTCATCGCTTATCCTTTCGTTGCAATTTTAAAACTACAATAACCCTAATCCTGACCCTAAACGACCCTCACCACGCATAGCCTGACCCCTACCAACCCTCACCACACATAATCTGACCCTAACCAACCCTCACAATGCTCAACCTGACCCTAACCGACATGTGACGAAATGAATTGCGACGAAAGGAACGGTCACCACAAAACCCATAAGTATAGCACCATTGTGAAACCTGTCAAAGGCGCTGGAATACGCTGAATGATTGTCTGACAGATTCAAAGTGGTGCATCATAGCTCAAATATCCCCATAGCTGTATTTTAGATCAAGTGCAGTACTGCAAAGAGCCAAAACACTCATAACTAACAAATCATCCATCTTACCGAATTCTATGAAGAAGTTGCTGGAAAGGCCGGAACATTTCCGACATGCAATTGGGATCCATGTCAGGATTCAACGGACCCTCAGGATAAACTAACAGACCACTGAAACCAATCAAATGAACAACTTTTATAACATTCAAGAAAGAAACACAGCAAATAGTTTCCCAAAACAACACACAGAGTTACTATCCAGTTCTTAAGACAACTTACAGAAATGCTCAGAAACCTACCAACAAACCTGCACAACCTCTAAATTTTCCAATTATAAAATTGTACCTGATTTATTTATATTGTACATCAGACATATTTGGTGCCTTCCAGTATTAAAGGTTGAAACTGAACTTTTCATCATATATGCATGGATCACTGTAATGTTAGCCAGTCTAATTGCACTCTGGATTTTAATCCCGGTTCATTGAATAAAATTAGCAACCCGAGGCACACATGAGCAGCAACAAGCAGGTGCTTGAATGTTGGGTTCCTGTAGCCTTGTAGCACTTCAGCCAAAAATAGCAAGATAACAGCTTGTTAGTAGAGTAAATTATCCCCCATCCCTTATCAGGATGCAAAGGAAATGTCTGTTTCCTTCTCACAACACAGCCCTTGAACCAGCTCTGTGGAAGAATGCCGATGTCATGAATATGCATGAGTCAACACAATGCTTCAAAGTTCACAACAGTAGCAAAGTCTTCTGGGTATATAAGACTAGATGGTTTGGTGGGCATCGTAAGACAAAGAAGGCTCTTATCATACAACCTTAACACCAGCCAAAGAATCACAACAGCTTAATAATAAGTAGTTCTCTAAGGTCTCAAAGCCTTTATGTAGGATGTGTCAGGCTGCAGCCCAGAGCCACCAATCAATGAATCATACATACAAGCGGGTGATCAATTGGGTGATCAATTTATTATCCAATAATCGAGGCATTTGAGTACCCATTTAGAATGGACTCAGACTCTTTTGCTGCATTTAAAAAAACCTGTGACCTCTGCATAAGACATAAATGCAGAAATAGTTTACAATGTTTTGATCATACATTAGAGACTTCAGCATGTTGCTCTCCTCTACCCTTTGGTTGACTGCCCATGGATTCCTGATTGTCCCCCATATGTACACTGCTACACCTCAGACCAGAAGGTTTGCCCACGTTGGACCCACCGGCTGGAATCAACATCCACGAGAGCAATGGCTTAAGCCTTCCAGCTTGTCCCTTCAAGAATTTCGCAAGTGCCTGAAGTCTGTATTATTTTACAGTGATTTCCGGTGGGGAGTACCATTGGGCTTTATAAACATCAGATCATAATTACAAAAAAATTAAAGTCAAGCTTAGCACATACCATATAACTGCCAATCTTGGAATTGTGAACATAAGAGCTGGATCGTACATCTCCAACTGTTCTTGTGACAGCCATCCAAGGCGCAAGGACCTAAAACAGTGATTAAACATCACCTTCTGCATTCGTACGAGTGAAAGAGCGAACACGTAAAATCATGCTTGGGTGAACAAGTAGTCACTACCGATACTCAGTACTCGGCAGGAAATTGACAGTCGGTTCATACCCAAGCCCCATGCTATCTCCTCGGCTTCACTTCTCCTGCTTTTGACCTGATCTGATACAGTGCCTGCGCTATAAGTTTGTTTCCCTGACATGGCGTTTGTAAGCTTAAACTTTTTAAAACATTCGATTTACATTATTCAAGCCAAGACATACAATTGAAAACTACAGCAGCATAAAACAAGCCCTCTCCATTGTATACTTAAGACAAATGGGTCTAACACCTAACTTGCTCAGCAGATCACTAGTAAAAACTCGACCTTTGAACTGTTTCACTGAAGAGTACAGCCACTTCCTGCAGAAGGTCATAATCCTTCATCGTCTTGACTGGTACCATTGCACTTACATAGCTGTAACAACATAGCAGGTCAGATTTCAGATAACTGTAGAAAAATCTGATGAAATTGTCAGATGATAAAAGCGTGATAAGTCAGATAATCCCAAAAAATAAATTCTGCTTACCATAAGCAAATAGAAATGCACTGAAAGAACGAATTTTATGACAGGGAAGACACATAAAACAAAAATATTACAAAGAACCTGTCAAAAAGGAAGATCAAATAGCTAAATAAATGTCAGCATCACACAAAATCAGACATCAGTATGGAAACGTCTGAAAATCTGTCTTGGTGCAATATCAAGACATAGACAGACTGATATTCACCGCCCAAGTGAACAAATTAACACCAGTTTACATCAACACAATTCAATGCATGTCATAATGGCATCATTTAAGTCTCCCATGTGATAATTAAATAAAAAAATTTCCCATGGCAGTATTTAATTCCTCCAATTATAATAATTACTTAGGTTAGATCCTTTATCTCCCAAGTCCCTAAGGAAATGCCTGCTAAGTACTTTTTCTTCACATTAGGTTTTGAGTTGGCAAAGAGAGAAGTTGCACCAAGTCCAGAACTTAACCAAAGCATAGTAGTGCTTGCCAAAGACTTTTCCTGTTGACATTAATACCAACTGTCATTGCATATTGTTAGAGGCAAAACATGACAATCAATGAGATGAAGTCAATCTTCTGCCAAAATAAATCCACCAAGAAAGATCCTGGAGTAAGCCTGTTACCAAGCAGAACAATACGTACGGTGCAAGTACAGACAAGGATTGAGAAGCATCGCATCATAACATAACCAGAGACACCGTTTGTAACATGAAAATCTCTTCCATTGCTTCCTGGTAAAGGCTTTCCAGCCAATTGCCATTGTTAGGTTTGCAGTTCAGTTGAGAAATCCTTTGTTAAAGACAGACAAAAGAATGCTAAATTGAAAGGCAGACTCAAGAAATGCTTATACGAATACATCATGGACAAACCAAAACAGTGAACATAAGTCAATGCTTACCACAATTCAAATTCAGCAAATGAATTATCAAACTCAGTGAGAGCAACACGTATCTGCCAAGAAAAAACAACACAATTCAAGTGACAACTTTAGCACAATAAACAGTATCTGGGCAAAAAATTTTCATGCTTAAAAAGCACCTCTTGGAGCCATATCAAGTATCACAATACAACAAATACATGTTACAAGGTGTGCCTTATAAATGTGAATTACATGGATCACTGTATATCAGAATTCACTAAGGTTGTGCTTACAATCAGAAGCAACAGTGCTAAGTAGCATAGAAATAACAGAAATGCAAAATTTATAAATTACATTGTTGTCCAAGCTTCTGAAATGTCATCTGCGTAAATCATTCAAGAAATTATTTTCTTAAAATAACACATAATTCATTCACCCCTCATCAAGTCACTTCAAAAGGAATACATCAAGTTATTTTAAGAGAAGAAAAACATATCTCAACCATTTCAAAATGTAAACTGTATCAAAGGAACTAGCTCAAAAGCCTCTACATTCTACATCTTATCTGAAGCACAACGTTTCAAAATGATCTGAAGGAAAGACATCTCTCTACACTTCTGAGAATTCCAGATAAGATGTCATTATGTACAACTGTCCAGATACATGCTGGACTCGCTGGTACAAAAGTACATATTGTTCATGCAATACAAACATACATTCATGGTTACATGCACATATACATAATATACAAATACATACAAACACAAGCATATACATACTATTCAGTATGTATATGCTTATATTTATTGCCCATAGCAAAAGAGAACTAATTGCAATTAAAAAGCTGTGATCTGTCACTGTGAGATATTGAACTGGAACTAAATCGTAGCTAAAATTTATTTTCTTCCTTCCTTCAAGCTCATTAAGTACATCTCCATGGATCCCAAGCATTTACATATCCAAATGCATCTTCACTTGGTGGCTGACTACAGGCGCCTCAGATTAACATTTCATTCGGTTTGACCGGGCAAGCAATAAAAATTTAATTATTTAATAATGACAACAATAACTGCTGGAAAGAAAAGTAAACCTCATCTGTGTATTCGTGTGTAGATCTAAGACTCTGTTCTCGTAGTAGAGTTCGTACGCGACCCAACTGCTTCGTCACAAGTTTTGCGAGTGGTTGCATACTCAAGCTCTCAACCTCATGATTAATTATACTCGAACCAGCAGCGAGACACTAGGATAAAAAACATCACTCTTAACTTCAGTCATATTTTATGAGGAAATTTCTATTTAGTCATATTATATGAGGAAATTCCTATGGTACTGCTTTACTGAAAATACTGAAGAACTCAAGTCAAAGCCATATACCAGTGCCATTGGATTCATGTTCAAAATATTATGCAAAACACTGTTAAAGATGAAAATACCGAATAGTTCAAAGTCAAACCAACACCCAGTAACATCGGGCTCCACCAGTGATGAAATTTAGCTTCAACAAACTGCCAACAATCATTATACTAATGCAGTCATTAAAGTAGGCCCTAATGTCAGCCAACATCAGAAACCAAAGCAGCCACAAAGTTCATAAAACCAAATGTTTAAAGGTTAAGCTATTATGTGTGTTGGGAAAGTTCAACAGCCTCGTGCCACATTGGAATTGTATGCATACCCATGATCTTGGTAAGCTTCAAGATCAATTAGACTAACAAGTAAAAAACTTCTCAAAGGCACATAAAAGCCACCAGATGTTTAGATGTGTAACAATGTCCCTTCCCTATAACCACACACTATCATCAAATCGGTAGATACGTGATGTATATGTTGCAATGTTGTATTAAGACATGACTGAAACAGACTATTAGTTATGTTTGTGATTAAGTGGGAGTGAGAGGATGACTGTTGGGAACTTAAGACATACTGCATTGGATCGAATATACCAAACTTTTCCGTTTAAAAGTGACTGTCCTTCAATTGATTTTTACGCCTCCCACATAAATCAAAGACTTTCACATTCATTGAATGTTATTTTTAAACGGTTGATCCATTCTACCAAATCTCAAACAAAGCAAATTATCATCATGAGATAAATCTCTCACAGAAAAACTTTTCTAATCTTACCAAACTTCAACAACACATCTGTGAAGAAGCACTGCACTTAAAGAGGCTTCACTTAAGTGCATGGGTACATACATACATACAAATACATACATACAAATACATACATACAAATACATACATACAAATACATACATACAAATACATAGATACAAATACATAGATACAAATACATAGATACAAATACATAGATACAATCTGATACTATTAAAAGTACTTGAATGGTTAACAGAACAGTTAACTCAAGTGGAATAGGATTATGAATGCATGTAAAGTACATCACAACAGTTTTCAAAGAACTTATTTATTTACCCGGTACATTTATATCACAGCTGTCAACTGCTTATCCTTGGAACTCCTTGACTGATCCAAAATAGCCCTATATTTGCAAATACATTTATAAGCAGATAATAATGTTCACTTGCAAATCTACATAAAAGTAACAACACTCATAAACTCAAAATTTCTGATGTGCCACTCGTAAGCTAAGTAAGCACAGGGCACCAGCTTATTAACAAGTGCTGTGCTGAGTCAGAGAGGTTGTCTGTCCACAGGGTAATCAACAGCAGGTCTAATGAGTATTATTGCCAGGGACTCCAGAACAAAAGAAAAGACACCCAAACAATAAGTGGATCGATGATATAACTTACCTCTGCTCCAAACCACAGCCTTCCAGCTAGACTCTCCTGGAGTATGTCATCAGGGAATTTCACCCGGAAATCACGACTTGCGCGGGACTCTGGAATGATCTCGTCCATGATCTTTTCGATGACGGATAGCAAGCTGTCCTGACTTTTGCGTAACTCCGTGATAAGACCCGAGAACTGCTCCACATTTTTGTGGCCATCAAACTTTTCCAGCTGATCAGTGATGAGGTTCAGATCACGGTCAGCATAAAAGAACTGAGCAAGGAAAGAAGAATCCGATCGCTGAAAGAGAATTTCAGACAAAAACATCTCAATAGAATTTATACAATGACTACCACGTGTACCTCATAGATTGTAGCATTGCACTAATACTACCATCACAACATTTAGTAATAGTATTTAATGTCAATAACAATAGTAACAATGCCCAGATAACTGGAGACAGAATATGTTTATTTACCAGTGCTTATCTGTTGACATCCAAATGCTTCAATGCAATCTCTCTTCATAGCACTTTTGGCACAAAAGAACATCAATCAACACAGACTAACCATCCCAGAAAAATGCTATCCCTGATATCTGATCAACAGTACATTAAGTCGAAATAATAATAATCACCAGCCATTCCAGAACAATGCTCTCCTATTTTTTGCAATCCCAAGAGATCACATGTAACTTGAGAAGAAAATAGTAATAAAGAAGACTCCTCTTGTAATAAGTGATTGGTTCTGGATGGTAATCAAAATCAACAACAGACACGGTCTACTTTCAGTCAGCATTTGTGTTTGTCATACAATCAATAGATCTGGGAATGCTGTTTTGAGAGCTGGTTTAGCTGAGAAAAGGCAATTTATCTTAACATCACATTATATCTAACGACAGCTCTCAGTGAAATGACCATATGCAGGGACTCGCTTTAAATATGACCCTGTTTAAAAGCTACAACTGTCTATCTTTTCAATACTTCTCCAGTTCATCAATGAAATAATTTGCAAAATAAGTTTGTACAATCACCTGTCCTAATTTTCCCAACAGACTGATAATGATAAAACCTTAAAAATGTGCCACTAGATGATGCATTGTATACCTGTACATAATACAATACACCAAACAACTTTATTTATCACAGATCTATTTAACAATATTACAAAGACATATTATATATATATATATATATATATATATATATATATATATATATATATATATAAACAAATCAAGGCAGAGTAATCCCAGATGCAAAGTATGGTATGTATATACTACATACTTGCAAGGAAATATAATGCTTTATTTATTGCATGCCTTAATATACACATACATTTTCAAACTGCCTTGATTGCTTATTAAGATTACATATAACACGTCATTGACCCATTTTGCAAGCATGCTTTGCAGGTATCTGGATAGTTATGTAATGTAATCCCAGATTACTGGATAATTATGTATCACCTATTGCTGCCTCTCAAAGTTGCAGGGAACTGTAATCATAGCACAAGAAAATAGTTCCCTTGTTTAAAATTTCATTTCACATACTTTAAAAACCAACAAAACAACTTTGTGTTCAAAGTTTCAGTTTGCTACGTCATTTGTGTAAATGAAATAATATAATGACTTTTATGTACCTCCAAAAATGCCAAACAAAAGGTGATCTAACTAATCTAAATAAGCAATCAATGCAGTTTGAAAATGTATGTAGAGAAAGTTGACACTACAATAAGGAAGACTGTCACAAAACAAAAGGTCACAACACAGAAAAAGACACAATGTGTTGAACTTATGTGGGAAAAAAGTACAATTTCATACAATAAGCATGAATTTCATTAGGACAAATTTATGCCTTCACACACTGAGAGATTTGCTGAAACATGTTGCATAAATGTCTCAATGCATTAAACTGAAAGACAAGATTCTCACCTTTGGCCGAAAAATCCATCGCCGTATTAGATCCATGTCATCAGAACACAACTGATTCCAAGACTTTCAAATGAAACCGACTGAAAACAAGTAAAATATGAATTTCCATATGACTCAAACTCTTTCACTCTACAAATACTGCTGAAAAATCATAGAACTAGACTCACATATGCATGCACCCATTCCCATATACATATCACGCGTGTTGGTAGTCTCTTGACTGCATAGACTAATGAATAATCATAGAACTAGCTACGTCAACACCTAGTCAGAAACCTTCTAAAATCTACGCAGAAATAAACATCAATTTGCATGTATATTGGCAAAACATAACCTAATTCGGAGAACCTGTGATAGAAAGCTGGTCTCATAAAACGAATGACGTACTTGTCACGCTATTGTGTGCCTGCTCCTCTATCCCATTGTTAAACCGGTAAACTTGAAACACCCTCAAGTCACAGTCATATTGCGATAAGCATGACATGAATAGACATCTTGGAAAATTTCAGGACTGCACTAGAAACTTTTTACTTATATGAATAGTAATTTTATCAGTTTATAGAATTACTCACTGTCATGCATCGGTGTCTTCAATATATACACATGCACAAAATTGTATCTATATATTTAAACCTTAGTAGATATACAATATCTAACATATATATATATATATCAGTATGTATAGAGCATGTAAAATATTCATGCATCACATATCATATGCAGTAAGTTCCTTTTTACCTTCATGTATATATATATATATATATATATATTTATATAAGTCACACTGGTATGTAAAATATATTCATGTGACCTGTAAGTAAACAAAGCTCAAGGTTCAGATTTAGAGGCTCTCTTTAGATTATTAAATGCAAAAGCTATTCAAGGCCATCAATTGGTGCTATACATCCTTTGAGTTAATAATTCATTTCTTCTAGGTATCCCTAGAATGGAATACGCAACAAATGTGTATTCTACTGTTCCATGTAACTGTCCCAAAGAACGGAATCAACAACAAATGTTTCTCCAACACTCAAACACCTCTCGTTTCTTAAAAAAAATGTCTCAAAACTCACTAGTACTCACTAGCTTTCAAGAAACTGGATATATCCGGATATCTGAAAGCCATTGAGAACTAGTGAGCCACTGAACAAACATTGACTGACAATAGACACCTTACATTTGTATTTCGGTGTGATTTTACAGTGCATACAAAATTTTCTTTATAGCAATAATAATCAGATATTTCAAGCAAAGTATCCAACAGCCTGTACTGTCAATGGTTGACAAAGAAGTTGATAAAGTTAAAATCCTACTTAACTCAAGTATAGATATTATTAAGTAAAGTCATAGACAATTTGAGAAACCTGCTTCAGCAAAGTATCCCATGACTCACATTCGTCCTGCAATTACCTGACCATGATGAATATGCGGGATATGACTGGTTGCAATCTAATTATTAAATCAACTATTTCATTAGCAGGGCATTTCTTAGTAGCAATACAATGTTAAGTTTCAATTGCGTTGCAAACATAATTGTAATAAATGAGACTTTAAATGGTTGCTCAAACATCAAAACTCCTGGCCACTAAATCTGAAACATGAAGTTAATGCATTGGGGCCAGCAGCCATAAATGCTCACTAGCCAGGTTCAGTCTTTATTATTGGGCAGACTGCAGCTCACCACTATGAGGCAGAGATCCTGGCTAAAGGCCAGAATACGTGGAACAACAGTAATCTTCATCTATATACAAATACACAGTTTGAATGTCATGTGCACCGATAATGAGTTGTGAGATGTGATCAAACATCTCCTGTGACTGCACTGATCACTGCCTTGGGAAGTATGATAACATGGCTAAAGCAATGGATACCCTATGTGAGAAAGTTATTAACTTCTCCATAGCACCTCCTGAGAGTCTCTCCTGCTAGGATAAATAATTGACATTTCTTTAAGAAAAATGTCGTCTATTTAAACACCAGTGCCAGATTTAGACATGGGACAATATGCACTGGTATGTAGTGTGCCTATAACAGTAAATCCAGCCCTGAAAACACAATGCCCTTGTACACACAGTTAACTACCAGATCTTTCTCGAACTGGAACACATTGCACGAGTTTAGGCATGCATACATGTATGTGTATGACTGTTTATGAAGCACCTTTAAGGAATCTCATTAACTACTAAACATACTGATCTAATAGATCTATAATCAATTTAGCACAAGTTGTGCTGAGAAGTGAGAACAGAGTATGACAATAGCCAGGTAGAGTTTGAACCTCTTAAGTACACGGTTATGCTCATCAACTGGCTCGTCTTGCATCCATGATGGAGCATGTTGTCAACAGATCCTTTTGTAACCGTATTCAAGCATTCATATAGTGCCACTTTAAGTCAGAGGCTCTTTATGACATTTGGCTCGTGCAGGATGTCATTCAGATGTAAGCGTACGCTTCAACTCCTCCAAGCACTCATGTAGTGACCAAATCCATTATGTCCATGCTTCTCCAATGCATTACATTTCTCAGCTAAGCAACTACAGATTTGTGCATTGCACATTATGCATTATATTAAAAGTCATACATTATATTAAAAGTCATTAGATCAGACATGAAACATTTTATTCAGCTGGATGTTGAACAATAAAGACCTCCTTCAGAGAGATGGTTGATAACTCACCAAAAAACTAAACCTATGAGTATTGGTCAAAATTGTTGCTTAACACTGTTGATATGAGAATCCTTTATACATATTTATACAACTGTCTTCAAATCGCAAGTAAAAACTATATTTCTAGGCTCATTTCTTTCATAGGCAGCTTCCATGTCTACTCAGACTCTCTTCTAACAAGACAATCCAAGGAATTCAGGTAATAGTGGCTTATCGGTGTGTGTGCATACACCAGGCTTTGTACGGTACCTTTTGGCATGCAGCAGTGGCTGCATAAAAGTTACCAAGTTCTGTAATAATGACACTAAACCTAACCAAAACCAACCCTCACGACGCCAGTGAACTTATTCTCATGGCATCTAGCACACCTGGTATATATGCAACCCTATGCTGTACCTTCGCCCGAATTTGTATGCACAACGATTTGGCTTACAAGTGACCATCGGCTGACGCTTTGAGCCTTATTACCACGGCGCTATAGAAGTTCTTACAGTAGATCAAGCTTAATAACTTAAATGCGACATATTTGTTTACATACTGGTCAAAAAAGTTAACAAAAATCCAAGTGAATAAAATACTAGACGGGGAGATGAAACAAATGGTTGAGCTAACACAGTTGGCGACAGTTCATCTGACGATGTCCTGCATCAACGATTATCTACTTCAAGAATATAACTGTCAACCATTCTAAAAGCTACGATGAAAATATTGAATGTGATTGTGTTTGTCGTCGTACTGTTGTGCTGTCAAAGTTACTGCCCAAATCAGATCATTAGCGAGAAGCAGCGCGAGTCCATTCGTAGTGCTAAAAATACCGTAATTGTCAAAAATCAATCGGACAAAAGAACCAGCAAGCCCGACGAATGGAAACTATAATTATATCCCTTGAGATACACGTCGAGACAGGTATTCAATTAACTGATTCTGGCGTAGATAAAAGAGACACAAAAAGATAACATACGTATTTTAAAACCTAAAATGAAGAGTAAGACTCACGCTTTGGTCCATTTGTTTATGAACATATGAGTAAAAGTTGGTTCACGCATTAAATAGAATTGCGAAGTACATATTCCCACATAGATCCAACAACCGATGACACAACGAAGCAACTGTGTAACTAATTAAATTGAAGGCAGTAAGTAGGCTTGAGTAGGCTGGCAGAGTCCCCATTTCTTCGTTTATTGTAATTCACTGTAATAGACCCCATTTCTTCGTTTATTGTAATTCACTGTAATCGAACAACGTTCCCAACTGGCGTCTTTGCTTGGGACAGAGAATATTATTATATTATATGACGCAGTCATGCAGTAGATTAGTAGAAAGAGAAATTAATGTTATTGATACATTTCAAAGGAAGCGGACGATGAACATTGAGCAAAGAGGGTTGACTATCGCCGAAAAAGCTATACACAATTTGAAGTCAGTATAGATTCTACGTGCATTGATACTACTAAACCAGTCAGACAATCCCCTATCCATCACCCTCGATCTTTCCATTCTAAACTTGAGTCTCACCTTTTCAAGAATTCCTACAAAGACTCCTCGATAGCTTCCTCTTGTCAATCCTCGACCAAAACGACAGCCTCCTAAGCAGCTACTCTGCCTCCGCTAACCTTCTGGAACCGGACTATGCCCTACGTACCACGGACGATCCCGGTGATTCTCAACCTTTTTGGCATGAAGGCACATTTTGCGATCGATCTTCTGAAATTCAGACGGCACGCGTGCACCATTGAGCTAAAACTAGCATTTTGTTTTAGGGCCTAATTCTGAGCAGTTTTATGGTTGATGTTTTAAAATCTTGCCTTTGGGCCTCAGCATTTTCCATCTGAAAAAGAAAGCTTAATTTAAAATTACACATAATTTTCAAAATAAATTAGTAGTGTAACGGTTCAGAGGTAGCCTACGCCTACCTATAGTGTCGGCCTGCTGTAGTTTCTACCTGTTGTGTATGCCTGTCTACTGTGTTCTTTCTACTGTGGTATCTACCTGCTGTATACGCTTATCTACTATATCTACTGTGGTCTATCTACTGTAGATATCTACTATCTACTGTAGTCTATCTACTATCTACTGTTGATATCTACTATCTACTGCGTAGTCTCTGCTGTCTACTGTCTCCTATCTACTGTGTATCAACTACTATCTACAGCAAATTAGTATAAAAGTCAGAGTCGTCGCCTGGAAGATAGGAATCGTCGTCGTCGTCTGGAGATCGACATCGGGGAGCCTTGTAGATTCGGTTTCGGCCTTGCAGTCTCTAGGAAGCACGTATAGTCGTCGTGGCTTTGCGATAGTCGTCGTGGATATAGTGGTCGTGGATATACTCGTCGTGGATATAGTGGTCGTGGATATACTCGTCGTGGATATAGTCGTCGTGGATATAGTCGTCGTAGATTTGCGATAGTCGCCGTCAGCCATTGACGTAGCGTTGCAGTTGCTCGTTATAGTTATCGACGTAGGGCATATTGAGGGAGTGAGATACGGACTATTTCCGAATAGGCGCTACAGAAGCGTTGTTTTCCGTTGTACATTAAAAGAGAATTATCGAGCAAGCGTGTTTTATTCCTGCGTCACCAACAGGATTAACGAACAAGCGTGTCTTATTCCAAGCGTCATCCAGAAAGGAGCTATTTAAATCTTAAATGGTTAGTCTTCAGCAAACCACTGAAGCCTTACTCAGCGGACTGCAACTCGAACTACCCCCATATCGGACGGGGCTGCAAGTCGTCATCCTGGTCACTGTCGAATAGGCCCCGTTCCGTTACAGTAGAATAGACAAATATTTTTATTTTAACAGTTTAACTTAAACAGATTGAACATAATACGGCAGTAGAAGTTTATATAGGCCTAGCACTCCTTCAAGACCGTCTACTCAGAATCGAACATATATGCAACAGCTAGGTGCAACATTTACAGTTTTACAATAAATTTATGTGATTGTTTAATTAATGTTAAACATAAACTTATTGTAAAACGTGCGAGTTATCAGTGTTAAGAAGACGTCAACGTGATAATATCTAAGCGTGATGTCCCTTGCTAATTTCGAACCTTGGACGAATTTCCGATAAACAAACTCTCGATCATTCTTCTTCAACACACTTCAACTTTTCTCTCTTTTTATAATTAATATCTGCGAGGGTTGTAAATCTCGATCACACAAGTTGGACTCGAAGAACTGGGAAAGAATATGCAAGGTCCTCTTTGAAATATTTGGATATTCCTTTTCTGCCATTATCCATGCCATTCCATCGACTCACTTATATAAAGACCAATTGACGTACGCTTTTGGATTTTTCTGGAGAGAATTTTATCGGGGGCCGTCTCCTACCTGCCAATCATAATGGACCTTTACCTAGCAAGAGGTTTAGCAGCAGGGTCATTGCTTATAGATTCAGTCACTGCAGGTCATCAGTGCCTCTCTTTCACCAGGTACACTGTTCGAGCAGAAGTCGTATACGCTATTTGCATATCAATAATAAATACTGGTGAAAATAAAATTGAATTACACATTACAAATTACTTTCTAGTTTTGCTGGAAATTACTAATTACAAATTAGGTTACTGTGCACGTGAGATTTGAGTCTGTCTGGCGGAGGTTGCAATTTCCTCATTCCAAAGGGTGCCTATTTACTACACATAGTGACTCTTATATGTATAAATAATGAGAGCAAAATACTACAACAGCGACTTCTACTATTGCAACTAACACTATAGTTTCACTGCCACTATTACTTGTACTGATAATACCACAACAACCACCATACTAGTACAAACGCTACTGTTACAATTACTACTATTGTTACTGCTGCTTCAGCAACTATACAACTAGTACTACTTCCACAATTTCCATCACTACCACTACTTCCAATTTTGCTGTTACTACAGTACTACTGCTATACTACCATTGCCATGCGGACCGATGCGGTGGAAGTAGTAGTAGTAGTGGAAGTAGATGTTGGAGTAGTGGTAACAAAGATGTTAGAGTCTACGACTAAGATGTGTCACTTCCTATCTCCGCGTGTATCTGAATGTTCACGCCATCTACCGTGGAATCGATTGTTGTTGCTAAAATACCACTAAGATACCACTTCTCCAGTCGCGGCTGGCGTGGCGTCAATCACGCCACGTAGCGAATGGAGAAGTGGTTTGTGTGCTTTGACCACCACACAAACCAAATAGGCCTACGCAGCGAGATAGGAAGTGAAATAGGCCTACCTTAGTGTGCGAGTCTACCATTTTTGATAGTAGTAGTAGTGGTGGTGGAATTGGAAGTAGTAGAAGTCATTGAGGTAAACTACCATGTACATACATCTACAATAATACCGAAAACATTCATATAGGCCTAATTAATGTCTACCGACTGTTGCTACTGCTGCTGCACGTCTTCAATTTAACAATACAATAAATTACTGGTCAACCTTCATGCAGAGTGACGTCATAATGGAGCACAATATTATGACGTCAACTGTTTATGCAGACAGAGAAATTTCGGTCTTAGCGAGAAAGAGTGAAACGGTGCAACGACCGATGAATTGTTTTAACTGCGCTAAGTAAAAACTGTCGAAGGTCATCCGAACACATCGACCATGACCAGTTACTACACCGCTTCGCCGTTGGTTCGCATCGAGAACCACATTCCGAAAGGCCAAGGATGCGGAATGGTTCCATGCATTCCGGAACAGAACCCGTGTCGAACGACGAAGCTCTGTCACGCCAGAAACTACTACAATCCAGCCAGGTATACACTACACTACAAAACTGTCTCGAGACGTCTCGAGACCGAGACACTGTCTCGTGACCATACAACTCTGCACTATACACATCCTTAAAAGGCAGCGAACAGATGCACACACGTATACCATCTGCAGTGCCATATTTACCACTAGGCCAACAAGGCCACGGCCTACGGGTGGCACATTTCAAGAAGCGGCTAAAGTTGAATTAAAGAAATTTTAAATGTAAAAGGTAATGATAGCCAGTCAGTGAATTAAGGAAGAAATGTTGAATCATTGTGCTATATACTATCAGTATTATTAAAGTTTAAACTAATACACTCACCAAGTAATACTTTTCATTTTTTCAATTAGATGCATCCTTCCTCATCTGCCGCTGAAGTCTTATTCCATACTGTTTTCGACAAGAGGTGTCTATTCCCCCTCCCCTAAATCATTGGAGCAATTTTGACTGACAGACGGACTTGCTTCGTTCAAGGACGAATAGATTGAACCAATTTAGTGGAACACCCATTGACACTGTAGAATAGGGCAGAATCAGAATGGCTCAGCAGCAAGTAATAAAACATTTTTAATGGTATAATTAGAAGTAACTTCCTCTATCATTTCTCAGTAAGAGGTTCCCCTATTTCTTAATTGTATGGAGCCTTATTAGTATCGCTCATCAGAAGAGGATCATCGCAGTTCATTCCAGACTAACTATCATTTCAATCACCAGATGTCGTTACCAGCGACTGATCTTTTACTACCATACAACTTGCACAAACACTAGAAAGACGATCTAGTAACATACAATTAACTAGGCTACAATGTACATAGTACTACATAGTATTACATAGTACTACACTCCATTCATGAACCCATAATGCGTACTTACATACAGTATGTATTCATGCACACATACTTACATACATACATACATACATACATACATACATACATACATACATACATACATACATACATACATACATACACCAATTCAAGTTTATTTGGCAAACCAAAGTAATAAGTTACATGAGATCGGTATAAGAAACAAACTTTATGTTTACACAGGAGACCCAATTAAAGACGGAGGGTCCTGCAGGTTAGGGCCACCAATAAATTAGGTGCAAAGTAGTTGAGTATAGAGGCCAATACGTGAGTAGAGTGTTTGAAAATAACATGGAGAAGCAAAGCTTAACTAATCTTAGCTAACGAATATGCTACATTAAGCGAGTAAAGGCACATTGTAAGATAATAGGGATTGCCTAATCAAGGTAGCTGACCACAACCGGGAATTGAAGTAGCTAATGACATAGTAATAGATCACAATTTATCTTATCAGGAATATTACAGGAACTACTGTAATCAGATTTCTCAATGATGAAGTACACGTATGCCAACGATTGTCATAAGTGAGGTTGAGTTCACAGTAATGGTTACAATTCACCAGATATAATAGCAGATTTAATATTGTTTTTGAATGAATGGAAATTGGAGATGAGACGCAAATTGGCAGAGACAGAATTCCAGATTCTAGGACCTTTGCACTTGATAGCCATTAGCCTAGTGTTTGTTCTAGCATAAGGAATGTACAAGGTGTTAGGATCTCTACTAAGGTGATACAATAATCCTGCATTAGGAGTAAAATAATCATGGAAGATACTTGGTAGGGAGTTGTGAAAGTACCGATGCATAAAGAGGCTTATTTGGAGCTTATTTATCTGTTCAATTTTGAGCATCCCTCTAGCTACGAATACTTCACTAGTATGAGCATTATAGTGAATACCAGCCACAAATCTTATTGCTCTTTTTTTGAATAACGCCTATCTTATTTAGGGTGGATTTGTAGGTAGAGGCCCATAATATTGTACAGTATGTTAGGTACGGGTATATTAGCGAAAAATAGAGAGTGGAGCGAGCTTTGACGGGCAGTAGCTTAGATAGCCTAGATATGATACCTAGATTTTTAGAAATTTTATCCGAAATAGCATCAATATGTTCTTTCCAAGAGAGATGCTGGTCTACAATAACCCCTAGGAATTTAGAAGATGACATTTGAGTTATAGGAGTATCCAATATTTTAATTTCAGGCACGTGGGCTGGTGATAATTTTCTGTAAGCTCTAAATAGCACAAAGTTTGTCTTACCTAAATTGAGTGTCAATTTATTAGCGCTGAACCAATTAGAAATATTGGCTAATTCTACATTTATGGTATTTATAAGAATTTCTAAAGAGGAGTGGGAAGCGAATAAATTCGTATCGTCAGCAAAAAGAATAAAAAGAAGATTAGGCGAGACGCTAGGTAAGTCATTAATATATAAGATGAATAGTAGAGGACCCAAAACTGATCCTTGCGAAACACCAGAACAAATAGGATTCATTGGGGAGTAAGTATAGTTGCAGTAAACAAGCTGATGTCTATTTTCCAGGTAGCTCTTAAACCAGTTTAGTTGGGATCCACGGATGCCATAGTTCATTAGTTTCCTTAATAAAATGTCATGATTAAGAGTATCAAATGCCTTAGCAAGGTCCAGGAAGATGCCTATAGAATATTCGCTTTTATCCATAGCTTCAGTTATTTGATCGTGCATGGTCAGGAGAGGCATATAAGACGAGTGTCCAGATTGGAATCCATGTTGAGAAGAGATACATACATACATACATACATACATACATACATACATACATACATACATACATACATACATACATACATACATACATACATACATACATACATACACACATACACACACACATACATACATACATACATATATGTATATCCTTATACATACATATAGTCTACATTTGTCGTTGTTGATATGTTTTCTGTATAATCATAAAGAAACTGCGTCTATTCTCGATTTTCTTCGTGCGATTGGGACCAGAACAACGCCGTCAACTTCTGTATTTCGAACCAGGAGCGAAACATTTCGGAGCGACTGAGAACGGATGCATGGAGGGCGGTTGGGTCGACGGACAAACTCACCCGACTCAGACAGAGCAGCAACACGCGGAAACTCGGTAAGGACGAGAAGGGAGACAGCGTATCTCGATCGATGATGCTGGAGCTGGACCATAATAATTATTATCTGGCACTATATAAGCGTAATCTTCGTTAAATGCCATCTATAGTTTGGATCTCGGATTGTAGCTTATATACCTGAGAAGTGACCATCAGTACATGCATTTCCTTTATGGCGCTATAGGAGTCGCTCAAACCAATATGATTAGATTGGAATGAACTGATTTTTGTTGGATTTAATTAGTTTGAAAATGGCAATAGATAAGATTAATTGATCTAGAATAGATTAGATTGAGAGGTCAGAAGTTCAGAACAGATCATGTCATGTCATACTAGGTACATTATAACTTGTTTATGGTTGTGTAGAATCGACCACCTCACCCACCCATATTCAGATGAGCTCTTAAGTAGTTCGGCAACTGCTTGGCTCTACTGTTTGATTCCGGGTCATTCAAGAATCACCGCTTGGGTCCGTAACAATGCTAAAAACAGAAGAAGCTGGTTCAGAACTAAAAATGCGTAAAGGGTTGAGAACAGAACAATTTTCTGTTAACTTTAACCTGAGCTTGTTCAGGTTGCAGCTGCTGTTAAAATAGTCTATCAATCTCATGGAAAGCCCAGGGTGCATAATTATTGCTCATTATATAGCGCACTTCAGCATCTGCAACACTTAGCAGTGTATCTTTGATAAAGAGCTTATGAAAGTAGACGTCACCTCCCTCTTCCTCGCTTCATCTATTCTACCGTATAAGCCCACTTAGCCGTATACTCCGATGGCAGTCGTAATCGTAATCGTAAAGTCACTCGTATTATACACGTTGCAGGTGAACGCGTTAAGGACATCGCCTGGTGGAAGGAAGAATTACTGAAAGAGATGAATGCAATGGACACCGAGACGGAAAATCTTAACGTAAGCGTACAAGTTCTATACCACGAGTTGCACTATTCCTGTGAATAGGCGTAGGCCTAAGGCATTATGATGCCCTAGTCACTATTGCGAATAATTATGTAAGGAATCTTGCGCAGGCTTATCCCCTGAATAGTTCAAAGGTCATGGACACCGATACGTCCTGTGAAAACAGTGACCGTGAACCGTTCAAAGGTCATGGACACGGTCCTGTGAATCATTGACCCCGTGTCCAATCCAAAGATCCTGAACACGGGGTCATTGATTCACAGAACTTGCCGTTTCGTTCCCAGCTAATTCTTGTACCTTATAATTTTCTTATTATATTGTTTCTATGACACAGACAAGTGTGCTTAGACGTTGTCTAGGGCACAAAGCCCACTCAGCGTTCCTGAACCCGCAATCGTCGAAAT
>OY365811.1:33171542-33175732 GCA_959347315.1 Bimastos eiseni | reverse complement strand
GAACGGATCTGTCAATAAGAACGAAACCGTCAGTTAAGAACGGATCTGTCAATAAGAACGAATCTGTCAATGAGAACGGATCTGTCAATGAGAACGGTTCTGTCAATGAGAACGGATTCTGTCAATGAGAACGGTTCTGTCAATGAGAATGGATCTGTCAATCAGAACGGATCTGTCGATGAGAACGGTTCTGTCAATGAGAACGGAGCTGTCAATAAGAACGGTTCTGTCAATGAGAACGGATTTGTCAATGAGAACGGTTCTGTCAATGAGAATGGATCTGTCAATGAGAACGGATCTGTCGATGAGAACGGTTCTGTCAATGAGAACGGAGCTGTTAATAAGAACGGTTCTGTCAATGAGAACGGATCTGTCAATGAGAACGGTTCTGTCAATGAGAACGGATCTGTCAATAAGAACGGATCTGTCAATGACAACGGATTTGTCAATGAGAACGGATCTGTCAATAAGAACGAAACCGTCAGTTAAGAACGGATCTGTCAATAAGAACGAATCTGTCAATGAGAACGGATCTGTCAATGAGAACGGATCTGTCAATGACAACGGATCTGTCAATAAGAACGGATCTGTCAATGAGAACGGATCTGTCAATCAGAACGGATCTGTCAATGAGAACGGATCTGTCAATAAGAGCGGATCTTTGAATGTCGTCTGACGTTGTTCTGTAGAATGAACAGGTGCGTGCGTCACCAGTGTGACATCGACGTACGTGACAAACATCACGCTCAGGGCATCGACGACAGAATGCACCAACTGCGCAACTGTTGCTTCGGGATCGGATACCATCCGGGTGTCGAAAGCCTCGACAACACGTTAGTTACATATATACATATATTATAATTATATATACACATATAGGCCTAGGCTGTAGTTGATCATATATTCAAGCGTATCTTATTAATGCTTATTCCGCATTTCAAACCTGTTGTCTTTTCGCTGCAAGCACCTCTGGTAGAACTTTTAAGAGGCACTATATAAATCATCTGAATGAATGAATGAATGAGATGATTTGTTATGTGCGTGAGTGACTGCATTTAGAAAGTGCATGGTTACGCAGCGTCTATGCCAAATTGGGATTGAAGCTTCATACTTCGCAACTTTTCTGTTCTAAGTCAAGATATTCGGAATCATAAACGCAGTCGAACCATAGCAGACACCACACCTCTCACGTTGAACAACATCTCACCACAAACCTTTCACATGAAATGATCTCTCACCCCAATCCTTTCACATGGAATAATCTCTCACCACAAACCTCTCACGTGGAACAATCTCTCACCCCAAATCCACACAGTTTGAATTCTCAACAGCCCTCTGAGTGTGCTAATGTTTCGTTTATACATCGCTTAGTCAGAGAGGCGACGATCTCGTGTGAGAGGTTGGGGTACAACCACTGGGAGAGGTAAAAAATGTGGAGGGAAAAATGTATAACGTGCCACCTTTCTGTAAAAAAATGAGGTGGACCCACCGTGGGTTCGCTTCCCCTGCTTAGCCAATCAGAGGTCGAACGGAAGCTGGTCTGTTTCTATACTTGAGTCGTAATTTCATCGCTCTTTTGATGGATCACGTGCCAGGGTCAAACAAAATAGGAGCATCACTGTTGATGGAAACAAAAAAATGCTGATATAGAGACCTGTTGTAATAAACAAGCGATTTCCTCATTATTACATCTGTCCGCTTTCATCAGAGAATAATTCTCTCATCGACGATGCATGGACATACAATTCAATATCCGGCCAGTTCAGGCATTATCCGGGCATTCGTCTCATTCCCACGCCCATATTTTATCGAGCTTGACATTCTAAATACCTCCTCTGGCCGTTTTCAAAAAGGAGTTTATCGTTCCAAATGGCAATCGCCAATGCTACATGCAACCTCTCAGAGTATGCTGTATATATATATATATATATATATATTGAAAATGTGTGCCCTATATTATTTCCCCCTCACGAACGAACACCAGACTTGTCTCAATTGAGTGTCAAGGTCCCAGAATCTGGAACTACATTCCTGCCTCTTTGCACCTTTGTACACACATACATACATACATACATACACACACATACATACATACATACATACATACATACATACACATACATACATACATACAACGCTCTCTCATTCTCACTCTATGCATAGTGCACAGCCCAGCCCTCTTTTACTCGTAATATCATTATACTAAACTAACATTGCATTTACATACCTCTGACAAGTAAGTACAACTATCTGACTTAGCTCGTTTACTCTATCTTCTTTATATTCATCTAATGTTGGCCTATGTTCAGAAAACATTTTTCACTGTGGCAATATACAGTTGTTCCGATTATTAATGCATTATTGGGTCTTCGTGTGATCTAGCGTGATGGGCGCCTTGCGTGACTACGGCACAGTAATATTCGACCTCTGAAGAAATAACCTGTGGTCAGCCGTTCATACTAGACTTGTAATCATACGCAGTCGCGTCAGTTGGAATGTAATTAAAACGGAGATCATTATATGTGACGTTGCTGGTAATATTCATGTTTAACGACATCTATCGACTTTAAGTGTCCCTTACGTCGCCTGTGCGCGTGAACCGTCTGTCTGTCTGCCTGTGTCCTGTTCAGAGTTTCGGACCAGGTCAGTTGGGTCAAGTTCACTCAGGAGAACATCGAGAGATCTCGCAAGGAACGCGAGATCTCGGAGAAGCTTCGCGCAGACATCGACCTCTGCTTGAGACAGTGTGCCAACGACATGTGGAGCCAGTTCACGTTCATCAACGCAGCCCTCGAGCGACGAGTCAAGGAAACAACGATCGCCAAAGAGAAACTCGAGGCACACATACAAAGGGTGCGCAATACCAACAGTCGCATCCTCAGACATCGCTTACGTCATCTCGTCGTCGTCGCCTTCGTATTCCTCTTCTTCGTCTTCTTCTTCTTCTTCTTCTTTTCTTTTCTTCTTCTTCTTCTTCGTTGTCGTCGTCGTCTTCTTCTTCTTCCTCGTCTTCTTCTTCGTCTTCTTCTTCGTCTTCTTCTCTTCTTCGACTTACTTTTTCAGTCTACGTCGTCTGATTATTGTTCATCAAAATCTTTGTTTTTATTCTCATCATAATTCTGTTCCTCTTCATGCTTTACTTCTTTGTCTTCGTCGTCACCTCCTTTAATAATCTTTTTTGCTTCGCATGCTTCTTCATATTCTTCACTTTTTTAATAGTTAACGAATTGTCGATCTCACTCTTTTTATTATTTATTTACGCGTTTAGAGGTGGATATCGGTTAATTAATTCATTTCCTTCTTTATCCGTTCTTTCCTTCTTTGTTCACTCATGGAACCTGCTAGCGCTCTTTGTCCTAGCTGCCTATTTCGTGTTGTGTGATCGGTAGATAAACATCGAGATCCGTGACCTGGAGAGGGCGATTGAGTTGTTACGCTGTGCCATCATGGAGAAGGAAGCGCCGCTCAAGGTCGCGCAGACCCGTCTTGACGAAAGAACGAGACGCATCTGCGTTGAGGTCTGCAACGACCGACCGATGAAAGGGTTCGTACACATCTTGCCTCTGTATGGCAGGGTAGGCAGGGTAGAGCATGGCATGGTAATGGTAGGGTAGAGCAGTATAAGGCAGCGTTGTGTTGCGTTGGGCGGCATAGGGCTGAATAGGCTAGCCTGTAGGACAGGGCGAATGGCATTGGGAATGGTAGGGCAAGGGAGGTTAGTGTAGGGCATATGTACATTAGCAATCGTAATCTCCAAAATTCTAATGTGCCACTCGAAACCCAAGTGGAGGGCGGCAGCTGAGCTTATTCACGAGCGCTTCCTTCTCAAACGATATAAAACGTGGGCACAGACAACTAAGGCTAGATCCTCAGGGTGGGCATACAGCGAGCGCCTCTGAGTAGATATCTTGAAGGGGCGCTATGTCAAGTATTTTTGATTGATCGATTGATGACACTTTTTACCTTCTAACTTACTTTCCTTCCTCACTCAACCTGTCCATATATGATATATATCTCCTAATGGTGTCTTAGTATATCATGTTATCTCTTCTACCCTTACCTTACCCCCGTGAACCTCGTCCAATGACTGTATCTGGTGGTGAATAGGTTACAGACGGAGGTCTACGAGCTTCGTCAGTCGATAGCGACGCTGAAGGAGAAGCTTCGTTGCGCTGAGCTCGGTCTCTGCC
>OY365811.1:33149042-33166542 GCA_959347315.1 Bimastos eiseni | reverse complement strand
ATGTTTTTAGAGGGCAGCAGCAGCAGCTATAGCTACTCAGACCACAGCAATGTTTTTTGTCTGGAGGACACGCACAGCGCATAGAGTGATGTCCTGCACTCGACCGTTGTTGAATCTTTCTCCGATCGTTTAAATGAACGACGAGGGTTTCGCTTGAGCGCTCACAGTTTGTTAGGGGTAGCCAACGGGTACAGGCTTACGTATGTATGTATGGGCCTGAGTACATGAGTGCGTTCAACGGTTTGGCAGTGTACGTGTCTCAGATGTCATCGACGACTTCTTCTTCTTCACGAGACGTCTTCGGCCTACGTGAGACGTGAAGCGTGATTGGCCAACGGTCTGACGTTTCCTTTGTTCGTTCGGGGCTTCTCGTCTGCCAATAGGCCCTCGCATCCCAATTATCGCCCGTGTTTTGGCGTCGACGCCGATAGGGGTCGCACCACTTCGTGTTGTCAGGCGAACGTGGAAGAGTAAAGTTTTAATTGCATTCAGGCGCGATTACCGTCGCATTAAGACCAGTTGCGTACGACGAGGACGACACGATAAACAACTTTAAGTTACTCGAGCTCACAGGAGGCGATGGTTTGAATGGGCGAGTGCACTATTGGGTTTAGGGACTGTCGTTGCAATATACAGACCACTCAAAGGATTTTATTTCATTTGACTGTTCAGCTTTTTTCATTGACCATAGCCGCCAAAGGCCGTCTTAAGCGATGAGGTGATAGCCAACTGCCGAAGGAATATTCCAATCGAAAGTAAACATATATATTGTGACCTTTGCGAATTATAGGCGAATTGGAGATATCATATTCAAGAGACTTTATCCTGGAAATAGAACAGTCACGTCTATAGAGTTTATCTCTTCTCCGTCGAGGTAAGTAGCTAGACTAATTAATATTAATATTAGCAAATCAATTAGCAATTATGATGTTAAATCAGAACAGTGCTTTGCGTAGATTATATTTATTTCTTATACGTTGTTGTAGCGCTATGATTACGATTGTGTGTTTCCTAACACATAGTGTGCGATTGACTTTATCAAGTGTGAAGTTGACTTTATCAAGTGTGAAGTTGACTTTATCAAGTGTGAAGTTGACTTTATCAAGTGTGAAGTTGACTTTATCAAGTGTGAAGTTGACTTTATCAAGTGTGAAGTTGACTTTATCAAGTGTGAAGTTGACTTTATCAAGTGTGAAGTTGACTTTATCAAGTGTGAAGTTGACTTTATCAAGTATGAAGTTGACTTTATCAAGTGTGAAGTTGACTTTATCAAGTGTGAAGTTGACTTTATCAAGTGTGAAGTTGACTTGACAGGAGTGTGTTGTATAAAGTAGTATACAAATAGGCTATTTGGAATTTAAGAATTTAAGACTTAAGTAATGAAATCATTGTAAACGACTGCAAACATTTTGGACTTACTTCACAGGGAGAAATTCTATACTATTAGCTCTTGGTCCGCACTCAGCAGCGCCTCAACGACCATTCTGCCTCCCTGCGCTCTTCTGTCCCTCTGCTCTCTTCTGTCCCTCTGCCCTCTTTTTGCCTCTGCGCTTTTCTTCCCCATACCTGCGCTCTTTTCCCAAACGCTCTTCTGCCACTCTGGCACACCTGAAACACTGCTCGCCGTGGTGGACATCAGCGATCTCAGGACCCAACTGTGTGTAGTTGACTTTAACACTTACTTGAGGCCCTGCGATGAACAAGCTAGTTTATAATTTGTACTTTCCATCATTTATGCGCCCATGCGAAGATTAAAGGTGCTAAAGCTGTTGTCCAGTTATATATGTTACAGGCAATGTGTGAAACAGGAATTTTGTGAGATGCCTGATTTTTAGATTTTAGATCGTAAAATCACCCGTTTGCGGTTTGGGTAAGAGTTAGGATTTAGGTCAGGGTTAGGGTCAGGGTCAGGGTAGAGTTGGGGTTACTGTAGGTTTAGAGTTTTACAAATTGCTCAGGCGTTTTACAAAATCCATGGTTTCACACATTGCCTGTAACATCATACATATACATTGTGATATACAAAAGGATTTTCCTCCACTTTACTTGACAAATAAACACTGAAATTGAAACGCCGAGCTTTCTTTGCTGTCTGTTCTTCCTCAATAAACAATATATTTTGTTCAATTCACAATGAATGATTACATGACATAGCGGTAACAAATGATAGCAAGTTGCACTAGGGTCGATTTCAACTGTGTGGCAGATTACAAGGCGCCCATGTGTACTGCTGCTCATGTTACTAACGCCACCTAGTGAATGGAAGGATTAGTCGACCCTATGGGCCTGTGATGTATCGAACTTTCTTCCTTCTTATCATCTCACCGCTCCATGAAGATGGTCTTATCGCGTTATGCATTATGCTTTTGTATGCCCTGAATCAATGTTTCAATGCCTGCTTGACTTCTGTGATTATACTCACCTTACCTGCTTAAACAGAGCACCAACTAGTTTTTATTATCTGTGGCCCACAAACAGATCAACATTTGACCGTTTTTTTAATATGCCTCAGCCCACAGCGTAGTCTGAGTTCTTATAAAAAAAGGTAATCGGCTCTTCGACCGGTAAGCGAGTGATGTAAACTGTATATATATATATACATATGTTTATATGACTATGCGCATATATATATATTATGATACTATAGTTGTATATGTGTGTGTGATTACACTTGGACTCTGAAATATATGCAATATTGAGATTTGAGACTATAGCTGAGTATAGTTCTTGGATCAGTTTAATGGTAGCATCTCGAGCGATTGGTCTGATTGTCTGTCTTATAAATAATTATCTATAATCAAAAGCACAACAAATTATTATGCTATTAAATCATTTTCTCAACGATCTGTATACATGCGTTCACAAAAGAATGGTTATCTGTGTATGCATCTGGCTATTTATATAGCGCCTTATAAGAACCTCTGGAAGGCGCTGTGTGCGCGTACAAGTGCAAGTTCACTGAGACAATGTGCTGAAGCTATAAAAAGGTTTATGTATGATCAAGAAGAGGATAATATGTAGGTAAATAAGTAAGTATATTCTGTGATCAGACGTCTGCAAACGCACGACATGTGCACATTAATAAGTAAGAACAAGAACATATATATATATATATACATAATCCGTCGAAAGCATGGAAATTTATAAAATGCCCGATGGCAACTGAAGGCCGGGCAGAAGGAAAAGTCAATGGAGGGTTAATGAAGCCACAACGGGTGAAATCATCAGCTCGGGGCCCGGAGAACACAGCAGGCCTGTTGTAAGCACGTTGTCGCAACTGGGGCTCCACCGTTCTAATAGGAGGAGGAAGATTATTTAGAATATGGTCAGGATTAGAGAGGATGGAGTTAACTCCGATAGGGAGACATCGGCTCGTTCGTAGAGTTCGTCAAAGATACTAATGATGACATTGAGGTCGTACAAATCGCTATTGATGCCATAGTTATAATCCTCATTCAATGAAATCTAATTGGAATTGGAATCTGGACGTGCGCATGAGCGTGCGAAATGGAATTGGAATCTAAACTTGAAATATAGCTTATAATCGAACTTGAGGAAGTGAACTTGAGGAGCTGCAATAAAGAGGTGTTAGAATGTGTTGGGGCTACATAGATCTAAACTGTGACGAAATTTTTTTAAATGTCTATTAACAACATTGGAGAAAAGATAGATAAGAGGAAATCTAACTGACACCATCCTATGCTATCACTGGAAACTAGGCATAGTGACGTGGGTTCTTAGCTTAAAATAAGACCACTTAAAGACATAATTATTGTAAGCATATATTTACAAATGAACCGAGGGAAACATTATGGCAGAAATTCTTTTCGGCAAGAATTGCAAACTTTTGGAATTGTTTGAATGACAATATTTGTAACAGTAGACGCCATCACAGTTCCACGAAGAAGCTATAGTAAATAAGTAGTTCTGACACAGTATTCTAGTCCACTTAAACAACCCAGTGAAATTAAGGACCATAGGCGGAGAAATTTTAGGCACCTAGAAAGAGTAAATCCGGACCCAGCCAGATCCCTAAAAATCGCCGAACCACAGGATTTGCCGCATCTCCCTCTCGGCGGGTTTGCCTGTTAAGCTATATCATGACGCTTTTAGGTACTTAAAAAGCATCATTTCTGTGCATACGATTTTGGACGTCAGCGTGTGAAATTGTGAATCACAGCTTCTGCGATCCTTGCACGGCTTTTTCTTCAGTTTTGGTGGATATCGTCACGTCAAGAGCACTCTTAAGAGTGTCCCATATTGGCGTCATGTAAATTTTTGGAACTATAGTTACAATTACGACTAGCCTATTTGCTTACTTACATACTTAACGGCGTATTAAAATTATGCTGCCATGTGTGAGCGTGCCATTGTTCCAGACAGGCTCACGTGTCATTGCAGTTTAACGTTGCAATGAGTGCTCGCACTTTCTCGCTCAGAGACGCATTTAATTTGCCAACCGATCAACGTGACCTATTTTGCGACAAAATATCGGTCTCTGAAAAATCAAATCGAAAACAGACACAACCATTAATTTATCCCATACATGTGAAATATCCGACAGCGTAAGTGAGCCTATGCATATTGGGGCATTATATCATATATATATATATATATATACTCACACATGTAGATTAATGCAGATCTATCTGCATAAATATATACATGAGCAACATGACAACATATAAGCCTATTGGTAAAGAATTGAGGAATGCAAGTCCCTATACACACGTATATATATATAAAATATATGCACATAGAGATTCATATATATATATATATATATATACAATACATATATATATATATTATATATATACAGTTAGTTTTGCTGGTATTCGCACTGACGTTCTCATCGCAGATGGGAACGTCAGATATCGACTTATCTGTCATGGAAAAGTTTGTCAAATTCTGTCAGCATCGTTGAATGGAAAAGGTGGGAATGCTATACGGCCACATCGACAGTGACAGGAACATCATCATCATCAGCAGCAGCAGCAGCAGCAGCAGCAGCAGCAGCAAGGCATTGCACTATTCGCACAATTACTCAATTATATCATTCACACAGCATCACTCTAGGCGTGCATTTATATAGCGCTGCTATATAGATGCTACAAAGTACAATCAACGTCACTCCACTGATTCTGTACATTCAAAAGGAAATCTGAGCAACATACACTGACATAGGAACATACACACAGATGCTAAGGCAGACACATGCGAGGGTACATTGCTCTTTGAACTCAATCGCATATGCAACATGCATTCGTCATCTTTAGATTACTGGAAGAAGATTATTATGTCACTGACATACATAAATGAATACATTCGTACATTAGCATACACATACAAACACATGCATATATGAATGCATGCATACACTAACAAACACACACACATACGCATGCCATGAATGACTGACGGGCGTAATTAATTAATTTAACACACAAAAACATAATAGAATTATGTGATATGTATGTGAAGACATGACATCTATGTGTGTTAATCTTGGGACTACGGGGCTTTCCCTCTGCAGCCGCTGTGTGTGTGAAGTTTTCCGGGTCATTATACCGCACGCTCGCACGTGCTCACACTCTCACGCACGTAGCCATCCGTTGAAGGGGGGGTCGTACTTGACACCCGCTGGCACCCGCCAACGCACTTGCACATGCAACACACAAATTCACTGAATATATCACTTGGATCGTTTGTTGGGAACTGAACGATTGGGTCTCCACCTCGGAGAACGGTCACGCCTAATCTATCTGACTAAAGATGGATCTACGCATTCATCTGAATATGTCTGAAGATTTCTGTGGACACTCTCAGCTGCGGATACTTCTGTATATGTGTATGTATGCAAATATGCTTGTATCGACCTATATGCGTATTGTGTGAATGTGATTAATGTCATATGTGAAAGGTAGAGAAGAAAGAGCTGTCCCTTCAGATAACAGTAGCTCGGATTTCTACTGTCCGTGAAATTTCTGAATATAAATCGCATCAGGCACATGGGATGATGTTGGAATCGGTTTGGAAGTCGAACATAAGAAAGGATTCCGCAAATGTCTCAGATCTGAAGGAAACAAAACAGAGAGAGAGGGGGCGGATAGGAGACACAGAGGGCCAGATCGAAAGCCACATCTTGAGTTGCGGTAACAATAATCTTGTGATGAAGTTGGTCGTGCATGGATACGGTGTTGAGGAAAAGAGGATTAAAAATATATGAATTTTTCTTAAGCTAAAAAGACATCCGACTTTCAGTCATTGATATGAAGCGTTGACGACCTTATTTTCCTGTCCTATCACAATTATGAAGCCTGACAGGCAGTCCTGTCTCAATATTTACTCGTATTTTCATCCACAATGCTGGAAGTACTCATTATATAGTTAAATTCGTTAGGTTCAAATGGAATAGATGTCTTGCATTGTGTTTCAATTCTGTCTTTTCTCTGAAGATCTCAACCTATACATATAGACAGAGATCTCGAAATATAAATACCAATTGGCGAGATACATGTACAGCATACGAAGATTCAACATTTCCCCACTCATTAGTTTGTTCATTACGGAATTTATGCCTTAATATAACATGATGCGTAACACAGTTGTACACCAACTTGAACAGAAGTATCTTGTCTAATTAAAAGAATAAACAAACATTCGTGATCTTATGGAAAGAGACGCATTCCAGCTGATCTGGCGAGTCACGTGTGAATCCATTCTCCACCGAGATTCCATTCTTTAGCCATAATGTACTTGATCAACTTTGAAATTGTAATTTAATGCGTCGTAAATGTTGAGCTGCTGTTGTCAGTCTTCCTGTATCTACTATAGTTATAACTTCGATCGATCCATATCTTATAACGAGGTTTCCGATGCCCCGATTCCTCCCCGTTTACGGTCCACTGAATTTCACGGACCTACTCAGGCGTAACGATCAACAAACTGTATCCTCTCTATACCGAGTCTTTTAGGAAATGCTCTGTGATGATATAATCGTATATATTGAAGCACGCCCGAGACATTAGTTAAACTTTGACTGATAATTGTGATAGCATCTTAACGCTAACTTCCTGCACATCCTTTTTAGCACTGCATTTATAGGCCATAGACGCTCTATGTGTAGGTGACATAATGATCTTCACGTTTTCATACTATTTCACTGTCGTCCGTCGTTGAGTGAATTTCATCCGCCGTCTGACCTAATACAAATAAATGAATTTAAAAATAGCATTCCGTGTATAATGGAATGAGTACAAACTACAAAGCTCAAATAGGAGGGAGGTGCCATTTACTAATTGAGCGGTCAGATTTCGAGGTCTTTTGTACAAGAATAAGGATTTGCCGAGATTTAAATCTCTTAAAGCTGTTCTTTAATCATTGTGATGCCAAGTATGTTAACTGTCTTGCATTCATCTGCATGGTCACGGTGACAGCGGCTCGAATAATACTATAATTATAATTGAATATAATAATTAAATTTTAATTGTAATTAATAACTAGCCAGTAGAGTTTCAATAAAAGAGAAATGCTGACTGACTGCAGTGTATGTTTTTAACGCGGAAGAAGCACTTAGTCTTTTAAGTCAATCAGTATACGCCATCGAGGAGACAGCATCTGATACAATAAGCTAGCGACTTCACGTTCATAGCCTCGGCTTATGAGAGCCGGTGGCCGCTTTCCATTGCCGTCTAGTAATCCCGTCAAGCCTGTATACAATTTAGTAATTGTAAACTCATGATGGCCTAAAAAGATTGTATTGTTTACAAATTCTCGCAAAGATGGGCTGAACAGATACGTATCAGTTTTCTAGCCTTCCCTTCTCTGGTGGAGTATCCTACCCCAAGTCTCCTCCACCGAGCTCCACCCAGCAACTCTGACCTATCTTTGTAATCTCATTTTTTCATCTCCTGACAAGCAGTGTGCCCTGGGTCTTATAATATTCACACAGCCCTTCGGAGTGTCCTATGTTGTTGTCTTGGGCCCAATTATCAAATCCATCGTCAGACCCTATCCCTCTTTTGCTGAGGGCTGTTTCCCCGATAGCTTAGCCATCAGTTCACTCTCACAGTAAAATTCTTTTACTCTCTTGATGATATTTTATGATATATCTATTTCGAAATCCTGGAAAAAAGTAGTTGCCATTTGTCTGACCTGCACCATACCATCTATTTGTCATTTCAATCTGCCAATCACGATCCCATAACATCTATCTTTCTTTCCAATCTGTCAATCACAAACACCACTCAGTTGAAAGTGAACGACCTACAATTTCATAATAAACCATCATGAGTAGATTTACGGCAATGGTTAAGTATAACAGTCTTCCCTTTCTTCAATCTATCCTCAGCATTCGATGCAGCTAAGCATATATATATATATATATATATATATATATATATATATATATATAGCGCATACACTCCTTCACCGCCTTGAACACTGAATCGGTCCATCTGGTCCTTTTCTTAACTGATTCGAGTCCTCCCTCTACTTTCGATCTCACTCTGTTCGCGTCGATCAATTCATTTCGGCGTCAACCATCTTGAATTGAATATTGTTCTGTACTTGGCAATATCCAGTTTACCCTCTACACGACATCATTTGATTCGCTACTTACTGGCGTCCGTCTAGACTACCATAATCTGCGCAGATGGTGCCCCACTATTGCTTTCGTGTGATAATTCTTCAGCAAATTAGCAAATCCTTCCTTCTTTTAAACTGTATACCTGCTTCTGGCTTAATTGGTGCTTATGTCCTAATATAATATTTTAATGGCGCTATAGTAATCTCTGGACTAGATTAGATTAGTAGCAGCAGAACGAAAATTAATTTATTTCTGGGTAAACATAATTGAGCGGATGAAGAACTGACTTTTCTTTTCATACACTTGCAGACGAACTAGTAAGAAATAGGACATTAATCGCTCATTGTACCATATCAAAGTATTAGGTAGGCCTATACACAGATGCATCGTGCCTGCTTTGACATAAAGGTATCACAATAAATCCCAATTTTTATGCCTTGAACAGTTTTATCATTTCAACGTCTTCGCTACAAAGAGTCATCTCACGAAACGAAGCTTTAAAAAAAACTTATAGTCGGATTGATAAAACAGTTTTCTTCCTATCTCCTTGACTTAAGATCTTGACCTCGTTGAAAGGTTCGCAAAGAAGGCGCTTTGTTTGTGTATACAAACACAGACGCTGTACTAACTGATCTGTCTGGCGAGAACAATATGTCTGTATGTCCGTCTGCCTCCATGCATGTATGCATGCCTGTATGTCTGACTGTCTATATGTATGTCTGTCTAACCAATTTCATTTCGAGGCAACAGTTGGTTGGCGATCTATGTTGCATTGTTTTGACGCTGTAGTCTATTTTGATAACATTCGATTGACGGTGCATTATGCATATATTATGTTGGCTCTGAACAAAGACCATGAAAAAAGTCTTGGAAGCTGAAGGCAAATTCAGATAGGTCCAGGATTTTATTTGATATGGTCCCCTGTTGACATCCTACAAGTCTGAAACATCATAGTTTTCAGCCCATCGTTTCCCTCGCGCTATTCGCCCCATCCAAAGAATTGATGTATAAATTAACTCACTTGCAATCGTGAATTAAGCCAATGCGCCTAAGTTGTATAACATCATGGGCGCCTTGCCTGGCTGTCGACTGTCAAAATCGACTTCTGTAATAATTCCTCATCGTAAAATCATTAGGTCACCATACTCCAGCTATGCATCCTGGGATTAATAAACGCGACATATGGCATAATAATTCAAACCATAGTTTAGATTACTTCTTGTTGACTACTTGCTATATATATATATTATATATATATATATATATATAATATATATATAATATAGATCACTAATTATGGACTACCTTCTAAAAACTACTTACGAACAAAAACGCTATAGATTATAATAACCTACTTACTATTTATGGACTACTTAGACCTACTATGATCATGTAACCTAGTAGAGTTCACTTACTATCCTATATTTACTATGTACTACATAGGCCTACTATAGCGTACTTGCTATAGAGTATAGACAACTGTTGCCGCCGTTGTCTAATTCAACAAACTAATCAACAGATTCGTTTCTATCAGCTCCATGTATTGACTGCAAGGATGGAAATTTGCGAATTGCGTATCATGCAGTTACCTAACGTATTTGTCATTCATTCAATGCACACATTTACTTATGGTTTGGTCCAATCAGTTTCTAAGCGTCATCGTACGCTTAATGCATCAAACCATATAAAAAATATGCGCTATAAAACAATTTATCGGAGGGCATAGGGCGCAGAATATGTTTATTGGTCATTTAATCGAAGTTCACAAGGTTCACATCCTTCATCTGCAATTGTGTAATTGCGTCTGGTTTACTTAACAGGTCCTCACTCCCAGATAGTAATAGTGCAGCGTTACTTAATATAACGAACCGATCGTGTGCCGCTCCGTCTGTGCCTCTTTTTGTGTGTCTTAATGTCCTATCGGTTGTCTCTTGCTGAAGATGCGTATGTATGGCTGCATGTTCCAGATCGTCGTATACAATCAGTCATCATTCGTTGTCGTTTTCTGAACTCAATAGCAGGCTCCGTTCTTGCCTTTCCTTTTCCTCAGGCAATGTCCGTCGCTCTTCTTGTACGCCGCTTCGTCTGTCTCTCTGTCTCCCTGTCTCTGTCTGCTCTCCAGGGGTGGGGTGGATTGGGAGCTGGGCACGTCGCAAAGAACGCAGGTCACCAGTTGTACTGGTTAACACTTTTCCAGACCCTATATGACATCACAACCCTTTTTCTCAAGTCATTGAGCCTACCATTCTTCGATAAGCCTCCGCCTACATAACAGCATACACTAATGTAGTCAGAAATTCCAAGACATCAATTATCTAGTATAAAAGAACAGTGTCTATGGCCTCCGTTCAGACAATACTGTGATATTTTTGGGGTAGTGCAATTAACTATAAAACTATATAGCTGACAACGAAATTGAACGAGCGTCGTTGCCAGACAGTGTGTGCTTGCAAGCTATGCGAGTGTCTGCTCTACCAGTCATTAATTTTTACAGTTCATGTAGTTTGTTTGTTTGTGTAACGCTATCAGGTCTCATTCAATGGCGTTGTCTCAGAAGCTCCTGCTTTCTGTCCGTCTGTCTGCCTGCCTGCCTGTCCGTCTGTCTGTTTGTCTGTCTATCTGTCTAATTGTCTGTCTGTCTGTCTGTCTGTCCATCCGTCTGTCTGTCTGCCTGCCTGCCTGCTTCGTTAATGTCTCATAAATAACTGATGTCTGCCACTGATTCGTTAAATGAACGTATTAACACAAACGGATTATTTCTAAGTCCTGGGGCGCTAATTACAATGCCCAGTCACAATGCTAATTAACCATACAGTCACCACAGGCATCGTGCACTTCATATGTGATTATCAGTAAGTGACTACCGTTTGTTTATTTGCTGGTCTGTTTATCTGTCTGTCTCTCTGTCCGCCTAGCTGCCTGCATGCCTGGGTATTGCCTGCCTGGTCGTCTGTCTGTCTGCGTGCGTGTATGTCTGTCTGTCCGTCTGTCCGTCTGCCTGCCAGCATGACTGCGTTCGCTGTTCTTTGTCTAACTGCCTTTCATAAATTTTTTTAATATCTTCATATATCTTAATTTTCTAAACCAATTTCACTAAGACTTACGAAAATTGCAGCCATTACTTAAAATCAGAAGCGTTTCTTCTAAGAGACGCTGTCTTGCTATACGAATGTAGACAACGCTTGCTATTGCTATTGCATTAATAGCAGTAGCTATTACGTACGTGCTATTTTGTAAGTGTATCTTCGCCAGAGGAGTAACTTTAGAGTGCACTCACCATTCAACGCTATATCAGACAGCTTAGAATGTCTATTTTGGCTTAAGTTTATTCGGAAGACATATTACTGGAAAAGAGCCAAATTAAAAAAAGACTATCTATATAATATTATGGAGAGTCGCAACACTGGAAATGGAATATGCCTCTGTTGCGATATAGAATGGTTCTACGAACCTCTAAGGCCATGGGATCGATGGAACTCTTTAATGGCCAGTGATAATTAAGGCTGTGGAAACTTCACCCGTACCATGCAAGAGTGCTCACCCAGTCTTCCTACTTCGTTTTATGGCTCCAACCTCCTGAACACACTGACTGAACTGGTCGCGTTTCTAAACGAAACGGCATTACAACCCATATCCATATGATTTATGATGAATATACACACACGTTTTTATATTTATATATACACGTCATTATTCACACTCATACATACATACATACATACATACATACATACATACATACATACATACATACATACATACATACATACATACATACATACATACATACATACATACATACATACATACATACATACATACATACATACATACATACATACATACATACATACATACATACATACATACATACATACATACATACATACATACATACATACATACATACATACATACATACATACATACATACATACATACATACATACATACATACATACATACATACATACATACATACATACATACATACATACATACATACATACATACATACATACATACATACATACATACATACATACATACATACATACATACATACATACATACATACATACATACATACATACATACATACATACATACATACATACATACATACATACATACATACATACATACATACATACATACATACATACATACATACATACATACATACATACATACATACATACATACATACATACATACATACATACATACATACATACATACATACATACATACATACATACATACATACATACATACATACTTACATACATACTTACATACTTACATACATACATACATACATACATACATACATACATACATACATACTTATATATACGTCGGTTGGTTGATTGCGTAATAGCCCAATAATTATTAATTGATCTAATTGCATGGATTGTTGGAAGAGATGATCATTAACCGACGGAGGATTTAATTATTTCTAATCAGTGGAAATGTCAGCGCGTTAAACGAAACCATATTTGGTTCGTAGAATCTGACGTGACCTGACGGTGACCCTGGGATGCTTTACAAAGGTTTGGCCATCTCACCCGTCTGGCGTTAGAATTAATCGGCTTTTGAATGGCATTATTGCAAAGGGAAATAACGTCAGATGGAGTCGTAAAATATGTTCCCGTGTTTTCATCAGCGGTGATTGGCTGAAAGAATATCATACATAGTCTAATACTGGTGTGGTATATGGATGTCTATGTGTGTGTTAGTGTGTGTTACTGCAAATGTAGGCCTACGTGCGCTTGTGTGTGACTCCATGGTGGTCGTCTAAATCCAATGACTGCCAGGACTGGATCAAGTAATAGACACATATCTATACGTCAGAGCGTATAATAGGCTGCGTCTTATGCGCCTCTGTGTTAGACATCATGCGGGGCGTAAATGCAGCTTATTTCGGGGATTTAATTCTAGAATTGTAGGACACACGGAGACCCTAAAGAGCTTTGCACCCATTCAAACCGGCAATTATTGTTGTTGTTATTGGTGTTGTTATTGTTATTGTTATAATTGTTATTAATATTATTATTACCATTATTATTATTATAGTTATAATTATTATTATTATCATCAATATTATCATCAGTATTATCATCATTATTATCATCATCATTATCATCAATATTGTAATCATTATCGTCGTCGTCATCGTCATTTTCATCATAATCTGTACACTGTCCCTGTATCTGAGAGTGGGGTAATCCCGCTATCATCGGTGGTCATCTTGTACCATAAACAGTCTGTATACAAACCAGTGGTAAGAATCTGAGATTGTGCCCCCTAAAAGACCCAGATCAACTGAACATTATAGCTCTTCAGCGCTTACTCCCGAAACGATTCATCGGCGCTTCGTCAAACGAATGACCTCAGCTGCTGTACAACTCTTTTATGTTATTAAGTGACCAATGACGTCAAATAGTTTCCCGTCGATAACTCAATAACTATTTCAACATCGGAACAATTGGTTGGTCGAACGAACGAGAAGCTTCGACAGACGGAGGCAGCATACATTGTCAACACGATTCTGATCGACACAAACACGCACACGAACACGCACCCACAAACAAACACACCCACACACATACACAAACATACACACACGCGCGCGCGCACACACACACACACGAACCCACTTACATTTATGCATATATTTTTACTTTATATATGTATATTATTTATATTATTGGTGGAATATTTAAAATGTCTATAAATTAATATACACAGTTTGCCTATATATACGATGAACATATACTATGTAAGTAGGCTACAAACAAGTGGCATATACAGAATTTTTATGTTCTATTTGACTTGACAAATTGGCAAATTGAGTGAATCTGATTACTTTCATACTTCAACATCAAACGACTGGAGTCAGGAAACGATGATGATGATGATGATTTCACTTTATATATGATATATATATATATATATATGCATATATATATGCACATATGCGACACGTCTGCATGATGGGTGGATGTATAAAATTTCAAACCCTGGTGGCCATTGCGCGTGTGTATGTGTATGGATGTATGTGTGTGTATGTGTATGTGTGTGTGTGTGTGTGTGTGTGTGTGTGTGTGTGTGTGTGTGTGTGTGTGTGTGTGTGTGTGTGTGTGTGTGTGTGTGTGTGTGTGTGTGTGTGTGTGTGTGTGTGTGTGTGTGTGTGTGTGTGTGTGTGTGTGTGTGTGTGTGTGTGTGTGTGTGTGTGTGTGTGTGTGTGTGTGTGTGTGTGTGTGTGTGTGTGTGTGTGTGTGTGTGTGTGTGTGTGTGTGTGTGTGTGTTCTCCTCTGCTTGTACTAATCTTGAGTGATCTTGTACGACTGATTTTATTGTCGATGACACATTTTTGATGAGAAAATTCCTCCTCCTCCTCCTCCTTCTCCTCCTCCTTCTCCTCCTCCTCCTCCTCCTCCTTCTCCTCCTCCTTCTCCTCCTCCTCTTCCTGCCCATATATTCTTCCCCTTTCTTCTTCCGTCGTTTTTCCTCACTCGTCCCGTCTCCCTCCTCCAACCCCCGTTCTTCATCCGGTTCTTTCTCTTTCCACGTCGCGTCCAATCTATCATCCCGATGATGATTGGGCGATTTTCTCTAAATCCAACTCAGGATTCGTGTTTGTCGTGCGGGTCGAGTTGTCTGCTTTAATAGACACTTTCGTTTGAATGACGATTCAGACACGTTCGGTGTGACCCGAGATCAACCCAGAATAAACTAATAGGTAACTTAACCGCATTCACACGAACAGCAGCAGCATGCTCTATGGCTGCTGTCTGTGCTGTTATCTATCTCGCTGTATACATAGTCTGGCCTTAGTTCGTGGAATAGAATGCTCGCGTGTCTTGAAATGACGTTCAAACGAGAATCGGGTAAATCGAGAGTACAGCGCTCAACAGCGGGAGCGAGACATGATTGTACGTGACAGTGGCAGGTCATATCCGTTTCAAAATTACGGATTAGTATATAGTCGGGGAAATGCAAATCATGTGAGTATAATTACAAGCCAACCTGGAGTAAACAGGAGTTGAATAGGAAATAGCACTCCAAGCGGTGGTCCTCACTGTTATTTGACTGAGAGATTGATCTTCGTCTATAATAATATTCATCTATATAAACCAGCTTCTTACCGACGACTGCCAGCTTTGACTGACTGCACTTGACATGTATGTATGTCGTGAACGTTGTTGCTGTCTGGAGTATTACATGAGAACTGAAAATAGGTTAAGTTAACTTGAAAAGGAGGAAGGTGCGGTAAAGTTCTCAAGTCGGGACAACAACAGAGGATCTTCTCAAAAATTTACATTTGAACATGGTAGCGGGCTTGACTAGCATCTGTATATAATTACGCTGCGAATAAAACTGGTTAGGCCTAGTTATTGTTTGAATAAGCTGTCTCGTAAAAAAACTGATTAGGAACTTAGGATCTCCCTCCTTATTTATCCAGGATTGAGCCTGACTTTACCAAAGAACAGTCAGAGTAAGGTTCCGATGAAATACCTGAAACCCTAGGAATACAACTGGGAAGAATGATGCTGAAAGATGTGCATAAAATGAGTCGTCATTTCGCATTACGTGAAATAAGATTCCTCATCGCCAACAGCAACAACAGACGGGCTCAGTTGAAGACACAGAAACTGAAGAGCATAGAAAAACATAGACTATACATGTGACGTAATCCCGGAAACCGTGTTCTCATTGCAATGAGGGATGCACTCAATGTCCAGTAATTCTACGTCTTCAAATCGTGATACAAAGGAGATGTGGGACGAAATGATTAATCGCACGCATAAGGTCCATGTAAGGCCAGCCCCAAGGATTGATCCGTCGTACCCCGAGGCATTAACAAAAAGGTGGAAGGTGTTGATGACATCGAATGCCGCTGCTGGTCGGTGCCAAGCGTAGGCTCCCCTCTTATCCGTTCCACGGCATTTGCTATGACCGACTTCGGCGTAGGTGTGAAGTCGTCCTGCACTCAAAGTGTCTCATTTCCGATTGGCCTCTGGCTCTTTCAAGACATATGTGTGGCAGCTACATGCAACTCAAATTATCCTCTTCTAAACCATTTCCCCCTTCGTTCTCTGTTAGTTCTGACTGCTGTCTAGGGTCTCCTTCCACCTTCGTTAAATTCCTTTCAAGTTCGGATAAGTTCTGTTGTTGTTAATGGTAATTTAAATAATCTACATGCTGCAGACACAGGGTATTTGAGTTGGGCACCAAGGGGCAGGGTAGCCCAATGGACAGAGTTGCCGTGAGGGGCAGGATTGTCGAGTGGTGCACGGTGACAGTGGCGTGGCTGCCTCTGTGGAGCCTTGGGCGAACCTTGCTCAAACGACTTCCCACTGAGCATGGTCCATTCTCAGTGTCACATAAAGAAGTAACAGAAAAGATACTAGCAAACACGACTGTTATTCTGGCTGTCTGCACTTTCTCATGGAATTTATTATTTGGTATTTGTGAGCGTAAACTGAACCTTTTCAGAAACATCTGTAGAATGGAGAAGTTCTCGAAAGTCAGTGCAAAATGAGTTCAACTCTTCTGATATAGTTTTCTCTGTACTTCTTCCCACTCGGCTACCCTGTCCTACTCGGCCGCAACAGAGTCATCAATAATAAGGAGGAACGCGTCGAAGAAGAGAGCTGAACCAAGCCACTGCCAGCACTCAGGCAGCACCAGTCCCAAGCCTGGATAATAGAGGAGGGCGACGATTTTGATCTTTATTATTAATGCCAAGTGTTTCTCATCATTGTCTCTCTTTTCCCTGGGCGTCTAGCATTGGAAGCGCCTTTGATTGGTGTGCATACTATGAAAGAAGATATATAAATTTATGGATACAATACAGTACAACATGCATACACGTACAATCGTACATGTATGTATTTGGCT
>OY365811.1:32996407-33148842 GCA_959347315.1 Bimastos eiseni | reverse complement strand
AACAACTGCCTCCTGCATAACTTTGACCAGATGATAAAAGTGCAGCAGCCACCGCAGCTGACACTGAAGCCGTAGTCAGTAGGCAACGCGAACGGACGGTGCAACAGACAACAGGCGGACGTAGAGGTCATCCCGCATCTTTAGACTGTCAGTCACTCAGCATCCCTGGCTGCAGCAGCAGCAACAGGCATTTCGGCCGCGAAACGAATACTCTTCACACGATGATACATTGTGGAGCCACGTGTTGCTCAAAAATGACAGTCGCGCTTCGGAGTTTCTGCATTGGTCGTTAGAATTCTTAGGGTTTCATTTTTTCAGATGAGTTGTGGACGACGTGTCGTTTATACACATTCTCACGGAGTCGATGACTCCTGCACGTAGTGTACGCGGTTTTTGTTTCGTACTGACGTTTGCATCGATCAGGTAGACAACACAGCTCTCAGTTTTCGCTGCATGCAGTTCAATGTCGTCGTTTCGTCTGACGGTTTCTCCCTTGAGGCTCTTCCAGAGGCTCTTCAATTCTCCGTTCGTCGCCCCTAAGACATTGTGTTTCCATTGACTCCCCAACTTCAAGGATTTACGATCGCTCTCGTTGGTAGTCTTCATCCACAGTTAAAAGGATTTGTGCCCGACTTCAGGTAAATTTGTTGCTGGCTAGATGTGAAGAAATCATTTAAATTTGGTTGTAATCGCAAATTGATATAGCGCCATATGAAGCAACTCATCTAGACTCACAATGTTCCATCTAATTTTTTTGACACCGCGCGCAAGAAATTTTGTGTGTGCAACATTTTTTAAATGGTTCACACTTTTGTGCGCATGTCCGAACTGAATGCGATGATAGTGAAATCAAGACCATATAAAATTATCTAAAAGCCTATGGTGATAAGTTCTGATAACCTACGAAAAGTGTCTAAAATGTGTTTTAGAGCAGTTTGAAGGGATGATGTATCGCGTTATATGTCATTGTAATTAGTCTTCAATTTATTTGTGTTGGTTTACAGTTCATCTTAATAGGTCTATTTTGAGAAAAACATTTGTGTGCACACACTAAATTCTTGTTTGAGCTGTCTCCACGGGACCAGGGCCCGTGTTGATCGCTCCATATCTGGTTAAGACTTTGATAAGTTCACGAGCAGAGTGACAGCAGATACGTCTGTATCAACAGTGGTGTTATGCATATCCAGATACCAGGAACGTCGTTAACATGTGGTTGTGATCAGAGGTGTAACAAGGTTTTGAAAATTTTGCCACTCTCAAAAATTTGAAAAATGGGGGGGGGCACAAATTATCTTAACAAAAGTCATCTTAAAAAGCCAATGAATAAACATAAAAAAAGAACCGATTTGGGGGGAACATCGGGGACACTGAGCACTAAAACTGGGGGGGGGGCAAAGTTTTGAAACAAACCCCTCTGCTTGTTACACCTCTGGTTGTGATGCAGGAGAGGAACAGTCGGAAACAAAAAAAAATCCCTCTTGTGAAGGTAATTCACGAGGAATGCTACAACAGAGAATACGGATGTCATTTCTTGGGCAAACTGATACTGTGAAAGGAATTAGGAATCCTAACTAACGTTTAGAGCGCTGCGAAAAGCTACAAGCTGATGGCACCAGCGTATAAACGTACGCTGCGTCAAGTCAGAAGGGTTGGGTATCATATGTACCAAATCAAGAACAAATTCTGGTTGCCGGATGAACGTAAAGAGAAGAGAAAAAAGCGGCTTCAGTGGGTTATAAAAGGACGAAGATGCGATAAAGCGAAGAATCAGAATAATCGTGGAGCTGATTAGGTACAGTTTGAATAAGCTTCCAAAACCTGATCGTTCTTGATTGAGTACATAGTTACTGGACCTAGCGTTTAGGCTACACTTTCATGATATTCTCATGAATTGGGAAAAACATTTCGAACCATAAAACCAGTGTGTAAGATATTACATAGAAATGAAACGTGACGCCATCGCCTCCCATACTGCACATCTACTATGGTCTATGGGTGGGAATGGTGTAACAAGAGACGAAAGTTCCGAGTTTATTTGCTCTTCAAGGCGCCATTTAATAGCCCACCTACACGCAACGGCAACGTATAAACGTAAGGAAAGATGTATAGAGTTATTCTCTCAACATTCAGTTTTGCAGTAGACGCCACAACCTGCATCCTAGACATTAACGCCTCATTAAATGGTTACCATAAATCATCTAAAAAAACCTCTGTATACTCTGCACCTGTTCGCCTTTGTTGCATAATAGTGTGCACCGTTCGGAATGCTTTCGAATTGGAACTGGTTCCGTACAAAGAATGGTTCCCGTACGTCAGAGGAACGCAAGTGGAGGATGAGAAGCAGCGCGATTGGCTGACGGTGATCGCTAGCACGTTTTGAAACCTGATCAACTGATTGGAGAAAAATAAACCTGGCGATCATTGACTAAACTGACCTTGCATTTACATAAAATATTATTATACAGAAATTGGGGTTACTGACTGGGCTATTTTCCAGGAGATCATTCTCCGTGTGGTTTATTGACCGGGGATTTCTTCTCTTAGGGTTAATAAGAGGTCCAATGGTCAAATATTTCATCTATGCGATCAACGCACAATGAGCTTCAAAAGTAAGTTTAGGCACAATAATTATAAGACAAGTATGTGCATAAAGTTCACGTAGGCCTATATCGATGCGGTTTATCAAACGTGCAAAGTTGTACGAATATATATGCATACATATACATATATACATACATGCATATATATATGCATATATGGTATATGTGCATATATATGCATGTATGCATATACACATAAGGCCATATATCATAATACTCATTATGTTCTGTGTGTTTCCTTGGTTGAAGAGTATAATGGTTGGTTGTTGCGGTTTAACGACACTCTGCCATAACAATGATGATTAACGTCGCCTTCCTTCTTTATCCAGGCTTGGGACTGGCACTGTCGGAGCTTCTTAGACAGTGGCGGAGTTGGTTGGAGAGTATGATGCGTCCTTACGCAATTATACCGACTCACCTGCCACCCCTCCCCCTCCGTCTCCCCTATGCCTCTATGCCTCTATGCCTCTATGCCTCTATGCCTCTATGCCTCTATGCCTCTATGCCTCTATGCCTCTATGCCACCACCGTCGCTCTGCCTGCGGTCGGACGTGACTGATGAGCTTCGGGGTGAGAGGTAGCGTAGGATTATATTTAACAACCGGCATCAGAAGAAAGGGCATCGGAACCGTCAAACACAGACAGAAGTTCGGCATCTCTCGACTCATGGATCTATGTCAAACCGACGATTATCGTCAGGCGGCATTCATGGGGCTTGCGCAGTCGCATGCGCCGTGTTAATTGCTAACACGTGTTAAACCTCCAATCTCTTGATTTCACGTTTTACACGCGTATTCATTTCCTTCTTAGTTTAATTTCTTCAATCGTGACATGAAAATAATCTGCAGCATTTGCCTGTGGATGCCTTAGATAAGCCTAGATAGATAGCGTTGCGGAAAGATGTGTGCGATTGTCTACAGCGGTTCGTTTTACGGTACAGAAACACCGTCGACCTATAGAGGTCACGAATTCAACCTCTGATTGAAGGACGGAACGAGGTTTGCGATTCTGTTCCGCATGCGCCCCAAGCGACTTCATGTGTGAAATGAATACATCGACAGTACACTGTCGATGAAAGGTCAGGCGGCGAGGGTATGGACTGTTATCCGTTCTCGGTATACGCCGAGACCGAGATACCGAAATCGTATTACGTTTCATACGCAATGTCACCTTTGGAATGAGCTGCAGAGGATTCTCCTTCTCATCCGGTCTTTTTTCTCAGCATTCTACTTTTATGTTGTTGGCCCGTTTCCTCTTTTTCTCATTTTCTTCTTCTTTTTCTTCTTTTTCTTCTTCTTCTTCTTCTTCTTCTTCTTCTTCTTCTTCTTCTTCTTCTTCTTCTTCTTCTTCTTCGTTGCTTTTGCTTTCCTCTTCTCGAACTGAACAATCGTCCCAGGAGGTGCGGCAATAAGTTTTGTTGAAAGGACAAGGTTCATTCAGTGCGAATCACGCAAATTTTTAAACTGACAATGCCTTTATTGATCAATTGCGCGTGTATATCGATACATTTGCAAATGATCTTTTCAACCACCTAATAAAAGAGCTGTCTGCATGAGTTAAAACCAACAAGAAAAATAGTTACCAAATTACCGAACAGTGATCAGATTACGATGGGAGTTATCGTGCACTGGTGAGCTCCCGCAGACACGCAGAGCCTAAGTAATGAATTCCTATAGAAAGCTGATAGTCGACTCGACGTTCGAGTTCCTGTACTATATATGCAGAGCTGAAAGGAGACCTCGATGCTTGCAGCAAACGAGTCATAAAACCATCGCATTTAATCGCAGAAGGTGTATCGAATAGTATCTAACAAACTCCCAAAGTGCAGCCTATAATCAGAGACGCTCCCAATGCGCAAGCCCCGTGAGAATGGAAAGTCTCAAGAGAACCAATAAAGACAGTAATGACGCAGTTAAAAAGTGTTGCAAACCGCAGAGGGAGGCCATGGAATCCAGCGCAAAGGACTAACAGCAGTAGCGGCGTATCCATGGTAACATTCGTATCCATGGTGACTTTGCGTGAGTGCATCCCTCTGCCATAAGGTCCATTAGGAAAACACTCTTCTCAACAGGCAACAGCTATTGGTCGTAGGTTGTCACCAATGCATAGTCTACAGTGACTATGGAGTCCACACTCTACACCAATGAACAATCCAAAGTCTCTCTTGTTAATTATTCATATTGAATATTACATTGAAAAGCCAACAAGAAAACGTTTGCCTTGGTTTATTACTTAACCGAACAAGCATATCCTTAGATGACTTGGTCTTAGATAAACCATCATAACCGTATACCTCATCACGTCATACCTCTCGTATACTTTACTCTATATAGACTGCATACAAGAATGCCTTCATTAATTGTCGAAATCGCAGCCAGTTAGAGACTAGGGCTCGTAATGCAGCGATAACATATATATATATATATATATGGAAAGATATATCTTCTCCACTTTCCTAGTGCTTAATGGTGGCTGTAATTTCGGATATAAAAAATGCGGGTGCAATGTCGAGGGCTCTAACGGTTTCATGGGTGCATAGAGGGAATGCCCGCTGCCTGTCCTGTGCACGCCTGTCCTTTTGACAGATGCAGTCATAATTAACCAAAGCACAATGTAATGGGAACGCAGACTTCATAATGCTTCTGGCGATATGCTGCTGCAGTCAATTCCAGTCAATTAGTCTGGCTTGACACACGCCTCGACGGCGCAATTGCAGTTTTACTGCAGAGCAAATGTGTGCGAAGGACTTGCTCAAGGTCCTTACACAGTGACTCCCGGGCCGAGGGTCGAACCCGCTCACTCAGCGCACACTGAACATTACGGGCTGACCGCTCTAACCGATCGGCCACTGTGCCATATATATATATATATATATATATATATATATATATATATATATAATGTATAGGCATTGTGGTATGTGACGCCTTCTAAGTCACGCTGACTGCCGTATCACTGCAGTGTATGCAGGAAAGGAACGTGATATGAAGTTGAATTTAACCTTTGAGTTCGGAGGTCGAATTCCAGTGCTACGTCATGTCGGATCACGGCTTGTCCCTTCAAACCGTGTAATTCGTATGGAAAGGTCATTTGGTGCATTGATTGATGTCATCGTGGTTGCCCATCAATCAAAGAATGTTCAGCGCCACAATCGGTCACCTGAGAAACGATTTCGATAATAACGTCGCGAAGTAAAAAGTACAGGCCATCTAATTGATCAATTGAAAATTACCGTGTGTTTAAAACACTCCTTAATGATGCGATCGTAACCGTTTTTAAGCCAATGCTTATAAGTGCGAGCCATACATTCCTGCGTTAAAGCTGTAGCATTCCTATCCGTTGTAACAATTGCATTCAGGTAAGCACTTGTAACCACGTAACCATTCGCATCCATGGTAACATTCGTATACATGGTAAATTTGGCATCTATGGTAACATTTGTATCCTTGTTAGCATTTGTATCCACGTAAGCATTTGTATTCATGGTAACATTCATGTCCATGGTAGCATTTGCATCTATGGTAACATTTTTATTCGTGTTAGCATTTGTATCCATGTTAGCATTTGTATACCCACGTAAGCATTCGTGTCCTTGGTAACATTCGTGTTAATGGTAACATTCGTATCCATGGTAACATTCGTATCCATGGTGCTGCTCTAGATGCATTCACTTGTTTATAGTCATGTATTGATTATTGTCTATAATTAATTATATATGCGTACAATTGCAATTAATAACTTCTATTGCTGGTAATGCGCAAAAAGGAATCAGCCGATGGCACACCAAGACCCAACCGTATTGAGCTCACTTGTGCATGTTTGTGTCGTGTATATAATTATATTCCTATTTACATGTATAGGCCTATAGAAAAGCGTATGCATTGCATATAGCATCTACCACTGAAACCACAGCGTATACGAATTATTCACACAAGAATATGAAATCGATGTCAGCACGTGCTGTTACAACGCGTCGTCCAATTTCAACAAACGATATGTTTGTATAGGTAAGTAAGTGCGTATGTAGGCCACCGTGCATGCATGCAGGCAAATTCTATTTTCATCCTTATCACCGATCTATATATATATATATATATATATATATATATATATATATATATTGACCTTTAATGTATACGTCATTAGGTTCACTTCTTCACGTCTTCATGACCCAGTTTAGGCAACACGGCATGTGTGCATTACAAATCCTGTATGATCAGTGTTTTCAATTCTATATCAAACATTAACAAATATCTAGAACACTCTAATGAGTTATAACGTTGTAAAATAACGTCATTAGAGTCACGCCTCTTAGATCTGTAGACCTATACCTAATGAGGTAACGCGCGCGCGCACGAGCACCAAAATACACAACCAAACACACACAATTATTTGCACTACATGTACCTAAACCTTGCAGTAGAGATTAGCAACACGTGATAGGCAGTTCATTCATGAACGTTATAGTTGTATGTGGTGCTTCAGACTGGTCGTGACAGTTGAAAGACGATCAAAGACTATTATGTGATAGCTTTTCTTCAAGAAACGCGTTGAGCTCTGTATTAAAGAGTGACAAGGTATATTTCATCGCGGTAAATTCTTAAGTAATGGCCCTAATGGGGACAACATTGCGGTTTAAGCGCAGTATTTGGGTTACTGTCGCGATAATAGGGGCAAACAGGAATAATGAATCGGCGATAAAACCGCGATAATGGTAGGGCCTAACTATTAGAGCTCTATAGTTTGTACACCAAATAGACTGCATGGCATACACTATATAGTAATCTAAGTTCTTAGTAATAGATTCTTACTTGCTTAATCTAAAATTCTAGTTCCAGCTCTATTCACTTTTAGATGCCACAGGCTCACACCACTCATGTTTACAAAGTAATTGTAGTTCAACTAAATATTATATTTGGCCATTTGATACATCTGTGTGAATGGAGACAAAACATGCAGGGATGGGGAAGACCCGTGTGTTGCAAAGCGGAGATGGGAAAGAGACCCTGGCATAGAACAATGTAACAGGTCAGCCGTGACCAAATCTTCAGTCTGTTTCTCTTTCTATATTTGTCTGTACGTCTGCCTTTCGTTCTGACTAGGCCTAGACTAGGCCTACATGTATATCTATCTCTTCCTCTATTTTGTGTCTGGTCTTATAGCTGTATCTGTCAGTCTGCTAGTCAGTTTCTGACTCTGCCTCTGTCAGTTTCTATAGTTTCTGTCTATAGGAATCTGCACAATAATAATTCAAACAGCGCGTGATCTAACGTTACATAAAATGTTGCATATACATAGCTATCTGTCTTTCTGTCTGAGCGTTCGTCCGTCCGTCCGCTAGTCTCTCTTGCTTTCTTTCTTTTGCCTGTGTGTCAAATGCACTTTTGTATTCTAACGATCAGTTAAATACAGCAACCAAAATGCCATTCAGCTTTTTAGCACACGCAGTCAGCCTGCGTCCTTTCTTTGGCGGCGCCAACGTTGGCTCTGACCTCCCACCTCTTCTCTCTGAGACGCCAAACTATACAGCCTCAGTGCTTGCATGCATGGCGCTCAGTGGAGCCAGTGCTCGTTGAAGGTGGGTTTGTAGACCTAAACATGCGTCATAATTGCACAGCAGCGGGCGATGATAAGTGACTGTCACTGTGGCGTGATCGAATCATCGAACCACTGTCGCCTGATGAGAAATGTAGCCTTTTATAACTCAGTACATTCAGTTGTATGTCGGTTCCTTCCCAAGGTCCATTCAGACGCAGTCTACTCTAACCGTTCAAATCTTCTTTTTAGCCGTTCAGAGGTCAGCATCACCTCTGAGTGGTATCACCTTGAAGAGGGCTGTACACATCTCTGCAATGAATCAATGACGTCTGTAGAGTTCTATTGACTGGTAATTTGTAGAGACCTACAACATACTTACCTCTTGCATATCCATAGACTGTATTAGATTTGAATTTAATTACACAGGATTGAATTCGAATTAATCAACATTATTTTAAGGTTACGGCAACACAGATTGGTAAACGACTGTATAATCTCTGCATAGGAATTGCCATAATTTTCTTAATTATCTTTTACCTTTCTTATTAATTAATTAATTCTTATTAATTCTATTCTGTCTAATTTGATTCAGATAATGTTTTTACTAGTCCCCACAACTCTGCCAATCAATTGTCGTCGTATATACATGTACTTACCCAATGCATATTGCGTTACTGCTTGAGTGTCTGCCCTTGTCTTGGGACCAATCAACTGAATAGAAAGACGTTTGTTGTACCAGTCAGCTGAGAGACAGAAAGTGCCTTGTTATCTACGACCTAAGTTCAGTTGCCTTCTTTATTCTTAATTCGAAACCAAAACATCGTCGTTTTGGACAGACGGGCTCTGACAGCATCTGATGCGTTTTCTCGTGAGGCGGAGCAAGTAACATCATGACATCGTCACATCCAGTGCCAATGCATAGGCCTACGTCTGATACTGTTTCACGTCTGTCCTTATTTACAACCAGTGAAGGGCGAAGGACTGAATTGGCGCCTGGTTGTATATACATACCAAACAGAAGGTCATCATGCATATGCATAAATGCTATACATTGCATCGAAATTGCTTTAATTCCATTACACCTGCCTGAGTCGTAACAACAAAGCGTCTGTATCAATAAGGTCATGTACGTCTGTCGATACCTCTATTTCCCCAGTCCGAATGTCGAAGACCATGAGAGAAAACTTTGGAAGGACTGGGGAAGACAACGTGTTTGGTTCGCTTAGGATGATACCTGTCATGTTCAGGTGAGTTTGTAACCAGAGAGAGAGAGAGAGAGAGAGAGAGAGAGAGAGAGAGAGAGAGAGAGAGAGAGAGAGAGAGAGAGAGAGAGAGAGAGAGAGAGAGAGAGAGAGAGAGAGAGAGAGAGAGAGAGAGAGAGAGAGAGACATCAATTGCAGCCACGTGACTCAAATACAACCAATAATTGGTATTGGCAAGTCCAATTGAATGAATGATTGAATGACCGAATGGTTGAATAACTGAACGACTTAATGGCTGAATGGTTGAATGACTGAATGGCTGAATGACTAAATGCATGGCTGAATGTCTGAATGTCTGAATGGCTGAATGGCTGAATGACTGAATGACTAGATGGCCGAATGGCTACAAGACTGCATAACAATTGCTGAATGATTGAATGACCGAATGGTTGAATAACTGAACGACTTAATGGCTGAATGGTTGAATGACTGAATGGCTGAATGACTAAATGCATGGCTGAATGTCTGAATGTCTGAATGGCTGAATGACTGAATGACTAGATGGCCGAATGGCTACAAGACTGCATAACAATTGCTGAATGGTTGAATGGACCTCAACAGAAGACGTGTTGATACGTTTTATCCTTTTAAGTCGGTCGTGAATTGTCCTTCCGTCCAACCTGTTATAATCCCATCTTTTTCAATTCCATCTTTTGAGATAGCGCCTCATCTTCTCTGCTGCTTCGATTCGTTGCCTGCGGATGCGACGGTTATATACTGTAACCTGTCCCATCGTTGGACACCTGATCCGATCTACAGACAACCCCTCGAGGGTGATGTCAGCTGCCACTCCTCACCTCATAAGGAGACCCCCGGATCCTCTATAATATGGGTGTTAAATATACACCTATAATTATCAATTAATTATCCAGACTTGGGTTCTGCACACACACACACACACACACACACACAAACACGTACATACACGCACACACACATATATATATATATAAGTCAATCAAGCAATGTCATGCATACATACATATATATATTATATCATATGCATATATATCGTTATGTTATTTATATCTGTATATATTTCCAACCTTCAACATATCAATGCATCTTTGCCATTTGGCGATGATGTAAATATCTTACAGATGCATTCAAATTATCCATGGAACCACGTTGGGAGTTACCTGCGCAATAGCACGGGATATATATATATATTATATATATATAATCCTGGATGCAGAACACTGATATATATATGTATTTATATGGATATATATATACAGGAGTCTGATATTCGATACCAGACATATAGCTCTTCGATATATGGATGCCTCTGTATAACATATTATATCGATATGCGTGTTGTGTATGATTAGAGATGCATGAGTTGTGGCCTTTCTTCGATTACTATCAGTGCCTGCCTGCATACCTGTGTGTAAGTGACAGTGTATGTGTGCATATCTGTATGTATGTGTGTCTGTCTGTGTGTCCGTCCGCCCCCCCGTCCGTGTCCGTCCTCCCTTCTGATGTTTGTCTTGTCTGACTGACTGTCCGTCCGGTGTCAGTCATCTGTCGTTGCTTCTGCTGCAGCAGCTGAAGGAACCCCTGATTACACATACATCGTCACACATAGATGGAGTAAGGTTTTCCACCTTTGGGATCAGGACATCTTTCTCTATCCTTACCCGGCGATAAAGCGACATTTACAGTGTAGATCCAGTTAATTCAAAACTCGTCTGTTCAGCTACGTCTCTAATGACTCTAGTAATGAGCCAAGCGACGATCTGTTCGGTAGAGCACTCTATTCATAGATTCAACGACTGTGGTTTCGAGCCTACGTCTGTTGACCGTGTATACAAATTGCTACTCCATTACCATCGGTTGACGCCTTGTGCTTTGCACACTGGCGCGATAGAAGCGACCACTTATAATCGCACGCTTTTCTCGTACATGACATAATACCACATCGAAACAAGATGAGCTATAAACTAAGTACTCTCAGTGCATTGACTGTAAGTTGTCGATAGAAGGCTCAGACGGACGGGGAGGGAAGGAGGGAGGGCTGGCCATCTGACCCTCGTACGTCAAGGCTAATAAATGACACATGATACCCAGTTATAAGTGTCATCTCTACAGACTACTGCTAAATTTCTAAAGACTTCGGTGAATTAATGGTGCGTTAAACTTAAGAACTTTTCTCAGTACCAAAAGCTTTGCGGAAGAAGATAAGAATCAGTTTACTTCACGACCAGACAATATGTATGCCACATAGTAACTTAGTATCCAATAGCCACAACGTTTAGAGATGCACTAAAGCTGACACACATACAAACGCACATCGACGTATACAAACATTGTACACCCATACACATACATTAATGTATACCATTATATCGGTAGAAGGCAACGAAAAGGCTCTTAGGAAGTACTCGTGAGTGAGCTCTATAAAAGAGGATGGACAGAAGTAAACAGAAGAACTGCGGAGTGAGAATAATGCGCTAATAAATTCACAAAAGCTAAAAATGCCTTTGCTAATGTCTTTCACACGCATATCATACATGAAGCCGTATATATGTGTATATAACCGCATAGTCCTGATTAAGTGTTCATCAAATATATAATATAGTATATTTATACATATTGTAGAGGTGGAAAAAAGTATATGAACCAAAACCAACACGACGTATATCTGTATATTTATAACTATAGCAGTAAAGAGATACATAGACAGATAGACAGAGACAGATAGACAGAGACAGATAGACAGAGACAGATAGACAGAGACAGATAGACAGAGACAGATAGACAGAGACAGATAGACAGAGACAGATAGACAGAGACAGATAGACAGAGACAGATAGACAGAGACAGATAGACAGAGACAGATAGACAGAGACAGATAGACAGAGACAGATAGACAGAGACAGATAGACAGAGACAGATGGACAGTCAGTGACAGAGTTGTATGTGTCTTTCGCTTGGTTGTATGATCGAGTGCCTCGCAAACAAAACCCACAGATATACATATATATATATATATATATATGTATATATATATATATGTATATATATATATATGTATAGCTGCTTATTATGGTTTAACACGTACATCGTTGTACCAATACGACTTTGCTTCTTATATGTAATTACGAATGAATATATTTATGTTTATATATAATATATTATATATTGTGTACACATATATAAATAGTATATATATGATATATATATATATAATATAAGCGTATACATAGTGTGAATATATATATATGATATATATATATATATATATATATATATATATATATATGACCCAGATGTACACAAGCACATATAAATGCAAACAGTAGGTATAGTGCTTATCAATGATGGATGTGTTATAGACCTGTTGTGTCTTCAAGACTTACGATAGACCGTCACTCTTCCTCGTCTCTATAGACTGTGTGTAGACGTCCGTTGTCCTTGTATGTATTCGTGCATGTATTTGTCAATGTACGCAAGTGTGCGCGCTTATATATGTGTGGGTTATATATATATATATATATATATCTGTGTGTGTTGGTACGTTTGCTTATGTGTTTTGCCTATTAGTAAGCAGGTATACATGTAAGTTTGCGTACGTGCGTGAAAGCTTGTGGCTATATATCCATATTTCTTTAATAATATATAAATATATGAAAATTATATTGTATTGTATATACGCGTGGCATAAATGCTTAAATGCCTGAGGTCTAATGATCGTCGTTAGTCTTTCATATTTAATCTCTTCGATTCATTTCGTCCAACGAAGACTTGTTTGATCACAAGGATAGTGACACAATGAACTCGTATTTGCAGCCACGATTAACTCATCTTCGTTTCCATGAAGGTTTTTTGTCACGGAACACACTAGCAAACTCTCGTCCATTCAAACACGAGTACTCTATCGCTTCATACATGTATGCTTGCATGCATGTATGTCTGTCTGTCTGTCTGTCTGTCTGTCTGTCTGTCTGTCTGTCTGTCTGTCTGTCTGTCTGTCTGTCTGTCTGTCTGTCTGTCTGTCTGTCTGTCTGTCTGTGTGTGTGTGTGTGTGTGTGTGTGTGTGTGTGTGTGTGTGTGTGTGTGTGTGTGTGTGTGTGTGTGTGTGTGTGTGTGTGTGTGTGTGTGTGTGTGTGTGTGTGTGTGTGTGTGTGTGTGTGTGTGTGTGTGTGTGTGTGTGTGTGTGTGTGTGTGTGTGTGTGTGTGTGTGTGTGTGTGTGTGTGTGTGTGTGTGTGTGTGTGTGTGTGTGTGTGTGTGTGTGTGTGTGTGTGTGTGTGTGTGTGTGTGTGTGTGTGTGTGTGTGTGTGTGTGTGTGTGTGTGTGTGTGTGTGTGTGTGCGCGCGCGCGCGCTTTAGAAAGACGTGCAACGTCGAGGGCTTGAGGCCTGCGCTTTGTACGGCGGCCTTTGTAAGCGACAGGGCAGCAGCGGGATTCCCGCGCTTTAACAAATTACACACGCAAGCGGTTTATGAATGACATTAAATGGATGTCATCTGTGACACTGCTCACACGTCACACGCTGTGGGAACTAATCGGTCTTTGCAGAATGAGGTCCTTAGGTCAGGTCAGGATTAGCAGACGATTATGTGTACGCCGCTGAGGGATGTTAATTATCATCGGGTAACGAAGGTGATTCTTAACTGAATTTTATCTGTAACAATCGGAAATGTCCTTCTCCTTATCAATTTTAATATGGTTTATTTGTGATTTCTAGTTTAATTTTATCTAACTTAACTTTATCTAATCTCACATTTCTACTTTTATCTAATCTAATCTCATGAGATTGCAAAACAATCAAGAGCATAGTATGAACAAGTTGTTACACGAGTCGAAATCAATTTACTGCAGGCGACTGTCATGCATGGCGCCTATCCCGTTATACAAAATGATTTAGTTAACGCCACCGAAAGCGAATGGAGGATTAGTCGACCGCGTTAAACCACCCCCACCAGCTGACCCCGGAACTCCACCACTGCTTGCAGTCCAGCAGTGCCAGTCCCAAGCCTGAATAAAGGAGGTAGGCGACGCCAACGATCTTTGTTATCACGCAGTGTCGTTAAACTGCAACTACCAGATGATCCAGTTTAATAAGAAATCGGAAAATAGGGAAATATATGCTGGACAAGTAATGTTGAGTTGGTCTGAAGAGCAATGGAACTGACCGTTTAGGACCCGAATTAATTCCCTCTCGTATACGTCATCGTCATATGGTTGTAGTGCTCCATAATTAAAAAATAATAACCTAGGTCTATATTGAAAGCAACAAACAGCACGTTGCTGACTGCGTAATGCGATGAGACGCTAATGTGATTAGTTGCACGTAAATGTGATTCTGTGCATTGTGACTAAAACTGGATAGTAGTGTCTGGTTTCGTAAACATCAACCGATGAAAAACGTAAACTGGATCTGATCTGATGTCTGGCATTTGATGCGTGGGACGAAGCGACTGAAACAACTCGAGAAAACCGCACGGGGTAGGGGACTATATATGAGGACGTAATAGAAACGTTCAACGAGGGCAACGACCTCTCTGTGGTGTGTCGAATATCCGAACGTACAGGTTCAAAAGAGATGCAGTTGGGCACGTAGGACTCATCTTATGGTAACTCAGCTCACGCACACAGCTTAGAAAGTTTCATCAAAGTAACATAGAAGAAAGGGTGGATGGAAGGAGGGAGGGATAAATGGATAATAGTAATAGTAGTAATAGTCGTAATAATAATAATAACACCAATAAAATGATGATGATTGTGAAAATAATTATAATAAGATTTGTATAGAGTCGTAACTCAGCCGAGGCCGAAGGAAATGGCATGGATCAGGGATGTACGAAATGGATGGAGGATGAATGCATAGATCTATGTGGGTGAATGGGTGAATGGGTGGTCGATATTGATGAGGGATAAAGAGAGAGAGAGCGGAGAGGCAGAATGGTAGGAAGAAGGAGGAGTGGATGAGGGGCAGGTGGAGAACAGCCGGTGAAAGGGATGGATGGATGGACAAGCGGATTGACGAATAGATGCATAAACTGGTGAATGGATGGGTGGAGGAATGGATGAATGAATGGATGGATGGGTGTATGGATGGATGGATTGCTTTTACCGATGGGCAGATGGACGGACGGACAGAGGTGGAGGGGGAACGTAGTATATGCATGGGGAGATAGAGAGAGACAGAGACAGAGAAAGACATATATAGAGAGAGACAGAGAGAGACAGCGAGAGACAGATAGAGACAGACAGAGAGAGAGGGAGAGAGAGAAAGACAGATATAGAGAGAGACAGAGAGAGACAGAGACACACAGAGAGACAGACAAAGAGAAAGACAGAGAGAGAGGCGCGAACGCACTCGTCGAAATGCCAGCGCCACATCTATAGGCTAGCATCGGTTACATAATTAACTGATGGCATTTCGGAAATGTCGAGAAGACAATCCAACCGACTAATGGCAGAAGTGTTTCTTCTGAGGTCGTCTACGTCTGCGTCTGCATGCTGCACTGTAGAACGAGGTCAACATGCAGACAATGATGTCAAGGTCAATAAGGACAGAGGCGATCAGCGATGACCTTGCCACGGAGTGATACCTTACACGGCTTTAGCAGTAGACAGACCGGCAGCCACCTGTCGTCCAAAAATGTTGTTATATAGCTGTCTGCGTACGTATATATGAGAGGTCTTCGAGGATTGTATTTTCGGGGGACTTAAACAGTAAAGCAATGACTTAAACAGTAAAGCAATGACTTAAACAGTAAAGCAATGACTTAAACAGTAAAGCAATGACTTAAACAGTAAAGCAATGACTTAAACAGTAAAGCAATGACTTAAACAGTAAAGCAATGAGCGATGCACATTCAATCACCCTTGACCCTTTGCATTTAAGAGCTGGGCAGTTGAGACCATAATGACTGGTTAAAATCGACATTATTGTGTACACTCGTGCTCTGGCTACCGTCGTTCAACGAAGACTATGTTCATCATTTTGATCTTGTATATAACGGATGCCATGCAGCATGAGTCAATGTAATGCATGACGTGAAAGATTCCAATGAAGAGAAACAGTTAATAACGCTTACTGACCGACACAACTTCAGATCAATGCAGGCCTATTGAATACTTGACTAAAGTTTTCTTTATTGACTACTGGCTAGCATATCTTACAGACAGACCGATCGGCTGACTGACCGACTGAATAACTGACTGACCGACCGACTGACTCACCGGCTGACCGGGTGACTGCCTGGTCAATCTATCGATTGATTAGCTAAATTAATGACTGACGGCATTGGCTATTGGGTCACTGTTTTAAATACACCCATCCATCCATCCATTCATACATTCATACATTCAAGTGGAAGCCTTACCATATAATATCGGACCGTCCTTATAATAATTATAATATATATTCCTCGCTTTCGTCCATCTATCCTCCGGTCTTTTTGTATCTTTTATATGTGCATCCTATCACTCGCTTCGATAGTCTTCTGTCCGTCTGCACCTATGTCTGCGTCTGTGTGAATGTCTCTCTGTCTGTTCGTCAGTTTTGCACATGTACCAATTAATAATTCGTGTTTGTAATTGTGGACACTTCAACAGCGTAGAAAAACCTTCTCTCCTTACGTTTCCTCCTTCTCTTCTCGCTCTCTCTCCTTTCTCCACTGTCTCTCTCTCTTTGTCTGCTTTGATGTCTGTATCACTGCCTTCTGTGTCTTTGCCTTCGTTTCTACCTCCTATTTGTCCGTCTCCTCGCCCTTCCCTCTCCACCCTTCTTGTATCTTTGTTTCATCTCGCTGGTTACTGCTACAGATTGATGTTTATATACACCTGTCCAGGGTACTTGACCTCCGCCCCCTCGCACCCTGAGTGGCACCGTGGTATGCACTGGTCTGCTGAGGGCGCTACGTGATCTCAGACGGGTCAAATATTTCTGCTTATGTTCTACTGTTTCTTCTTAATTCCTTTACCACTAACGTCTATATATATATATATATATATATATATATATATATATCAACCTCTAGTATATAGGAGTGGCACTAATTCCGTACTCTGACAGTGCTAGTCTCAAACCTGGATAAAGAAGGAGGGCGGCGCTGATAATCTTTGTTATGACACGGGGTGTCGTTAAACAGCAACTAACTGGATTGGCATCTTATCTGTACAGCACACTCTCACGGGCAGCTGCTCACACGCCACGCTCCATGGTGCTTCCGGTCATCATAGCAAGCATGCATGCAACCATGCATTCACACATATGTACACGCACAAGCGCACACACACACACCTACACAACACACACCCAAACACGCATACCAACACACACACACGCCTATACAAACACACACCCAAACACACACACCAACACACACACCTACACACACACACCAACACACACACCTACACACACGCACACACACACACACGCCTACACAAACACACACACATATGCGTGTCCATATAGAACGATGAATATATCACACAGAGCAGAGGAAACGAATTTGATTCCCGCTAGGCCTACCCCAAAGTCTTCTATTGCTTGGCGGTAGCATTGGTTGGGTAAAATCAGATGTAAAGTATAACGTAATGGGTGCCTTGCTGACGCAAGTTAAATTCCACTCCCGTAATAACTTGTCATCATCCGTGTGTATACTGTTAGTGTACTGCACATGCCGTCTTATCTGTCCTCCATGGTCACATGTGCTCTGCAGCTCTGTCAAAGGCCGCTCCTCTCTTAGATCAGCCTTTGCTGGAAAGTACGTTGTCCCTATTACACGTCTTGTCTTCAGCCGTCGGTCATTCTCTGTTGCCGGTCCCTCCATCTGGAACTTTCTACCTTCTCCTGTTCGCAACTCTCTCAGTGAGTCTGTCTTTCGCTCAAACCTGAAAACCTGCCTCCTCCAGTCTGCCTATGGCTCTTAATGGTTGCCCGGCTTCAAGATGCTCATGCTCTTCTGAACTTTCTGTAAGGAGGGCCTTATCAAGTTACAGTTGTATTGTATTGTAATCATACTGCGGTTTGTCAGTATGAAATTAAACAAAGGTATAGCAACGAACACAATACCAGAGGCCGTTCCAAGTTTTGAAATAAGGAGCAGAAAGATCGATTCTGGTAAATATGACATAACGAAGCAAGGTTCTCGGACCATTTCAATCAAATGTTAGACTATTTAACCAACGAACGTAGGAAATATACAATTCAGCAATAATCATGATAGAGAGAGACCAAAGTTAATTTAAATAAGTTATTTGCTTTTCTTCGAAGCACAATATCGGTATTTGTTCAAATAAGGTTGCAGGTGCAATAAGCAAATTCCAACTTGCCATTATATTGTGACGAAAAGTAATTTTTGTGCACTTAAGGTTAATCTTTATTAGATTATTAAGTGATAGTTTTATTTAGATTTGCTATTCAATGTAACTAAGGAGAGGCTCAGTTGCGCTATATAATTCTAGTATGATGTACACTCTTTGTATAGTGCATTTTTTTCCCTTGTTGTTGTCGTCTCTTCCGTTGAAGAAGTTGGGTTTCTTGTGGTTTGCAATTTACGATTTTTTTTATCCAGTAAAATTCCGCCATAGGCCCAAGCACCCATGGAAGGGAGAATGAGGATAGGACCTGGACACGGGCGAGGAAGATTTTGAACCCTATCCGACAGTGACTTCGGCTAATAGAGAAGTTAGAGAAACTCCGGCTTGATCATTGCGCTTTCGGCCGCCATTTGCATTATGGAGGTTGTGACTGAGTAATAGTTGATCGGTCACGGGCACAAGAGTTTAGCGATGGTTAATAAGTTTTAGATGTCTTTATAGCGGCCAGTAAATAGCTACGAAGATTAATATGGCGCCGAAGTAATGCGAAGATTAATTGACTTATGCGTAGTTCAATGTGTACATGTCATAGTGAGCCGCCTTGAACAATTGTATGGCATTAGTTGATTTGTTGTGACGCCATTTCTTAAGTTAAGAGATAGAAGTGTATCGCTGCATATTATTTCGTTCTGACAGGAAGTTTATGATAATTGTAATAAAGCGGCCTTTGATTTAATTGGCTATCTGAAGGCGTCGTCATTATTAATAGTATAGGCCTCACTAAGTCCTGCAATTTGCCCTGTGTAAAGTAGCGCGTTTGTATAGCACCGTCGTCATCTTTATCTCGTCCAGTTATCGTCTAGTTTAGCCTAGAGTCTGTCGAATGGAAAATAAGAACCCTGACGGTGAAGAGGAACCCATCGTCGCCCTCTGCCCGAGGACCGCGGATGGAGACGTAGAAGAAGATTATATGGATCTTGAAGTCACTTTCAAGATGGCGTCGAGCGAAGGTTCGACGGCGCCAGAAGGGGTGGAAGAGGCAGCCGCCTCCTTGGACTTCTCCTTTCCTGGTGGGGAACCTCGTAAGGAGGACGGAATGCCCAGGTATACCGAACTGCCTGACTGGCCCGATCATTCATTGACTTCTATAGCACCTCGATTAAATCCATTACGACAGCATGGTCGTCACCGCAAGGAGTCCGCCACAATATGATATCATCAGTTTTGGTCATCCTCTGCCACTTCTCTTCGCCTGCTGCGCTCGCTCGAACGAGGACTGATATGGCTAAAACACTGGCCCTTGCCTTTAACGGCCCTGCACTACTTTCTTTCTTCTGGGTATCTCGCATTAGAAGAGTCTCTGATTGATAAGTAGTGAGAAGGGCGCCATATAAATGTACAGATACAAAACAATACAATGAATGAAGACGTAATACGGCTTGAAATAAGCCTAAGAAATTCATTTTGCCGGATATTAAGAGAAGACAAATAAGAACGTGGATTGCTGATTTGCAACCGTCGAATAGCTACAGCGCGTCAGTGATTGACGACGACAACGATGATGACGATCACATGATGGTGATGTTGATGGTGATTATGACGACGTCGATGATGGTCTTGATGATAACGATAATCGTAGTGATGCTGCTTGGTTATATGTTCCATCTAACGTATACCTTAAAGCGTCAGACAATTGATTCTTTTTGTTTTTGTTTGAGTAATAATTGTCTGTCTCAGGTTCCGTAGACACAGGCCTGTCAAAAATAGAGCATCCCCAAAATTATATCCGCTTTAGAAATGGCTGCTACGAACACGCCAGAGGAGAAGGATGAAGTCCTGAACAATGCATAAGAGACGAAAATAGTTAGTAAGATGTATACCTTTCCGGATAAAAGTAATGAATACCCAACGAGAGAGTCCAATGCCTTTGCTCTGTTGACGCCCAAGCCTACATAGGACTACATTGCATGTCCTTTAATGCCTCTACTGCTGTTTGGGCAATAAGTCAAACGCTGGATGCCCTCGAGACTTGGGTGGCGACAAACGGCCTGCAACTCAACCACAAAATAAACAATTTATCTGGCTGGGCACTCGCCAGCAGCTCATGAGCTTGATTTAACTGCCATTACTGCTGATCTCTCCCTCTTTGCATTTTCCTCTGTTGTCCGGAACCTTGGAGTCACGTTGGACCAAGAGCTCACCCTTGCTTCTCATATTCACTGTCTTTGATGTGAGGACTGAAATATATGAATGCGGTATATTCTAATGGGGATAGATTTTAGGAGGCATAGAATATCACAGACACCGGCAAAAGACGAATTTAAATTACATAGATACGACAGAGCAGACTCGGAGACTCGCTGTGCGAAAGTTGACACCTCTTATCAAACATTTAGAGAATCGTGCCATAGACCAGAGGTCGTCAACTCAGGCCGGGTGAGACTGCATTCAGAAAGAGACGACCGTCGATTATTCCGAAACGAAACCTTTGCTGACAGCATAAACAGATCGAGCGACGACTTAAGGATGGCAATGTCATCGCAGAATAATCTGCAAACTATATACTAAGTACTTATATTGCTAAGTACTGACATAAGTAGTTCTAGTATAGGCTACTCGCCGCCAAATGAGGAATGCTATAGCCGCGACTATGATTATCATTCAAAGAAGCTCTACATGAATGTGAGTATATTACTTAGCAACATAAATTGACAAACTGCGTCAGGATGACGATTTGTGACATCACGATACTACACGTGACTATGTATTGACCTATATAAGGAAAGTAGCGACATGCCTTGAGAAGCACTGTTCCTCATATCACTACTTTATCATAATTATATTATTTTTTCATATAATTATACATTGGCATGTACGCCCCTTTCATGTACAATGTATTAATAAGTATGTACGCATCCATCATGCTATTGATAGCTGCTACGCTTAGCTCTCTTCGATAGTTTAAAATAATTTAAAAAAATAGTAATCATCCTCTAGCAACACCTTCAAAGTCTAGCGAATTTCCAGAACCATGCAGCGCACATGTGCGCAAGTGCTCATCTTTATATATATGCGCATTGTTTTGCATACCCGTGCCTTCATACACACTATAATGCACTATCAGTCTATATATATATATATATATATATATATATATTATATTTATGTATATATATATATATGTATATATGCCTATAGACTCTATATGAGACCTGCTGTATACATGGTTGCATGTTGGCATTCCGCGGTTTTGACTTAAAAACGTGCTAATGAGGAATCATTCTGCGTAATGTCCAAACAAATTTACCCGTATACATCATAACAAAGAGATTTAGTCTACTGCTGTGGAGTGGCGCCTCGTAGTCATCGTCATCATCATCATCATCATAATTATCATCAGTTCCCGGTATCTAGTGGCAATGGTTACCAATGGCCAGCGTATATATGTTGGTTGACAGGTCACTATCATCATCAGCGTCGTCGTCGTCGTTATCATCATCATCAACCTCCTCCTCTTCCTCCTCCTCCTCCTCCTCCTCCTCCTCCTCATCGTCATCATCATCATCGTCATTATCACCAGTTCCCTGTATTTGGCCCCAACGGTTTCCAATGGCCTACGTATATTTTATGTTGATATGTCAATGCTGTTGTTGCATGTCTTGTTTAGACTGAGCCTTTTTAAATTCTTCTTTGTGGTATACCCATTGTCTACGTTTAAAAGGAATGTCTGAAAAACGAATGCACTCAAGTGTCGCTAGAGCACACTTGGCAGACATAAACTGCCTGATATTAGTTCATAATGCCACCGGAAGAAGTCATTGAAGACAGCATTTCTAAAGGACACAATAGTGTCTGTTTATATTATGTGTCATATTTTCATTATTGGGCATAAGTAACATTAATATCTGATGTTAAGAGACATTACTTCCAATATCCTAGTCCTCATCTTCTTCGACTGGCACTTGATTTTCATTCTAATTTTTTCTTCCTTTGTTGCGAGTCATTAACAATGGAGATAATTACATGGCGTCTTTAACAGTTCTTAGAAAAACTCCATATGTTTTCTTTGCGCAGACACACAAGCATGCAAGCACACAAGCAATTTATATGCTGCTTAGATTCTCTCCTGCAAAACTTCTGCATTAATGCGTTCTCCTTCTCCCTCTGTCTCTGTCTCTCTCTCTGTCTCTCTCTCTTTCTCTCTCTTTGTATGTTGGTGTCTGTGTAGGTTTGGGTTGAAAGTGGAATGTTTGAGAAAGCAGTTCGCATATTCATGTATACTCTGCAAGCAAAGCAAAGAAACAGAAGCTGCGGCACATTCTTTTTAGAAAGAGAGCTTTGGTCGTTCACTTTTCTCTCTTCTGAGCCAATGTCTGTCTGTCTGTCTGACTTTCTGTCTGCCTGTACGATTTTCTCTATTTAGTGTTCCCGAGACGGGTACCTGCGATATTAATCTTGTTGTATGTGGGTGATAAATTAGATCCTTGTGATTGCAATTAAGCCTAATACACCAACAGTAGCGCATCAGAGTTGTCCTAACATCGACAGAAGGACTATAGCTGTCGATAGACTCGACACTGAGAATTAAATCAGTTGATTTAGTGTTCATAGCGCTTAGGTATGTCAAATTTTCTGAGTCGGATATAGGTCGTTCCTACAGACAAGAATGGGACATGATGACAGCTTACAGACGATACAGAGTTGCGATAAATGTCTACATTGAATGCCTCTATTATAGGCTATGTATTCGTTTTATGGCTCATTCTGAGCTGGGCATTGGCTATGGAGACGACGCGCTGACAAAGGCATCAATGCCACGTGTACAATAATGGTTCTTTATTCATTCATTCATTTCATAGATTTACTTAGCGCCCCTTCTAGATCATCGGCTGAGAAGCGCTCCATACCCAACTCCGGCTAAAGTAAAACAGCCCTTATGTTAGAATAGAACGTGGTCAATGACTATGGGCATTAGGCCACATGGAGCCCATTCCAGATTGCAGGATCAGCAACGGAAAAGGTACTGCGATTCATGATAGAGATTTGCGATCTGGTGAAGCAAAAAGCTCAGCCTGCTTAGAAGAGCGGAGAGAACCATGATGCTGGGCGCTCAGAGTAGAGCGGCAGTGTTCTTGTAGGTACATGTAAATAGGGGCCACACTCGTGAGGCAGCGCCAAACCAAAGCAGGGATCCGGTATACAGTGAACCGCTGAGGGAAGGAAACTGAGTCAATGCAGGACGTCTCATGGTCGAAACTTGGGATTTCATCAATTAGCCCTTCGCAAAGCCCGATACAAAAACCCAACCCCAGCCACCGAGGGACCCACACGCAGGTAGAGGGCGCTGCAATATTCAAGAGGGGAACAACGATGGCGTGGACAGGTGTTAAGGCAGCGTACGCCACTGGGAAAGGAACGGAAGGTACCACTCTCAGCTGACGCAGCGAGCAATAACAATAGCAGGTTGATATTCGGCGTGAAGGTTTGGTTCTTGTTCAAATTATTATAGGCCGTTTTGAAATAGGCAGAGCGTGTCTATAATCTAGGTTTCTTTAGGGTCTCTCTCCCAGTTCAACGCCTTATCAACGGCGCGTGTCTTGAATGTGTCTTAAATGTGTCTTTCTTGACAATTAGTCTCCATTCGTGCATTTACGACAGTGTCCGTTACGCGTGCTTTGGAGTTCATATTTCATATAAAACTATAATTATGTATCCATTATATAGACCGATATGTGTCCTATTTTTAATACGTAGGTTCATTTAAACAAGATTTATTGCCTGAAAATAAAATTATGAGTTACAATGCCAGATAAGGATCTAAGACTATCGCATCAAAGACGATCCTTTTTTATTGGGTCCATGTGCAAACTTATAGACCAGTAAGCAAAAAGAGTGGTTCTTTCAATAGATATTATAAAAAGCTGGCATACTTTTGAACTGCTGTAATGTATGCATGCCTGGCATTTTATGCTATTATGCGATAGACCTATAGATGGTCTGCCTGTTAGAGTGAGGCTTGTGGAATGGAACGTCTCTTTCAGACTTTGAAGAATCATTGTGCAGACTTCATTGTTGAACGTAAATGGGGACAACAGTGACACTCACAAATTTAGCTGTGTGTGTGTGTCTGTGCATTATTCAGCCACGAGAGGGAGGGGGACTGTTGAAGTTCACAAATGGAAACTTTTTAGCCAACGTATACTTTTTGGCCATTATTCTTTCAAAGGTGAACAACCTGCACCCAGCAGGGAACCTACATTAAATATCGTATCATCCTATAAACATCCTATAATTATAGGATCCATTTACTCCGGATCTCCGGGGAAAATCTGATTTTTACAACAAGAAGAAACCTTCGTGGTCTCGAATAGCGATCGGATGACGACAGACGAGGAAGGGGTTTGTGGTGCAACTGCGGATTGTTTGTTTGATGCATTGAGCGTTTCCTTGTACAATGGGTGCTGTGGAATTTTTCAGGTTTTAGTTGGATTATGTCTGTATTTTATGTGCTGTTATGTGTCTACATGTATTCATGGTCGTACGTATAATGCTATGCGTTATTGTATCTGTCCATATGTCTGTGTCTATGTCTGTGTCTATGTCTGTGTCTATGTCTGTGTCTATGTCTGTGTCTATGTCTGTGTCTATGTCTGTGTCTATGTCTGTGTCTATGTCTGTGTCTATGTCTGTGTCTATGTCTGTGTCTATGTCTGTGTCTATGTCTGTGTCTATGTCTGTGTCTATGTCTGTGTCTATGTCTGTGTCTATGTCTGTGTCTATGTCTGTGTCTATGTCTGTGTCTATGTCTGTGTCTATGTCTGTGTCTATGTCTGTGTCTATGTCTGTGTCTATGTCTGTGTCTATGTCTGTGTCTATGTGTTTATTTATAAGTGTTGACTATAGATTTGTAGCGTTTCTGCTCTTGACGAATTGTAATTGTAATCGTAAACCTAAAACTTCTAAAGCGCAACTCTGAAGCTAGGCTCTGGGCACCGGCTTATTCACGAGCGCTGCGTGTGTCAAAGAGATACTTAGAGACTGCTTCAGAATTTTCGGTTGATCGATTAAAAACAACTCCTCGCAGACTTCAGTTGAGACTTCAGAGTTCAGACCTCCTATTCCTCTAGGTTGAAACCTCTTATAATGAGATGAGACTGAGCGATTCTGCTTGCAAGCTGCGAATTCTTTTGTTTTGTTGCTTGTACGGGAGCCGAAACTTTGATCTAGCTTTGTAAGATGCCAACCAAATGTACTAAAATAAATTAGCTGATGATTATTTGGAGGAGAAGTTACTGCTTCTGACAAAGATCATGTTGATTCTGGTGATAGCATAAGGATGAACATCACCATTATCATTATCATCATCATCATATTGTTGTTGCTGATGATAACGATGACGATGCCAATCATCATCATAGGTGTTTCAGAAAAAGGAGCCTCTCGTCGTCAACATTGTCGTAAAATGCGCCTAAATGAATGCCATTAGGTACACGAAGGCACGTGGCATGGTTAATATGATATGTTGTGGTTTGGTTTTAGATATCGTCATCCGATGTTTTCCTTTCCTCATTTGTTGCTGATGTTATTCGGCTGCGTCAGTCCAGTGGCAGTGACGTTGCCCGACGTACAGCTCACCGCACTCAGGGGTAAGTCTCCCCTTTTAGGGTTTAATCTCCTTCTTCCAATGGTAAATATCCTCCGCGTAGGGGTACATCTCCTCCGTGGCAGCGACCTGTCCAAAGCGCTGTGATTTGATGCTCAGCTATCTGTATGCCTATTAGCTCTGTTATTTACTGTGATTCACGTATAAACCGATAGCCCATTGACTCAGTGGGTGGATGGGTGGCGGGATGGGTGTGGTTTTGGGGGGTTGGGTTAGGGTGGGTGGGCGGTTGGAAGGGTCGGAGGGTGAATGGATGGATAGACCAATGGATGAATTGATGTACGGACGAGCGGACAGATGGATGAATGGATGGATGGATGGATGGATGGATGGATGGATGGATGGATGGATGGATGGATGGATGGGTGGATGGATGGATGGATGGATGGATGGATGGATGGGTGGATAGGTGGGTGAGAGGATGGTTGGAAGGGAACGAAATCAAGTAATAAGAAAAGTCTTAAGAAATGCGTCGAATACTAAACTGTAAAAAAGCGAATTCTAGTTTTTTTTAAACTCGCCAGAACAAATAGCTACGAAGTGAGAAGTATCCACACTGTCACAGCATAAACTGACGAGAAAGAGAGTCAAGAGAATCATTTAATTCTTCAACGGATGCATTCATCGCTGTCTTGGCTGATGAACGACCAATCTATCAATCTATAATCGATGCTAATAACATCGTCGTCTTCCATTCTACGCTTAAATTCGAAGACGTCAATGATTGAACTGATCCCTTCCGTGGAAAATTATCAACGAAGTAAGTATGGCAATAAGCGTCAGTGCATGCGACCTGAGAGCGCTAATTTAAAACGTCTCCTTTGAGCAGAGAATGGTGGAGGAGCATGACGCAATAATGACAGCTGTGGAGACTTGAGAGAGCAAGTCGCGCACCTGCTCCATGCATGAGAAATGGGTATTTAGTTAGCAGGACACTTAAATGAGTGTTGGATGAGTAGACGATAATAACAAGATGGGTGTGAACCTATTCTGACCTTTCAAAACCCATTACCATAAGACGCATCCAACAATACTATAATAGGGTTCCTTGGAAAATTTGTTGTACTCAAAGGATTTATCTCAACAGCGACGTTCGGCCATTAATACCATAAAAGCACACCCTGTACGCGCCGCTGCTCCCTATATTGAACGATTCCGCCATGTTCTATTGGATCAGAAATAAACTAAAGAGGTAAGGATCGAATGGTATGGTCAGTTCCGATGACGTCACGTTAGACAAAATAAGACGAGGAAGTGTTCGATAAGTGAATGTAAGGCTAACGTAGGGTACGGTGAGAGGTAAGGAGTTTAGATAAGGTCAACTCAATTAAAACGAGGTCAAGTCAAATCATAAAAAATATATCAAGATTAGGTAACATATGTAAATTAGAAAGTTAAGGTCTGGCATGAGTAGGCAAGTGAAAGTACGGAAAGTGATGCCAGGTATGTTAATTACGGTCAAGGGCGGATAAGGTCAGGTCAGGTCAGGTAAGTTGTGATAAATTTCTTGAGGTAGGCTAAAGACGGTGAGTGAAATCAAAGTAAGCTCTGGTAAGGTCAGATGAGACTAGGTAAGTTCGATAAGAAAGTAAAATTAAGGTCCAGTTAGGTTAGGCAATGTAAGGTAGACTAAGATTAGGTCAAGTCAGGTGTGACGAAAAATGAAGGTTAGATAAAGCAATGTAGGATATTGTATATGAAGGTGAAGTAATGTAAAGATAGACTCGGCCAGGTAAGGTCTAATAAGATGATGTTGAAGTTGGTAGAACTGCGGAGGTGAAGCAAAGTAAAGGAAAAGTAAGGTAATCTTGTTATCTATCGCATGAATCATTCATCGCGAGTCCTCAGATTACAGCTAAGTTTGTTACTGCGTGTTTGTTAAATTGCAATGACAGCTACTAAACGGACAGTCGTTAATTGCTTTGTGATCACACGGATTTATGATGATATTCGTAAATTTAGAAATAACATAATCTGACAATAACGCCGAACTACTTACAGTGAGTGACAGTGGTCATTAAAAGCAGCTAGCATTAATAACACACTGGTCAATCTCTTTATATAATGATCTGGAGACAATAACGCACAATAACGCACTAGGATTCGAAACCAACGCAGAGGTATGAGGGAAAACGCATTAACCGTCTATGAACTGTTATTCGACCTAAGAGGGTTGGACTGGAAAGTCTTATTGACTCTGAAACTAATACGACCAGAACACACAGAGTGTCTAATGAAGGAGCATGTGTTTGAAGGCGCCTCATAAATAGTCTTTTGATGCACAACTATTCGAAGCATAAACTACTCAGAATACACGTGTCCGTCCTAATAAGTAGGCGTTCTGGGCGGATCGAGGTGAGAGCAACTCCAATTTGTAGTCATGCAGATCCATAAACGAGTCGGATGCCTTTCAATCTAAACAGTCTCTCTCACCTGTTCAGAGAGGGCGGAAGTTCGTCAATGCTCACCTGTGGACCCGTATTCTTAGGACACTGTTTGTCCTACTGCAGCCATATGTCTGTCGATCGGTCATCCCTAGTCAACAACAGTATTATAACTTATGGGTCATTTTGGCCACCAACACACCAATAGGGGTCGCTCTTAGCCATCAATCATCTGGTTTCATCCTTTACCAATTTAATATCATCTATTTACCCAGCAACGTCATTCTTGAGCACCTGCAGTACGATGTCAGTCCGTTGACCTTTGAACCCTGGAAGTCCAATTCCTTGACAAGTTTGAAGACGACCACGATTTACTTGAGAGAATTACAATTGAAGAGACTATATATAGTGACCGATGCTTTCTGCACCATTATAATGACTCTATGGAAGTCACTAGATAAGGTTGGACTCAGATCAGAATCCTCATCGTAGGTTCGAGAATTTCTAAAGCGCCACTCGTTACGTTGCGTTAAGTTATGTTGTTTTGTTATATTGTGTTAATGTTGTTATGTTATATTATGTTATGTTTTGTTATGTTAGGTTTTGTTATGTTGTGTTATGCTATATTGTGTTATGTTTTGTTATGTTGTGTTATGTTATATTGTGTTATGTTTTGTTATGTTGTGTTATGTTGTGTTATATTGTTACGTTATATTGTGTTATGTTGTTATGTTATATTGTGTTATGTTGTGTTATGTTGTGTTATATTGTTACGTTATATTGTGTTATGTTGTTATGTTATATTGTGTTATGTTTTGTTATGTTGTGTTATGTTGTGTTATATTGTTACGTTATACTGTGTTATGTTGTTATGTTATATTGTGTTGTGTTTTGTTATATTTACTGATCAACGACATTGACGTCAAGCATCGCGGCCCAGGTTAATCGTAATAGTGATCTCCAGACTTCTAAATCGCAGGGCACCAGCTTATTCACGAGCGTGATCATCGCTGAAATGCCAGGACATCTCTGAGTGCCAACGCAAATTGAGGGGTGAACCTTACTACTTGCATCCTATTGTTTGATTGCTGTGTTCCTCCAGCTGTGGACAACCACCAGATGATGGCTGCGCCAGAATGCGCCTCAGTCGAAAAGCTTTATATATATGCTTGTCGGACACACCTTTATGTAATTTCTATAAGAGTAGCAGCATGATTAATGTGGTACAAATATCATTGTAATCGTAAACTCAACATTTCCAATGCTCTAATCTAACTTAAGAGCAGGGCATAGGCTTATTCACGAGGGTTGTTTAGTGTTCTGCCTGCTTGTCCACAGAAACCAGGGAATCTTTTAAGACAGAGGAACTGCTAAACGGGGTTTTGTTTGGAACGATATGGGTTGGAAGACTGAAATGGTGAGGAATTCTGAAGAGATGGGATTTTATTTTGGAGTTGAAAACCAGTGTGGTGATAATTACGTGAGCTTGAAGCAGAGCGAAGATATATTTTTTTACCTGCGTGTGTCAAGTTTATCTGGTGTATGTTGTATGTTGTCTGTTGTATGTTGTCTGTTGTATTTGTCTGTCTGTTCAGTGTTTACACAGGCAATCGATTGCCTGTCTTTTCCGGCAGTCGGCTCCTTAGATGTGTGTTCATTAGCTGGAACGATGAGAGCATCTAAATAATATTGACGGCTATGTGTACTGCTCCATATTTTCATACAAGAACCACCTGGTGGTTGATTGGTTGCTCTGCTCTTAGTGCGCCCTACACCACCGCAGTCGATGTTGCTAATCGTGTTCTCGTGATGATTGTACGTACATTCTATGAGAACGTCAAATAACGCCCAAATTCCAGTAAGGTACGCATATCCAGAGATTAACTGCTTCCCATCAGCGCTTGTGGTTTATGAAATAAATCAAAGGTATATAGGGCTCTTTAAACAGGCTATAGTTGAAGTCGGTTTGGTAAGCTTTTTAAGCCTTGGTAAAGTTAGAGAAGATGAAGTAATGTGGACATAAATATTGAATGGCTTGACTTGGCAATGATGGCATGGAGGGCATAGTGTGCTGTATCAGTGACCGCTTAATAACTGCTGCCAAAACTAGTTGACAATTGACACACCAGGTTAATGCTGCTAGGTATAATATCTGCCGTTTTTTTCTATGGGAGGCGATATGTAAGCCGGCAATAACAAGTACACTACAATACTTTACTTTGGCCAACAGTTTTACCCGTCTCTGTCGCTGTCTGTCTGCTTGCATGTTAGTCTGTTTGTATTCATGTTTGTCAGTATGTAAGCTTGTATGTCGCCGTATTTTATTGCACTGTGACACCTGGATTGAACTTTGCCTGACGGCCTTTAGATACAACGCCCGGTGATTATGCAAATCGTGGCGAATAATTAAAAGTCGACTAATTAACAAAGCTCTTCGTCCGAAGAATATAGGCGCCGACGAATTACTTTCGGCGCCTTTAATGACCGAGGAGTCTTTCGCTGCTTACACTGCAAACAAAAGAGAGTAATTCAAATAATCTTCGATTGTTCAGAACTGAACGCTTAGGGATGATTTCCTACCTCTCTTAATTGGATCGATAAATTTGATCAATTAATTTGATCGATTACTTGGTCTTTTCATTGGTTGTGGAGGAAGACTGGAATATTTGCATACGGACAAACGACAGACGGTCAGACCAGACCGTCTGTCAGTCTGTCTGTCTGTCTGTCTGTTTGTCTGTCTGTCTGTCTGTCTGTCAGTCTGTTTTTTCGAAGGTTTTACCCGTATGACCTTTCGTGGTTTGTCTCTTAATCTCGATCATAGTTATCAGTTTTTCTCCTCGTATCTATCTCTCTTTTTCTTTGTCTTTGTCTCTGTCTTTCTCCCTGCATATCTGCCTAGCTGTCTGTCTATCTGTGACCTTTCTTTGCATTCCTATTTGTATCGGCTTTCTCTCTTGCTGCTCTCTTCTCTCATTCTGTCTATGTTCCTTTGTCTCTGTCTGTCTACCTCTCACAAGTAAATAACAATGTCTGTATATATAATATGTTAGACCTATGCAGTTAGCAACTGAAAGTAGATAGTAATGATTGATGGCCTGTCTGTCATCCATAATTATTATTATTATATATCGGTCAAAGAATCCACTCTCAGTGGCCTCAACGCACGTGGCTTAAAAACCCCTCAAGTCTGATCACAATTAAATAAATTTCGAGTTGACGAAGTGCAGCCCCACGTGTGGGCACTGAGTTCAATTGTTTAGTGGCTTTCAGAGGTTTATTGATTGAAGCGCTCTATCTGATAATTATAGGTGACTATGGTTTCTAGCATCCTCTTTAACGATTTCCGGCGTAACGTGAAATGAATTTTTACTTGTATAAATCCTAATTTTTACCGGCAAAAATCCACTTTGCATTTTAGTGTGGTAAAAGTGGTAAAAATGGCAAAATGAATAAAAAAATGCGTCAATTTTTGTTTCTTCATGCGCAGTAAAATATCAGAGTAAACACTATTACTATTATTAACAACATTCACTTATAGTTTCTAGCGACAGCTTCATTCACAAAATTGTACCAAGTTAACAACTCATCGTAAGATAAGTGCGTTTTTGCCATGCTAACCTCTTTCTCTCACACTCTTAATTTCCTCGCCATCCACCTCCATTAATATCATGTTCTGTTCTTTCTCCCTACGAAATATAGGCCTACCTGTGAATCGTTTTTTTGCAACCTTTCCTCTTTAGAGAGAATCTTCACATTTCCTGGACATCTTTTACTTGACTTTCGGTCAGGTCTGGGTCTCTGTAGACCGAATGTGGTCGATTCTGTTGACATGTATACACCTAAGTCTGCGATTCCTGTTCCATTGCCTTGTATTTTTCATAAATCTTTCCAGACATGTAACAAAAGTTCTTAGCGATATATGCATTCATTCACTCTGACAGTTCGCATAGCGCTCCATCAAAAAACCTACTCAAGAGCACGCCTAACCACGACTAAGAAAAAACTTGATTGAAGTGATTATTGGGTTGATCGGGAGTAATGAAAGATGCTCTAGTGGAAGATCGTAAGTAGGCCTATGTGTGTGTAGGTGTGTTTGTTGTGTAGGTGTATGTGTGCGTGCGTACGGGTGTCTTTTATCTATAACGAATGCAGAGATGAATGATTGAATTACGAATAAATCTGATCTCCTATCTTGTGGACTGTTTACTTTTTCATATTCAACAGCGCATATAGCTTGGATATCGATCATCAAAATATACTACACATAATTATAAAATGCCGCTCTCTGTCGCATGTCTCTATCTGTCCGTGTCTGTTTCAGACCAACTGTCAGTTTATCTGTCTCATTCTCTCTCTTTCTTTCTCTCTCTCTCTCTCTCTCTCTCTCTCTCTCTCTCTCACGCACACACACACATACACACGCCAAACACACACACACACCAACAGACACATACAATGCAACCTGTCAGCCTCACAGTGCTTGGCTTATGGCTGCTTTTCGCACTCAAATAGACACGTGCATGTTACATGTTATGGTGCACTTAATGTGTCAATCATTTGACATTTGGTATCACAATTATTTGACACTCGATACGGCATTCATTTGACATCTGATGCAGCAATTATTTAGCTCCTAATCTAGTGTTAAGTTTATGAGGCATTTTAGATCAAAGGTAGAAGATATTTGAGAAATGCTTAATTGGCGCGTCAGATACTGATGAGGTGTAGTTGATTATTGTCTGGTTGTAGCCTGTGACCACAGTGGTCCTCTGGGAATGATAACCCGTGAGATCCAGGACTGGCAGATCTCTGCCTCATCAACCTATCCGAACGAGTGGGACAAAGGATGCCACGAACGATACGCCCGTCTCTACCAGCCGAGTGGTCTCAGCTGGTGTGCCAAGTACAAGGCCCCCTCCGAGTGGCTCCAGGTTGACCTCGGAGTCGCCGCCAAGGTAGACATACATCTGCTATTATAAGACACACAAATCACAGTACAACGGAATACAATTGACTAAAACAAAACAAAATACAAATTACTTTATCTATTAATGCCATGCTATGCCAAACTGAACGCCTATGAGTAGGTTACTTGAAGGGGCGCTATATAAACTTACGAAATGAATACTGCATTATGCTAATCTGTGATATCCTTTAGCATCAATCAATCAATCAACAGCCCTTGGTTCATCGTCCGTAGGTATCTGATGCCTTTCTGACCACATCTCCCCACACCTCTCTGTTCATTGCGTCGTGGCTCAACTCTTGAAGACTTGATCTGCCCCATTCTGCAATGTCATCTGTCCATTCCCTATGTGGTCTTCCTCTTTTATTTGTTCCATCCATTATTCCAAAAACCAGCGTTCGAAGTTTTCTATCATCTTTCATTCTGCAGACACGTCCAACTAAACCTAGCTTTCTCTGGACGACTTTTTGCATGAGATTTTCTCTAAAGCCGATTCTTCTGTGCAGTTCATCATAATTTACGGACTTTCTATGTTAGGCCTATAATGCGCTATACCATGCAATGCTATGTCGTTCTATAGTCCTACCTGCTGTACTATGCTATGCTGTATTTCGTACTGTTGACCGCTTTGGTCCATAAAATTGCTACACGCTGTTGATTAATCAATCAGAGTGAATTATTTGTCGATTTTTGTGCCTTACCTTTACCGTCAGGTGACGGGAGTCATGACGCAAGGCAGAGGAGACGGAAACGAGTGGGTGACGTCATTCATGGTGACGTATAGTCTCGACGCTTTCCACTGGCAATATGCCGCCGACCTCTACGGGAATCAAAGAGTAAGTATGGACGCATGGAGACCACACTTCACATTCCACCGTAGCTGCGTTACACAAACCAATATCCCGCGAGTTCTATCAGTTCCATCTTCTAACAGTTTGTCTGAATATCTGTACAGTGCACGTATAGAAATTTAAATAAAAGAAATGTCGACTGGCAATTTTTAGACTCATTCGAATTATTTGACTCAACAATTCGATTGATTGCATTGCAGTATTCAAGCAGCACTATAAGTTAGAGTGCAGCATACTGTGAGCCTCATCTAATGTGTTGAAACTTCGAACATAACCCGTGCATATAACTGACCAATGGGGCAAGGATTAAATCACAAGTGACCGGACTCATGATCAGGGCCTGACCTTTTCTTGTGTATAAACAGTTAAAAAAATCCCATGCACTGTCTCCGACACTGCATGCCAGTCCCAATGTATAATGTGGAGGGCGACTCTGATGATCATTGTTATCACAGTTTCGTTAAACTGAAACCCCTACTTAGATATATCACTATCAACTATTACCGCAACCAAAAAGGAAGTCATACGATTAATGATGTAGTTTCGCTGTCAATCCAACAGGTGTTCGAAGGTAACGCTAATTCACACGCCGTGAAGCACTCTTACCTGGACGAACCAATCATCGCCAGATTCATTCGCTTCCAAACCGTTCATTGGAACCAACATCCAAGCATGCGTGTCGAAATAATCGGCTGTCAAGGTATCAGCGATCATTCAATACCAATCAATAATCGATTAATGAATAATCGATCGCTATAAATGAAATCAATTGAAAGTAACTGATATATATATATATATTTATTTTATATTGTAATTCGTTTGTTCACAGTCTATTTATTTTATTCGCTTATAATCTCATGCCCCGTCAATCAATCGTTCATCACCCACGTACGTATGTATTTAGGCTCTATATAAAGCGCCTCTTGAGCAGGCTATTGCTCAAAAGCTCTGTGCTCACTGAGCATACATGATATTAAATGAAGAACATCCATTCATCTAACTAATTCATTAATTGATCAATCATCATTCATGTTTCATCTATTCATTCCAATAATCAATCATCGGTCAATCACCAGTCAATCAATGCATCAACCAACATGGCTGCCATTAGCTCTTTTCCTTGTTATCAGTTTGTCGTATTCCGTTGGGTCTTCCGCCATTTGGAAAGGTCATGGCGTCGAGTGAGAAGGTCATCAAGAAAAGCAGCACTTGTATGGCAGAAGACGGTTTCATCGTCACTAGCAACGGATGGTGCTCCAAGATTGATAACGGTAAATCAGCCATCCATTCATTCATTCATTCATCCATCCATTCATTAATCCAACCAAACATTCATCAAGCCTATCGTCCATTCCTCGATTCAACCATCCATTCATTCATTCCTCCATCCATTAAAACTCCCATTCATTCTCCATTCCTCCATCCACCCACCCACCCACTCATTCACTCATTCATTCATTCCTCCATCCATCCATCCAAACTTACATTCATTTACCCATCCATTCACCCATCCATTTATCCATCCATCCATCCATCCATTCATCCATCCACCCATATAAGTATTCCTCCATCCATCCTGTACAGTTGAATGTGACGCGTGATCTTTTCAAAGTATACGACTGTGAGTCTTTTGAACCAATATAGAAAGGGGCACGAGATGTTCAGGTCCTGATCATTGATCAATGCTGTGCGCTAAGCAATAAGTCGGTTTAATTGCATCATATGCTATTGTTCGCTCTTACTGTTATTGATTGCAGAGTCTGACTCTAGGTCTATATAATGCTGCAGTGCTTTTGAGTGGAACCTATATAGTAAGCTCTCCAATTGTAACCTACATACATTTCTTAGCCTCAGCATACGAGGGGTGGTGGCCTTTCCTCTCCCTCGCCGTTTCATCTTCCAGCGTGCAGTAACTTTACTCATAACAGCAAATTAGTTAGCTAGGGTGTACAGATGAGGCAGAAATCTCTGAGGTAATTTCTGCCCTGCATGGATTTGAACCCACGACCCAACGATTGACAGTCCAGCACGCTAACCAATTGAACACAGAGCACGCGATGCATCTTATTAGATCAGGAAGATTAATTATCAGTCTAGTGTTGTCTTTGAATGCACACGAGTATGCATAATGTTGTTTGTAACTCAGAATGCGTTTTGCAACTTTGAATTAAAGTCGTTACTTACTTACTTACTCACACTTACTTACTTATTTATCTGCCTGCCTGCCTACCTGCCTAACTACCTAACCACATACCCACCTACTTACACACCTACCTACCTACCAACCTTCCTACCTACCTACCTACCCATCTATCTACCTACCTATTTATCTACTTATCTGCCTGCTTATCTACCTATCTACATACCCGTCTGCCTACATACCCACCTTCTTACTTGCTTATATACCTACTTACATGTGCCAATCTATCTCCCTTCTACCGACCTGCTTACTTACTTACTTAAAGAATATCTAAACAGAACCATAAATTAGGTCATCTAGACTGATCAATAATGTACGATCTAAGACAAGCCTGGTCGTGTGTGTCGTTGTGCAGAGAACCAGTGGCTTCAGTTCGACGTAGGTCCTCCTACGTTGATAACTGGTCTGGTGACGAAAGGAAGAGGAGAGGAAGGGAAGAGACATTGGGTCACCAAGTTCCGCATCTCTTATAGCAACGACTCACGCGTCTGGTACTACTACAAAGACGCCGCTCATCTCGACATCAAGGTATCACGACGGCCCACCCCATCACGACGACCCATCGATTGCTCGTCCGTTCATCCAGCTGGGCAATTCTTTAATTCGATATGAATTCAGGGCAAAGAGAGGCAAAGTGGAATCAATCTCTATGGATAAATGGAGCCTTCTCTATTGTCCGTCTGCCTGCCTCACTAACACATTCGATCACTCAATCATTCATTTATTCAGTAACTCACAATTACTCACTCACTCTCTCATTTATGAACACGCTCATTTGCTCACCCATTCTCTCACTTACTCACTCACTCTCTCGAACGTTCGCTTAATCACTAGCTGATAGATTAATTAATTGAAGAAACAAACGAACGAAAGATGACGGGTTGGCATATAATGATGCAATAATAGATTATTCTGTTCTCTTCTTAATTAACAGGAGTTTGGAGGAAACGTTGACCAAGACATTGAACGAGTTCATTACGTCAATTCTCCATTCGTAGCCAGACTCATCCGATTCCATCCGAAGGACTGGAATCGACACATCAGCATGAGGGCGGGTCTTCTCGGATGTCCCTTTAAAGGTTAGACATTAACAGCTGCTACCATTGCTTACATGTTATCTAATCAGAAACAAAACTATTGCAAAACCCGAATAATACAGGGGCAGAATTTGTTCAACTAAAATTGAACTAAATGAGTTTCTTTCCTGAGTTATTTCCCCCGATGTGAGCGTACAAAGATGTGAGCGTGGAGGTCAATGAGGTCATTGCGCATTGCAGAATCAACGGCTCATTAATGTATTCTGGAGCATTATCAGTCATGGAACATCGCAGGGTCATAAAGCATTGTTGCATATATGCGACCAGCAATTGCAGACAATGTAGGCTCTGTCGTATTATAATCAGAAGACGAGGCTGACGAGCAGATTAATTGAGAACCAATTGTAGTTGCTTAATGCGAAAGAGTATTAACCTATTCGGCCAGTGAACGTCGTTGCAGTGATCAAGACGAGTGAGGACGAAGGATTGTAATGAACAATGTTTTGTATTTATCAGTACTTACTGGGGAATATATTTAATTACAACTAACGGTTAATTTATCGTCAATTCTTAAATAATTAGTTGTTAGATTGTTAGTTGTCAGACTGTTAGTTGTCAGACTGTTAGTTGTCAGACTGTTAGTCAGTTGCACAGTGAAGAGTCGCTGTTGTCCCGTTGTCGTGTCTTCGTCAAAATTGGAAGCTCTTCAGCCGCGATTAAAACATTCATCGAAGCTTTTGAGTGAATGAATTCGCTAGGGGTCGGCAGCTAGGCGACTGGTCCCGACTTGATGACTTAGTGGCGGGTGATGGCGGTTCAGCTGGACTTTAAACCTCGTTTGTGCTGCTTTCTGTTGCAGGCGTTTGTCCAGTTGGATTTCTAAGGGTCAACGAAAACACGCCGTGTGGTAAGTGGACAAAAACAAGCACGTCGTCTCACGCAATGATATAGCTCCACTATATGGCTGCCTCTGCATCTTTTAACATTTGCACTTTGTGTGTGAGCAGTGTATAATAATTAGGCCTATATAATGTACATGTGCATATGATATAATAATTAATTAATTAATTAATATGATATAATATTTTTGACCCTTTGCAGTTTGCACAGCGTCGCTAACTTTTCTATTTTGTACCCATTGGACATGTCGTGATACCTTTGTACGATAACCACGAAAATTATAGACAACTCAATTTTAATTAGAACACGAATCGTACAGTCTATCGATGTCTATCAGTGGGCGAGGGAGAGGACTGGCCACCCGCCCTCATGTGCCGAGACTAAGAAACTGAAGTTGCTAACATAACATAAGTAAGTAAGTAAGTATATTCTTCATTAAGAAAGCGAACAGCGTTTACATAAAACTGAAATACAAGCGATAACACAAAAAGTTGAAAAGTTTAACAGGAAATCAAGACACACACGACAACCAAGCAAATTGGTACGATTGCCTCTTGGACTTGCTTAAAAGATTTATCTGCTTTTTCTTGTTCTTCTTGCTCTTCCTGTTCTTGTTTTCGTGCTATTTCTTCCTCTTATTCGTTTTCTTCTACTTCTCTTCCTCCTCGTCTTCTCCTCTCCCTCTATTCCTCTTTCTTCTTCTTCTTACTCTCCTCTTAATTCTTTCTTGCAGCGACGAAAACATATCTGACTATTTGCACAACTTCGTCTAAACTCTAGACCCAATCCATACTTTCCTGTTTAACCGTTCTACCAATTTAGACCCAAGTACCTTTACATGTTTTTCACCTGTGTTATAAAGTGGCGAACGTGGCTTTGCGAAAGGAGTCGTTCATAAGCAACAAGCGCCAGTATAAGAGACATGTGCGCAACCAGTGGACGCATGGCCACGCAGCCAGAGCAGTCGATGGGGACACTGACCCAGCACTACAGAGCTGTACTTTGCTAGACAACTTCTATGTCGATAAACCAGTCTGGATGGTTGACCTCGGAGTCAAGATGAAGATATCCGGGCTTGTCATCGTCACGTGGCAGGGAGAAGGAGAAGGTAAGCTCTCTCTGTTTCTGTCTCTGTCTCTGTCTCTGTCTCTGTCTCTCTCTCTCTCTCTCTCTCTCTCTCAAACACACACACACACACACACACACACACACTCTCTCTCTCCGCCTCAATTCTTTCTTTCCATCCTTCTATCCTTCCTTTCTTTGTGCCTTCTTCGTCTTTCCTAATGCGTTCTTCCCACATTTCTTTCGTCCATCCCTCCATCGTTTTGCTGCTTCTGGTAAAAATAAATGCTGCTGCTGATGTTGATGATGAAGATACTGATAAAGATGTTTTTACTGCTGCGGCTGCTGCTGATGGCTATAGCGTCAATGATAAGAATAGTGATTGTCGTTGGGTGGCAGGCGACGGACGGACGACGTACCGTGACTATACGCAGAACTTGGACAAAGTGTCCGTCTACGTCGACAACAAGGGAGGAACAGAAGCGATCGATCAGCAGAACAAGATGTGTGGATTCATCTCTCGACTCAACGACGCTCTCTTCAGACCCAACCTACACGTCCAGTGCGTCCGACCCCTCAACGGGCGTTACGTCTACATAGAAGCATGGGGGGTCCCCAACCGATGGAGCAGGCTCTTCAGCATCATACTCTGCGAAGTACAGGTCTACGAATGACAATGCGACGGCGGATACTGCTGCTGTTCTTGGATTGATGATATTCTCCTCTTCCTGCCTCTCTTTCTCTCTCGTCCTCCTTGTCGCCCTAATTTTCCCGCGTCGATCGTTCTGTAGGTGTGTGTGTGTGTGTGCGTGTACAACTGTACATTATGTATTTCAGATTGACAACGGACAGTTCTGTAGCGATGTTTTGACATGATGCTAGCGACGATGACGACGATGTTGTTGTTGATGATGATGTTGGTGATGATGTTGCTGTTGATGATGATGATGATGATGATGATGTTGTTGTTGTTGTTGTTGTTGTTGATGATGATGATGATGATGATGATGATGATGATGATGATGATGATGATGATGAAGACGACGACGACTACGACGATGATGATGATGATTACCTCGCCGAACAAACCGAACAAGCAACAGATGCCTCGAACGAACAATGCTCTGCTGTTGCTATTGCAAACGGACGCTGTACATAATTGGATGGATGGATGGATGGATGGATGTATCATTGATGGCAGCGTCTATCGTCTGGTCCTGCATAGGAGACGTTGAGATGAGCGTCTGTTAAGTGGATGGGTAGATGGAAGAGATGAAGGAGATGGAGAGAGGGAAGGATGAACTAATGAGTGCCTTAGCTATGGAGTGAGATTCACGTAATGTCAATTCAACCATGGATGATCCTCGTGTGATCAATTTATAAGCCACAGATTCCTCTTCAAGTTAGAATCTCACCTCTTCAAGAAAACCTGATCCGATTCATTGTGTCTCTCCGGTTTCCAATCTTTCTCCAACGCCTCCTCTTCTAGGTCTGGCAACTGGATCCGGTTCTACACTTTGGCATCTCTGGAGCACCCCTCAGGCACGACTCACAGCTACTCAATTAACTGGTGCCCTGCGCTTGTCTTCTAAAGTGGAGGTTACGGTTACGATAGGGAAAGAGACGGGGAGACGAAAGAGGCTTCACAAGAAAATATATGCAAAATTTTTGGCAGGGTATAAGGGTTGGTGTGAAAAATGGGAAAAGCACACAGGAAGGAATGAAAGAGAACAGACTGGACAGATACTTATCTTCAAACAGTGTTGGGGTCTTCATTGCAACAGATACGTTTTACATCCGGGTCGTAAAGACATCAACGGCGGACATTTTCTACTCGTTCGTTGCCATAGTGCCGCTATTGAATTTACGTCAAGCTCAGGTAAATACTTGCAGGTCTTACAACATCCAGATGATAGAGGAGGACTGAGATGAATAAAAAGAACAAGATTCGTCATTACGAGTGACCTGTCGGTCTCATATAGGTCTGTTGCCGTTTCCACGACTCTCTGTCAACCGTTTTCATGCTGTATAGAAACATCTATAGGCCTAGCCTGAAGTTCAATGGGTAGAGATTATACTCCATCGCTCGTGTTCACAAGTGCCTTGACCTTCCGATCATCGGTCCTTCGATCCAGCTCCACGAGGGCTGGATATGTCGATGATCGTATACCGTCTTTGCACCGTCTGCTGTTGATTGAGCAACGGGTAAACAGACGAAACATACGGGTCCGTCTCCCTGTTACGACCGTCACCGAGACGGGGTTTTCGCTGTGTGTCGCTATATAAATAATTCATCCTTCGTGATGTGCACAATATACGGAATTCGCAGGGTTAAGCAATACCAAAGTAAGCCTCAGTGGGACTAAGAGAAGTCTAAATAAGGGTTTAGACCAATGTATAAAGACGGTTGCGCTACGAATGACGTCGTTTTGGTAGCACAGTTATTTGACGATTTGTTGAAGTTGCAATGTAGACCTATACAGACTGATTAGTTATAGCACAAAACTGTATCGTGTGTTGTTTTGTGGTGTCTTCAGGGAAAAAGTTTCTTATGTTGTTGAAATGTAGACCTACATTTAATTAACTGTAGCCTATCGCTCGACTTAGCTCAACGTACGTAATGAACTCTCTATATAGGCTTGTCTTAGATCGCACATTATTGATCAGTCTAGATGACCTAATTTATGGTTCTGTTTAGATATTCTTATAGGCGCTATATAAGTGTCTTGATGCATCGTGCGTACACATACGTACATACATACATACATACATGCATACATGCATACATGCATACATACATACATACATGCATGCATGCATGCATGCATGCATACATACATACATACGTCTGTGTTTGTTTGCGTGTGTCTGTCTGTCTGTCTGTCCATGCTTCCGTCCGTCCGTCTATATCTGTCTGTCTTGTTAAAATTCACTCCTCAGAGAAGCAAATAAATGCATGCCATATTCACGATATCAAGCGACATGGTAATTATTATGCTATAATTTATATAGCGCCGAAAGTATCTACATCGCCATTAGTCTCAACCGTTATTTCTGGGTTATGACTTGTCAGTACTTCAGAAGAATATGGAGCTCAATGGACCAGTAAAGTAGGCCTAAATCTGCATAATTATTAAACAGCGTACATAGCCAATAGCTCCAAGGGTTTATTCATGCGTGAACGTAATAATTTTTACTGCATTTATGACCAGTGGTCACATATTGAGTTTGCTGGCCTAAACTTGCAACACCTAAAGCAAATACTGTCTGCCGACTAAAAAAATCGTTGTTACTTGTTCATATGAATAGTGTTTTCCAGTTTCTGTTACCGACTCATAACTGCATATGACAATGTTTATTAAGAGACAATTAATCAATTTGGCAGCATTAATTAATTTCTGCAATATCCAGATCTAACTTACAGGATTTCTACGTCGTGCAGAGTTGTCGCAAGTTTGTCTCTCCTGTTAAGTTATGTACAATGACTTGATTGGTTCGTGATGCTTAATTATAATACATTGTGTGTAGCTATTCGTTCAAAAAGTTGTTATTTGATGGCAATCGGTTAATTGATACCGTGCGCATCAATCAGGCGCTATAGAAGTGAAAGTGTCGTCTACAATCCTATGTTCAGCTAATCAACTTGGCGGAATGTGGCCCAGGCTGCCAGAATGCCCAGGCGTAGTCCACGTAAGCTCAACGCTCCTATAGGCCTACGAGACTCGATCGTTTTGTGTCGACGTGGGTCTCATCTAGGGCCGACGGATGGCGCAGAGGTAAAATCAACAAATGTAAAACTACATAGGAGCTTCTGATTGCCATGGCAACTGGTACGATACAGTTTTTCATCTCCACACACGACGGTTCAGTGACGAGAGCTTCACAATAATGCACTACTTAACGTTCACATAAAATTTATTCTGTTTTTATGTGGCCCCGATCGTAACTGCAATTTCAAAAGCACCACTCAAGACCCAATTAGCGCAGGACATGATCAGCTAATTCACAAGCGATGCGTTGAGTCATAGGGGTTGCAGAGGAAGTAGGCCTATAGCTAGAATAGATGTTAAGCGGGTATCGTTTATAGGTCGAGAATTGGACGGTGGACGATCAGGTGAATTGGGATAAGAGTTCATAACAAGTACACTATCTCTGCCTATGCCACTGCGTCTGCCTCTTCCTCTGTCTCTGCCTCTGCCTCTCCCTTCCTCCTCCCCTCCTCGTCCTCCTCCACTTCACCTGCTTCTCCTCTTGGATCTCATGCGTTGAGAAGAATTAAATCAACGCATAGGCCTATTGCTAGAATGAGGTCGTCATCAAAACCATGATGAGATTAAGAGGATCAGTCATTTGAAGTAGAGATCGAGGCGGCATTTAAGGCCGCCTTTCTGCTTCAAACAATATATTATTCAGAAACAAGTAAATTTCAGATTTGGTCGATAATGATGATGATGATGATGATGATGATGATGATGATGATGATGATGATGATGATGATGATGACGACGACGATGAAGAGGAAGAAGACGAAGACGAAGACGACGACGACGGCGATGATGATTATCGTTTTGACCAAAGATTTTAGAGTCGAATCAGACATCTTGGGTTTGACCAAAAGCGCCTGTGAATCAGCGGATTCTTGCAACTAGTGCTGGTTCGGGCGCCATGGTAGTCCTGTAATTCAATTGCGGTATGACGACGACGACAAAGACGATGATGTTGTTCATCATCCCGTCTTTCACCTCTCGCTTTTCTCAAACCCTGCTTTTCTCGCATTGTCTTGTGCCGCTTCGTGCGGTTGTAGCGCCTACGAAATACTATATTAGAAGCCTCTCGTTTCTAATCATAGATCTTATGTTTCTAAGCATGCGTTTTGCGACTTCCGGAATTGACTTTTATCAGAATGGCGGACGTTAGGTCTTTGACGACTGGCTGGTGCAAACGGTGTTTATTACTGCCGCTATTTATTTTGTTTTCGCTACTAGTCGTCGCGGTTCGTGAAATAAAACCTTATTTTGTATTTGAATGAGTGTGATTTAATGCTTTGAATTGATTGTCTAGCATGGCCAATTATAGTTAAATAATTATAAAGCGCACCCTCTGGGCGGGTGCGTAGCGAATCGCCGAAACCCGAATCCCCAAAACTGATTTCCGCCGTATCCCCGAAAACGAAGCTGGATTGGTTAAAAGGATTCTGTTTAAATGGAAGTTGGGTTAATGAAAGGAATTGACCCAGAAGCTGGATTGATGAATGAATCACGTTGTTTTGAGATAGTTCAGCGTTTTAAAATAGTGCATTGTTGTTTTCGGTGATTCGGGTTTTTGGGCTTTTCAGCGTTTTCGGGGATTCGGGTTTCGATGATTCGGGTTGATCCCCTCTGGGCTTTACCCTACGTGCTCAATGCTACACAGTCGTCACTGCTGCAATTAAAGCAATTGTGCACGACTGTCTTATTCCGTGGTGTGCCTCTTGTGACGGGAGTGAAGTATCGGGGTGCGTATATATACAGGCGTCTCGAGGGTTGTTTTGGGTTAGGTTTGTCATCGTTAGAATCAGGATCAGGGTTATTGTCCTCATTTAAAACCTGATGCCTTACATGCAGCCAAGGCAGCATGCTGAAAGACATCAGCCATGGGTATGAAGCATTAGTGACATGGGTGTAGGCTTTTGAGGGTGGGTGGCCAGTGCTCGCCCTAAACATCTGATCTTCCGATAGGTGTGTGGGCTCATTATAGTTGAGTTGGCTATGGGTCCAGATGAAGCAGAAATCTATGAGCCTTGGCAAGAAATTTAGCTCCCGACCTTGCTTGGCAGTCGAGCACACTAAGGATGTAGCTTAAGGGAATGTTCTTCGTTTACGTAGCAAAATGATGAAATCTAATCATTTTAAGCCTGTTACCAGGACGAAGAGCAGCAAGAAAGGCAAAACTTAGACAGACAGACAATAAAAGAACCAACATTTATAATACACATGAGTTTTGCTATCATTTCAGTTGACAGAAGATGAACATGAAGGCTTCTACACACTCAGCGTCGAACACAGCTTTGACTCGGGTAAATGTGTGTTTATTGTACAGAGGTAGAAAGGATGCTCACAGTTTTAGCATCTTTTGTAGTAGCATCAGATTATCCTCAGTTGAGATTTTTGATTGTGAACTTACTAGATTATGTAAACGGCATGGCTGGCAATTTAGAATTGAAGAATTTTAAGCAATGTTACAGATTTTATGATTATTGGATTTTAAGTATACTGTACATTACAGTTTTATGTAAATTTTACAATAATATAGTTAATATAATTATATTATAAGAGAGATTAAAACGGTTATTCCTTGTTGCTTTACGTATGACAAATACCTTTTCTACGTCCTGCCTTGATGAATTTCCAGATGTGCATCATCTTTTGCCCTTTCAGCACAACTTGGCCCAGACACTATGAACACCCATGTCAGCTTTTGGTTGGGAATACGTTGGTTGGTTCCACACAGGTGCGTGGGCCCATCAGTGGTGACTCTTTTCAGCTTATTGTTGACTGATGTATTATAATTATATTAGTTCCTAATGTCATTTAACATCAGATAGGCTTGCACAGAGGTGCCTCTGAGTAGATTTCTTGAAGAGGTGCTATATTAAGTTTCATTGTTTGATTGATTGACTAAGAAATGATGCGTGTTTAGGAAGAGAGCCCTTATTTACAAAACGTGGAACTGTCACTCTGCATTCACTGAAGTCAGGTGTTGCTGAATTTCTGCCGGATGAGGAACTCTCTGACCAACAGAAACAGCAGATAAAAGTCAGTATAATTATTTCAGCAAGAACATAGCTTACAAAAGAGTCGTTTTGTGTCGTCTTTCATCCCTTGAATCTTATACAGAAGCTCTTTTGGTGATTTATTCTGTGTATGTGTGTATGTATTTCATTGACTCAAAAAACTCTCTTTGCTTTCCCATAATCACTTGTACCATTAAACAAATAATATTATCAGTAAGTAGCTCAGTGGCCGATCGGTTAGAGCGTCAGCCCATAATGTTCAGCGTGCGCCGAGCGAGCGGGTTCGACCCTCATCCGGGGGTCACTGTGTAGGACCTTGAGCAAATCCTTTGTGCACAGTTGCTCTGCAGTACAACTGCAATTGCGCTGTCAAGGCGTGTGTGTGCCCTTCTGAGCAAAAAATATTGGAAGAAGGGCGGTATCAAATATATTTTGGTAATAAAAAAAGTGAGTGCCTCGGTTTTATAGAAAATAAGGCAGTTTTATACCACTCTAAAGGTTCTTTCCTTCTTCAATGTGCAGTGATATCTAAATGTATAGGAGTACTTTGAATAAATTGAAAGTCTTTTATAGAGTAAAACATTTTTGCTGTATAAATCAGTGTCTTCATTTTGCACCAGAATCCTCAGTAGTTATCACTCATTCTGGCAATTTATTCAGACAGGGAAGCCACAATTAGAAGGTGATTTTTAACATAAGATGTACTAAATATATCATTTCATATCAAACATTGATTTGGTGCAATGATTTTATCAGTTAATGATCTGGGCATGAATGCAATTTTACAGGAGCTTGCCCGAAACAACGGCATCTATAGAATTCGCGTTGGCCGACTAACTACGGATGAAAATTCGGTGAACTACCTCTACTCTTTTGTCAAAGCTGTAAGTTCTTGTTTTGGCTACATGCTATTCCTCCTCCTCACACTTTCTAATCACTCCAATATCTCATTGAAAGAAAGATGTTTATTTTTAGCAAATGTTTAAGTTTTTCTGTAGTAATCATATGGCCTGACCTTGTTTTAGTGAATTGATTGGGTTATATCCTTTATTACCACTCCTTGTTTAAATGGTTACTACCCCTTTTAAGGTTGTGCCTGTGTATGGGCCATGTTAGCTGAAATTGAAATTTCTGAAGGGAACCTTGATCTACATCATGCACAGATATGCATGGGATTTCTGCTCTAACAATTGTTGCCAACCATGGATCAGTCATTTCCAATTGTAAAACGTGAAATCTTGTAAACGTTTGAAATTCAGTTTCTTGCATGATGCTCTGTCTGATTGGTCGAGTGCTCACTCTGAACTTAGTCAGTTGGTTCAAACAGTCCTTTGATGATTAGAGTGTACTAAAGTGATTCGGAAGCCAGTGAAACTTGTTGTTAACGTGTTTTACAATGCTGTGGACTATGGCAAGCTCTGGAGAGTCATATGTTCCATCTACATTGAAGGCACAATAATCTAGATGCCATGTTTCATTTTCTGGAGCTGGCTCATTAAATAGGTTTAAGATGAGCATAACGAATGGCAATATGTTATCCCAGTGACTTGTATGACTTGGAAAGTCTAATCATGAACTGGTAATCCACTTTATTTCCTTACTGCTGCTTTTTTGTTGTCTGTATGCATTAAAAAATTAATTATTACTATTTATGTAGCAATGTTTTCTACACTTACTGCTTTTATGCATGCTTATTACGATTTGTGTCTAGTGTGCACTTGTCGAGTCTCGCCTTTCTGATATCATCACCATTCACGTTGATCACTCCGGAAGTCTGATTGGGGTTTCTTCCACAACAACGGCTCCGTACTGTTCTGGTCAACCTGTGTCTAATGCTGATCTTGTGGATTTCAACACCACCATCGATGTACAACAGAGCGTCGTTGGTCCAATGTATGTCAACAATATTCATACAACTTAAGAGCATCTGCGCTAATTACATGGTTGATTGTGCTCTTTTACCATCACGTAGCCCTGTAATATGAAGGCCGGCAAACCGTCCGCTCTGACAATGTGTCCGAAATAGTTGAACTTCCTTCCCTTCACCACCTCCAATAATCTATGGTCCGGTTGTACTTCCTGCAGTATGGATTCATTTGTTCTGTGCTACCTCCAGTTGACTTTCAGCATCCTTCTGTATTTCATCATTTCGAAAGCTCATATTCTTCTTTAGTTCTGAGCCTTCAGTGTCCACGTCTCACACCCTTACATTGCCACCGACCACACCATCGTCTTCATAACTCTTGCCTTCAACCAAGTTCCAATTTATCTGTCCCTCTATACAACAGCAAGCGATCCCACAGCCGCTCTCGCCATTACCGAATACACTTTTTCATTAATATAATTCTTATACATTTATATTATGCAGTTCATGTGCACACTGATTAATTTGTTAAATCAGCAACCTTCAATGGAACAGTACTAATGACAAACTATCTAGATTGTTCTGGGTGAAGAAGCTTTTTTTAGTTGGTGGAACTATTTTTGGAACTGTCTCCCTGTGTTTGTCCAGTCTGCTCAGTCACTTTTGTATATTTTTGTTCTCGCTGTAAAACTTGTCTTGCGGCGGACTGATCTCTTCTGGATCAGCTTGGTTTAGGTGTGCCATCAGTTGATGTCTCTTTGTGCATTGGTCACCCCTCCCCGTGCAACAGAAGTTACTGATTAGAATTACCTCACCCTCGTTATCTTTGGTTACATACTTTTATGGGCGACCACTTTGCTTTTGTGGTCGGATCAAGGTGAGGACTGGCCATCTACCCTTGTATGCTGGGGCCAAGAATTCTTAGGCCCCCCAAGGGTTATTTTATTCTTAATACAGATATGCCAAACTAGTTGCCAGCAGCATCCTGAGCTAACCTGACTTAACAGCATCTAAAAAGAACAAAGTATACTTTCTGATTTTGTTTAGGCTTGATTATTAATACATTGTGTAAGCTATTGTATGTTTGCTGGTAGTTTTACTGTAGATTACTCCTTCTGACTTACATTGTAAATATTACATACACGAAATTGGTATTTTTAACCACACATTGAACCACTTTGATTCTGACTCCTTTGCATGCGAGACTTGCTAGTCCTCTTGTTCATTCATTCTGAGCAGTTATATAACGCCCCTTAAGGAAACCTACTCGGGAGCACTCCCAGACCAGACCATGTGGTCTGTTTGCAACTACTAGTAGCGCATTGATGGATAGAGTTGGTATCTTTGCCAAGATACCATTTCATTATGCAAAATAATGTTATATGAATTTGTTTAAAATTGATGTTATTATTTATACATTTCGTTGTGTGTTTACTGGTAGTCTAATGAAGAATATTCTCACTTACTTTTGTGAGAAGCAGTAAAATATATTTTTAGAGTATATGCTTAACCTGAGTAACTTGGATAAAATGTTTTGTTTGCATGACTGTGCTAAACACTAACCATATTATAATAAAACTTGTGTTATTTGTACTTAGGCCAGAAACGCAAGCATACATTCAGAAGATGGAAATGGAGAAACAGCAAGCCAAAGGCCAACAAGTAGACAATAGGTCATTCTTTGCTAAATATGTAAGTATACACTGTTTTGAGACCTTCTTTACTCTAAAGTTGCATACAATTTTTCAATATTTATATTCAAGCAGGAAACAGATGCAAAAGAGTTAGTGGCAAGTCTTCAGTTTAAAGCAACAGATATTAAGAGCAACATTTTCTTTTAGTCATGTGGCATTCCTCTCCTACCCCTCCATCATATCCAATCTGCCTCTAATCCTAGTCAGTCAAACATTATAACTGCAAGTTTCCATATAGCAAAACCAGGAAATGGGCCACTCGGGTCAATCTGAGTTCTCCAAACACCACCCTATTCAGGCCTGATGACTTTTAGAAGCCCAGACGGGCTCGCAATCAACTTATGAAAATACCATAATCAGTCATACAAAGTTTTTTGTTTATGCTTTTTAATTTTTTAAATATATTACTGAAAAGGCCATGACGGCTTTGCCTAGGGCTTGGAATTTCTCTTTGCCCAAGGGCTCTGTCATTGGCCCTGGCTGGCCTGGCCCAACTCTATTGCATGTATATGTTGAATTGTTAGTATTTGTATGATTGATGTCCTTATCATTTGCAGTGGATGTATCTGGTTCCTCTGGTCATATTCATGATGCTCATCCAGAATGTGGATCCAAATGCTGGACAGGGAGGCGGTGGTGGGCGCAGCTAGAGATTTCTTCACAGCTAACGGGCCTTCATATTTAACAAGTGTTCCATTCCAGCTTTACAGGTTTGGAACACTGGTCAGAACATGCTCCAAGAACACAAGAAATGTCGGCACTATTTGTACCACTAGGTCAGGCACTGTTTCATAAAACAATCTTTGTGTCATAAGAAAAATTTTTGTGTCGTGTAATTTTTTTTTCAGCATCTGCTCTAAGAATAACAACGTTTCTGATGCTGCAATTCTATGCTTTATTTGAAAACAATGTTTGAAACCACTGAAAATCAGTATTCTTATAAAAGTATTCTTATACAACCATCCTTGCATAACATTTTTCAACAATCCCAAAAAACCATATGGTAGATTGTCTTTTACTGCATCACATTAATTAGTAAGCTAATCCACTTCACGCTTCAGCTGTTGAAGATCCATCCAAGTCCCCGTTTTCATTTGTTGTTGCGGAGTCCTTTTTATCCGCTTTGGCTTCTTCCGAATCAGGTTTCTGTAAAGTAAGCTAACAATGTTTCAATAACGACATGGCAATTGCAGTTGTTTGCGAGGCACCCTTCTAGCAGTATGGCCACATTACGGAGCCATATAAATTGTCTTTATTATTATTCAATCAACGGTTTAGCCTAATTTAATCCAAGAAAATTTTAAGCTATGAATAATAATACCAGTGCAATCTACATGCACATCTTATTATCAGCATTTATCAAGTCACAGCCCACCTTGCAGGCTTACTAGCTACCTAAGCCAAAACCAAATAAATTGAACTGCTCATAGTCCTGTTCATTTGTATATTGCAATGCAAGTGTAGGGGTTGACTCCTGTAGCACTAATAGTGTGATGGAAAATATGGACAGAGTCATGTTGTCTGACAAATCAACACATGTATGCAGGTAGACCGCTTAAGGTACCAAGAAATAAATATGGACAGTTACAGAGAGAAATGGACAAAGATGGCTAAGTGAGTATTGCTGACTACCTTATCAAACATGGCCTTAGTTACTGTAGTATGCAGCCCACAACGCTTTAACGATGACCTGCATTGGTTCCCAGCCACTTTTAGTACATGATCATCGTTAAAGTGTTAAACATAGTAGTTTGAGAATAGTTGTCATCACAATAGTCTTCAATTACAGAGTGCGAAAACCCATGTGGCCTTAGGTTTCCTTTGCCAGAGGCAAATGCCTCCATTACAATCACACTGATTTGAACCAACCTTACTACATTACTTGTCATCACCTACATATACAACATGGAACACTATTGCCACATTACAAGCAACTTCCACCTATGTTACACACCCTATTACCACCCCACACTGCAAAACAATATCCAAGTTACCTTTGGCTCACTTGCTGCAAGTTTCTGAAACATTCCTGAATACATCTGTTTCTCGCGTTCGTGCAGCTGTTTCTTCTTCTGGTTCGTGACTGTTACCTGGTTTCTTGCTGCCTTGTTTTCTGGGTCGATTTCTAAAACTGCCTTGAAGTCGTCAAGTGCCAGATCAAAATTCTGGAGATTGAGATTTGCCTGCAACAATAATAATAATGATGTATTTTCTACACTCTAACCTTTTAAAATGTGCAACCAAACGTTGCAATGATATCTAGACCTGCATTTCATCATAACATGAACAGTTCCAGCATACGAAAATTTCAACCACATCTTCATTTTGCACAATTGGCCAATTTTTATGTCTGGGTATCCAGAAATTCACCAATGCTATTGTAGGCTCTTACATGCTACTCTGCAAGTCCATACTTCTGTTTTTGTGCACAATTGTTAATGTTCATTACATCTCAATGCGATTACGCTTTACTCGTCCATATAAACTAAGAGTTCATACCGTGCCACGTCGGAATAGGCCTTTCTCATTTTTCGGATCAAGTTGTAGTGCTTCGTCGCACGACTTGGAAGCCAGGTAGTCTTCCTTGAGCTTTAAGTAGCACATTGCCAGATTTAGGTGTGCTGCAAGCGAAAGGCTCTTCTTTTTATCTGCCTCCTCTCCCTGGAGTGACTCTTCACTCTTCAGAAAGTCCAGGATTTTCTTGTAGTATCTTATGGCTATGCTGAACTTGTTTGCCTGTGAAACAAATTTAATACTACATATTTTAGAACACTAGCCATAAAATTGATAAATTTTCTTGGATATGTATGCCACTGGTCAGCAATTTAGAAGCAATCCATACATAATGAAAGTTACAATGTCGTGAACACAAAACTCAACACTAAAGGCAATAACAAATTTGTTGCATGACTATCAACAGCTTTTGGCTGAAGAATCAATTGGTGCAAACCATATGTAACAGTTCAGTACAACCTATTCTAAAACATAGTGACACAATGACATTTGCCAATTTCAATTCACAACCTGATTAGAACCTGCACACAGAGCTCAGAAGCTTATTAATTCTACTGATACCTAGTTAACCATTGTAGTTTACTCATGCTTTGACATGCTTCATAGAAGATCAAATTCTTACTGCTGAATAATATCACCAAACCCCACAACACCAAGATGTAGCCTACTAGAGGTGTTAACAACATCTATCATAAATATAGTTACCTTGAAGAACTCTGTCCCTTTATTTTTGCTGATCTCAGACTGCTCTAATTTCTCACTAGTATCCATTTCCCAGGATTCCTTTGCCTAGATAGAAATGTGTACAGAATTTAGGTCAGCAGTTTCACTTCATAAACATCTCAGCTTCACCCTTCAAAGATTTCAAGTTGAATAAACTGGCCAGTGTTCAGTTAGTGTTGAGGCAATTTTGAAAGGTTCAAAAAAGGCGGCATGCAACACATACATATATATATATATGTGTGTGTGTGTGTGTACCAGAAAGTCTTCAGAAAGCTAAACGCGTGTGGCACGGTGGCCGATCGATTAGCCCGTAACGGTCAGTGTGCGCTGAGCAAGCGGGTTCGACCCTCATCCGGGGAGTCACTGTGTATGGACCTTGAGCAAGTCTTTTACGCACAATTGCTCTGCAGTACAACTGCAATTGCGCTGTTGAGGCGTGTGTGTGCACTTTTGCGCAAAAATATTGGAAGAAGGGCGCTAACAAATTTTGGTAATAAATAAATACAACTAATACCTTCTTAGCAGACACTTTATTAGCAATTACATAACCAACCCAAGATAGTTTCTACTGACTTGTTCTATACTCAAAGGAATGTAATCATTCATTGCAATTTCAAAACACAGGTGAAAACTCCTTATTACGACATATTGTGTTAAATTTAATTAAAACATATAGAAGCTTAGATTTTTAATAAATAGACATACATGTGCAAAAGTCTCAGCCCAAAATGGCATTCAATTAACTTAAATAGCACTACTTTATTACACAGAACTCAAAACTACACAGAATAAACCATATTAATGCAGGCAGCCTGATGTGGACAGTTAACCTTACCTTTTCAAACTTCTTCAGCTCAACTTCATATTCGAGATCGGTGTGAGGAGGTATGCTGTGCTGTACAGAACCCTCAGCACGGTATGCATATTTAGATTTGACAAGTAGACGGGCAATCTCTCCTTTCTTCATCTTCTTTAATCCCCGTTCCACTCCATCTACGACACCAACCTCCAATCCTTCGCCCAGCACAAACGATACGTCACGATCGTCAAACGTTCGCCCATCATACCGACCAACAATATGAACTACAATGAAAACAAGGAATCTTAATTTTAACTAGAACTGAATAGCACTTATAGTGGATAGTTTAACGCTCAACATCTAACATATATACATATGTTAAATGAATATATATATATATTGGCTGCACGTTAATAGCACAATTCAGTACAACTTATCCTGGGACAACACGAGTCAATAACATTTGTCTTTTTCAAAACAACCTGATTCAAACTGAAGACATATTTGTTTCTAGGTAGCTGTGCTGGAGTGCCCTTGTGAGTTACTTCAATTGTGCTGTACGCTTGCTTATTGAATAAGAAATTTGCTGTCTTAACACAGCAATTAATATATATAATATATCAAGACTTTAAATGTTAGTGGAACAGAGGCAATTCAGTGCAAGTTTCTACATAAGTGGTTAAATGAATTGAACTAATGCAAGAAGCTTTGAGGGCTTCTAATTTGTGGCCAGACTTTTTCTAATTTAATTTTACAGGTAATGGGCTAATAAATATTTCTGAACATCAGTCTTGGCAGAAAGTTCCTGTTATCATTGTCAGGCAGGGCAAATGGGTATGGTTAGTGATGCAGATTATATCCACTGCCCTTTCGTTTCTGACACAAGGATAGGATTGAAGTCATTAAATATAACACATGAAAGCCTTGGAACGAAACACATCCACCAAATGAACCATTCAATCCATACACCTTGCACTCACTAATCGCATCATCCCGCGGGTGCATATACTTGTAAGCCATCACGGTGACCTCAAATGGGCACTTGCTCTAGTACATATGTACAAGTCATACATACATACATAGATGTTTGAACTGCACCTCAGAATCAAGTAATAACACTTATTAATATGGAAGTAACAGAAATTAGTCAACTCTGTATAATAATAATAGTGCTATAAATATAGTAATATTACTCAAGTAAAGGGCTCCTCAAATTAGACTTTCTACAGTATAAGTACTTGGACTTGGTCAATAGGAAGAATTTGAAGATCTTTCTAATATAAAATTCACCAATACAGCATAAATACTCCACAGCGCATCAATCATCCAATGCGCTGAGGTAAAATGAAAATCGTCCTAAAAGTTATAGATGAGAAACATTGTTTCCTTTTAGAAATAATCTTTGAACAGCGTTGAAACGCGGGAAAGTTCTCCAGTAGTAAGTCTGGGTTTAAAAGCTGTCTTTCTTACTTTCACATGAAGCACCTTCCTTGGGTGTCACATAGCCTTCTCCTTTCTTTATCTGGCTCTTCAGAATTCCACCATCCTTGTCCTCAGAAACGTCTTCACCTATACACAGAATTGCACATTCAAGCTCAAGCGCCTGATTTATTTCTAACTAGATAGTTTCGTTAATCCAACTCAAGATATTAATAAACAGAGACAACATCACATAGATGGTGAAGGCTCAACCAAGTTGCTGCGATCTACTTGGTCTGGCATATATAACACAATACAACTGTATTTTATGGATAGTCCTGCATCCAATTCAGACATGCACACGCGACTATATGACAGAACATTAATAAGAATGAGTGACTACTGTGAGTGAAGGACTTGCTAAAGGTCTCTACACTGTGACTGCCACTGAGGAGGCTCCAACTCTGCTTTACAAATTGAGTGAGCCAATCAATTGGGAACTGAACAGTGCAACATGAACAGAAATATATGTAAAATTCTAGGACATGATCTTGTAATACAAGCTTCAGGCAGATCGATTATAAGCTGAGTGGGGATATTGAAACTGAAGAAAAAGTAGTGTTTCAAGTCCTCTGAGAAAAAGGCGTTTAAGACAGGCTATTGCTATGTGGTCAATAAAAAGACCATGGCACCTACCCTTCCAGTCAAACAGTTCAACTTCAAACACCAATGTGGCATCAGGTGGAATGTTTGGAGGAGACCCAGACTTTCCATAAGCGTACTCCGACTTGCAGAGCAACACTGCTAACTCGCCACGCTTCATTGTTGCAACACCGAGGTCCCATGCTTTAATCACCGCACCTAGATTTAAAATAAGAACACATGCAGAGCTTCATTTTATAATAACAAGCATCATCAAAACTAGATTTAGGCAGATGCTTCATTGTTAAAGAAGCTCTAATTTAAACAATTCAAGAAATCAAAGAAATCTGATTACTGAGCTCAAGCTGGTCATGACTCCAAACTATGGATGATCCAAAACTCGGCTTGGCTTGGTTTAGGAGTACTCGCCATAAATTCAGACTCATTTTGAAAACGAAAATCAGATTATTTTATATACAAAATGACAATCGACCTAACTAAAAACACAAATACTGGTACTATTAGTACCTACTAGTTACTACATCCTAGTGAAAACCCAAGTCAAATAAAAAAAAAACAGAAAAATAGGGGTGCATAGCGAATCGTCGAAACCCCAAACGGATTTCTTCCGTATCCCCGAAATTGATTATGTAATTCCGGATAATACCTCGCTTATTATGATCTATGATGACAGAAAATCATCCCATGCCCCTAAACGACCATCAAGAGTCCAGGATGTCCATCTGATCCTTGCATATTCAAGGCTACCGCAGCGACGCAAGGAATGCTAAATTGGCCAAATTGTGATGATTTTTTTAAATTCATGTCAGATGTTATAATTAAGTACACATAAAAAGAAACTAAACATATAACAAATAAACGCACTAATGCTACATAGAGTTTACATTACGCTTCGATGCTACCATAGGGTCGATATTAATTTGTTTTAATGGGGGAGTTTAGCCCTTTTTCATATAAAATTAGTTTCAGGGAATCAGAAGCTTTTTCTTCCGGATTAAATTGCCCGATAAAATTCAATACATATTCATACAAAGCTTCTCAGAAGTGAAGCCTACCTGTGCCTAGCGAAAATTCGAACTGTTCGCCTCTGTCCCTGCTGGAATCGAACTTCGTTCCGTCAAGAAGGGTACCAACATAGTGTACGAAGACTTTATCGCCGGTCATAGGATGACTGTCACCCGTACCGGGGCGACGAATCTCTTTCAACACACCACCATCTTTGCTGGAAGTAATGTCGACTGCTTCGGGTCCGGGCACGTATTCTGGAAGCCTTTGTTGCTTCTCAGAGAGAACGTCTTGTGCGGTTTGGTTTTCCCCTTCCATCTCTGTACCTGTCATTATTCACGTGAAATGCAGAAAAAGGATTGCAAGAACTTTCACAGAAATATGAAAAAACAATTCGCGATAAAAGTGCACTTTCAATCTCTTTGCGGAGTTATGAACATACAAACACCACGCTATATGAATCGACAATTGTATTCCAGAACGTTCGTCGATATTTGTCCGCTTTCCTTTGCTAAGCGATTCATAAATTACCTACAGATAGATTCAGCATTCCGTGACGCACTTGTGTGAGCATTGGAGCGCCATCGAGTGAAAAAAACGAACAGTCGATATGATTATATCCTTAAAATGGTGTAAGCTTTAGTTTCTATTGATATGGAAACTCAGATTGAAATACTCGTCATCAGAATCTAGCGTAATCTCTGTTATCTTTGGAACATGCTTTCTCCTTCTCTAAAAAATTCTATATCTGAGTTTCTCATCCTCTTTTTTCAACCTTCCAACTTACGATTTCTGACTCACAAATCAGAAGCTACATAACACAAGGCACTATTATCTGCAGCCTACACGCCAATCAATGTGGCAGGGAGACCAAAAAAGTTGATGTTCTTTGTGTAGTTCTTAGTCGTAATTTTGTGTCCGGTGTGTGAAGGCCTAAGTTAAAACCTAAATAAATTATTGTAAAACCAATCTATTCCAGCTCTGGATTGAACAGATAAGCTACAATTTCATCCGGGCAACGTTGAGTGACGAGGCAATATCAAACGAAGTTCTTAATCGAGTCCTTAACAACAAGCTTGATGTCTAAAGTTTAGTAATGATCGACGAATGGGTAACGGGTTAACGAACTAACAAAGGCTCACGATGAAAAGCAACACAGACGTATCACAATATTAAGAATGTAACATTTGTATTGGGCCGCTAAAAAGCAGCACTCTCTACCGTAGTCTTTGCTTTTGTCATAGAAATCGTCAGATGTTTCCATATATATATATATATATATATATATATATATATATATATATATATATATATATATCGTTGGGCGTCTCCACAACAAGGAAGGTGAGGGCTATTAGCAGTAGTAATTCCAGGTGCAGGGACTGTGGAAGACAGTTCCAAGCTGATGGACCAACATAGGCGATTTGTCCAACAGTGGATGTTCACTCGTCAGCAAGTGACTAATCACTGTAAGATGCCGGCTTGGGCATTACTGCCGCATTAGGAAAAGGTTATACGGCGACTACTTAGAGCCTCGTGACTGAATACTAGACTCGAAATTGACATTCTGCACAGACCTGACCCAAGCTATAAATTTGTTTGAAAAGCCAAGTGTGTTCTTCGTCATTCATAATTCAAAAGGCCAAGGACATTTTAATGTGACGTGCTTAATATCAAATTGCAAGACAAAGAAATAAAACCTAACCATTACTAGCAATACATCGAAGCATCCTTTCTATGTAGATGGTGCCATGGCATGGTATTGCTCAGGACAGGCAGCCATGGGAGTTGGGCAGGGCACATGAACCCCAAATAGCGAGTCATCCCACTGCCACGGGGTCTGTGGATCACAGCTAGCAACTGTTCACATAGTGTCTATTCTATTCTATTTACGGATTTATAAAGTGCCTCTCACAGTACAACCTAATCAGAGGCGCTCCCAGTGCGAAAAACCCCTAGAGAAAAGAAAAGTCTTGAGAGAACGAGCAGTGTCACTGCAGTATTGTTGGCACCAATTCAGAGATTTGCTTTGCATGCTTGATATTTTGATAACCTAAAATCATCTCTTTGCCTTTTTTTTTATAAAATATCGATTTATCAACTGACAATTTGCCAGTCACTACAAGTCCTGTAAGCAACATGCAAAGCAATTAACCTTTTTAGAGGAAAACTCTTCTGTCTAAGATAAGGGAAATAAGGGTTAACCAAATAAAATTAAGAACTGGCAAACTACATAGGCCTATAACTAATAACTGACATAATGGAAGTTAGCATATAACATAAAAGATGCAGAAATTTTTGTGCGCTTCTGGTACACACAAGATGAGTCCATAATACAGAAACACGGTCATTATACTAATGCAACAATATCAAATGCAAGCCTCTGTTTTACTTCAATAACACACCAGCACATACATCTAGAAACATCAGTCAAAATTGTAAATACATTTGTCTCACACAGTTCATCAAACGACAACTTATTTCAGCATAATCTTGAGAAATGTTCGATTCTCCAGCTCGGAGCCAATTCTTTTTGCTCAGACTGGCAGAGCCACGCAATGTTAAAGTCTCTTGCTGAATGGCACAGTTGTGATCACTGGTAATAGAGCTCCAGATTCATTCCATCATGAATTTCATCTAAAATGCTACAGTTAAGTAGTTTTGCTCATAATGTTTTTTATACACACACAAGATTTATAAATCTAACAACTTTAAACACAGTAAACCAAGAATATTTAGACTCGTTTCATTTCGAAAATTTATATAGCACCCCTTTAAGCAACCAACTCAGAGACTAGTCCATAGTTTCATGATAATTGTCAATTATAACTGTGAAATGGCATGATATAGTGTTGCAGACACTTACAAATGCAATGGCATGCATTTCAGTCAAATGATAGTACCAATCTTGAGCCTTTGTCATCTGCTGATGGCAACATGACTTATAATCATCTACTGATGGCAACATGACTTACAATCATCTGCTGATGGCAACATGACTTACAGACTCTCTTGCCTTCACCTTTAATGCCACCCTTAGGTGTCACCAGAGTTCAGATAAGTGCAATGCTCAGAAGATCTCTTCAACACGCCCTTTGTGTACTGTACTGCATTATCACAGTTACCTATTTTGGCAGTAAATAATAAACTGGCCCCCCAAAACAAACAGACAGTGAAACAGATGAAAAAATTTGATATAACCAATATGCACACTAGTAAAGCATCTAAGAAATGTACACCTTGAAACAAATACCACATGAAAGCATTATCCAAAACATTTTTCTGATAAATGAAAAGAACTACATGTTACTCAACCTGCCTCATTTAGTAACGCTAACTAAAGCAACAGCAGCCTTGATATCAAATGCACTAAAAATAAATCACAGCAAAACATTTAAATTTTAAGCACCTCCAGTCATAATGGCCAGTTGTTTTTAAAATCATAATAGTATTGTTTAACATGGCAACAGGACCAAAGGATACAATCTGCAAGTGTCACATGATCTTTGAAAATCGTGTACCTTCAAAGAAAAAAACAGTCACATACGAATGAAGCAGAGTACAGTTACAATCACTCAATCATTGACTAACGGCCTCTGTCAAAGTCAGTCCTTAGAGAAGTGCTTTAAAAATAACTAGCACAAGATGGCTAGTGCCTAGTTCCGTGAAATGTCTTCCAAAGACAGTCCCCATTGCTCCCTGATAACTACAACTTTGAATGAAACTGTCAATTGCTAAACGAAATTTGTTCTTATACCATTTCAAAACCAGTTATTACATTTTGCTACATATCCATTTATGAATCAGCATGTTTGACATGCCATATACTTAGTATTATCTCAGATGTAGTCAAATATTTTACATTTACTGAAACTAGACCACAAACTGAAGCTACATTTTTTGAGTACAAGTTGAATAGCTGCCCAAATAAATGACTAGAAAATATAGAAAAGTACATAATTTGCAAGAAAAATCTGGCTAACTCTAGTAAACTGTAAGATTTGTACCTCAGGAACTACTTTGTACTAAAAACTGAAAGAAAACAGACCTTTATTAAAAACATATACCCATAATCTGCCAAAAATAAGAAATAAAAATCTGAGACAGTGATATATAGAAGTTTCCCAAAACTGGTCAAATTAGCACAGAATGACCAACTTGTAGAAAAAATTATATCAGTACATGAGATATGTTAAACAACCATACTAATTTAATCTGTTCAATGTATATAAGTTGCTTAATATCAATCTGAGGTGTAAACCTAATCTGCAAAAAAATTTATCCAGGGTAACAAAACTGATCTCACTCAGTTGGTTCCAAACCTGCAGTCAGTGTGTACTGAAGTCAATTGTACTTAATGTGATTTGAGAGCCATTCTGAAAAGTGCTTAAACTAATATTGTAATCTTTTGTAATTGTAACTACGATCATTTGTATAGCGACGTTGGTAGCAAGCTACTTCTAGGATGCTTTACATGACAGTTTGCTGCAAATTATAAAACTAATTATCAACATTACATAGAAAGTACGATTTTTAAATACAGTCTTAAAAGAGAATGAAATAGAAAAATAAATGAGAGCTCCACAAATGCAACTGACCGCTGCCACAGATGGCACACCATTGAACCAATGTGCAAACCTACATCTTACAGAAACATCTTCTAGCATGAAATGAGAAAAGTATATCACATACCATTTCTTGAGTACGATTTTTTCTGGGCGTGTGCCAGTTTGAGCAGCAATCAATTTCTTCAAATCACCAATTGTGTCATCATGGCTATGGTTTAGTTAAGGCAGTAAACAAATATTGTCTTTCAATTTGTCAATCCTATTGTCTAACTAAATTGCAGGCCATGGAAGCGACTATGAGTCTATGATTCAGTTATAGTCCAAGCATCTGTACCGCAGTGCATCCAAAATGCCATTTATATACTATATACTCAGCAATAAGCAGCCACTAAGAAAAATAGATTTCACATCTATATATCTCCCAACTTCTAACATAATTCTTCTCACACATGTGGGCACTATTGGGGTTATCTTGACCGGAATTGATATGATCTCTAATTCAATTATTTTAAGTATGTCACATACTTTATATATATATACGGTTTTAAAATGACATAAAAGAATTTGACAGCGTACAAATCTAAACAGTAGATCAGGTCAACCATTGGCTGACAAGCAATTTTTAAAATGTAAGTCCTTAATTGAGAATAAAGTAAGTAACTGAACATAAATCAGAAATGGAGAGAGAGTTCAATTCATAAACTCTCTTCTTAATTTCTTATTGGTTGACTCCCAGTAGGCCTGCAACATTCTCTTTCCTCTCGCATATATCTTCGCTGTATTGTTCCCATGCAGACAGAATAAACAGACCTCAAACGAGATCTATAACTCCTTCATGATAAACTGCCACAAAGGATACTTGCATTTTACTCGAACCTTCTTTCCCAACCGGTCGTTACATGTCACTTCGATCATCATTTTTACCTGAAAATGAAGAAACAGACAACTTAACAAGGGCAACTGAAACCACAACATAGTATTAAACATTAGCCTTCTACATGCGTCCTCTGCTGACAAAATTAAACTACTTCATATATGAGGTGCAGAGTGGATCCCTAAAACTGAATTTTCACCCATTACCTTAGATTTGTGCAAACAAACTAGTCAGGATATTAGCCAAATAGTCCACACAAGGTTCGTGAATTGGAACATTTGACTCTTTGTATTTCCATTGCATTCTGAGAATGGGATTTTGACGTTTCAGATAGCCCCTTGTTGAGAGGTGACGAGGCAGAAACAATATCACAATCTATTCAACATTTGCTTGCACCACTAACCCGTCAATTCTGGAAGTCCGAAAATGAATGGGCGCATATAATTGCAGATGTATGTAAACTAAAACAACTACGCCATCAGTGCTAGTTTACGAAAGATAACAATAAATTGAAACTCGACTGCACCTAATTAAATGTTTGAACATCCACAAGGATGTGTGACATTTTACAAGTTGCTTGCTTACCAGCTTATTTTAATAGGCGAAAATTTATTTATTGATTGTATTTGGATGCGTAGACAATAATTGCTATACATAGCATCAGATTCATGACACGAATTATTAATCAATCAGTTCTATAAACTAAGTTAAAATAATAAAAGTCTAGTTTCATTGTAAAGATACAAGTTTGCACAAAAATTTACTTACGGGCTGATTTTTAAACAACAATGTCGAACGTTTCACTCGCAATTTTATTTCTACAACTGCGTGCTCTTATTTCAAGTTGTTGCAATATTTATTTATATGTGCTGCTCACACAAATTACCCAAGCATGCTCGGAGCAAGGCTCGGAGTATGTAATCGAACTTCTAACAATTTATATAGCGCCTGAATTTAAAATCTAGTCTGCCTGCCACAACAGACTAGTAGAACGGTTTAGAATTTTGAAGACGAGTCAAATGAGTGATTATATTGAGCTGGTACCCTCTGACATTTCGCATGATTGTATTATTTATTCCACAGGGAGACAATCTAGAGCGAGAATCCTTTTTAACTTTACATAGCAGAGATGGTCCCCTCCCAAATTTCAGATGGAGTTGCTTATCCCCCAATATTTAATTAATATTTTATGAGCATTATAAATTTATGCTGCATTTCCACTGCTCGCCCTTTTTTTTACCACATCCATGTGCTTGGGAATTTAAAATTTTTAACACGTGTCAACCGAAACCTAAATTTTTTCGACCTGTCACCCAAAAGGGCCAAAACTCAGGACCAAGTCTCCGCTAATGCTCTCAGCAGAGTATATGTTTAATAAGACTGTCACATCCATTACAAAAGATTTTTATAACCAACTGCGAACATTGTTTATTTATTTGAATCTTTAATTTTAATAAATCAATATTAATTTTCTCCAGTCTAGTCATAAGAATGCACCAAGACGTGATCAATTGATGGCCACTTCAGGTTAAATCAGTCAAACTTCTGTTGGCCCAGTTTGGTCAAAGAAACAAGGAATTTTCACCCCCAAATAGTCTCTTTAAGGCCGTCTACCCTCATTCAGCCACTTCTCGATCTTCCTATATCCCGCATCCTAAATTCAACCCACCTAATTAGGAACTCCTCTGCCTCCTTTGACTGATGATCATCTGGCATGATCTGATTGGCTCTTCACTTGGTATCTTTGGACAACCCCTTCGACATGTCACAGACTCATGTTGCGAGTAGCTTAAGCTGTATTTCACTGAAATGCCAGCCTCTGGCCCTACTTCAAGCTTGTAGATAGTCTAATACTTTCTGGTATTTTTGCCCATAGAACCCATTTGATCAGAAAAGTTTTAATGTAACCCTGATCTAAACAAATGTATTCTGGTCTATTCGTTACTCATTACGAGAATTCATGTATTGCGCCTCTTCAAGGTGACTACTCAAAGGTGCTCCGACCATGGCCAAATAGTCGTCTTAAGATCGGAGTGAAATGCCTAACTCTGCCACTGCTTGGTGTCCAGCAGTGCCAGTCTCAAGCCTGGATAAAGGAGGAGGGCGACGCTAATAATCATTGTTGTCACACAGTGTTGTTAAACTGCAATAACCACAATTAAGTACAATGCAAGAAAAAGGGTAGGTCCTAAAACCCACGAAGCAGACCAATATCGGTTCAACTAATGACACAGAAATGATATGTCTAACTGAACTTTCTTTATAACTATTATAAGAGTATTAATGATTTGATAATGAAATTTTCCCACTAAACCCTTGTCTTCATCTTGGAGTCTGATTCATATATAACACTGCAATCAAATAGCACTATCATCCAATTTCCTCAAACCTTCTATTCCTCTAATGGAACCCTAGGGTTCCAAAAGACGTACTTTGAAAAACGCTGGTCTTGCACAACTTTAAGAAATGATTGTCAAGAATAGGTTGCCATACTTTAATCGAACAGCAACAAAGAATCACAGTTCACCAACATTAAATCTCTAATCCAAATGTAAATTATATATTCAAATGCTAACTTATTACTAGAAAAACTGAATTCTTTAAACAAGTAATTCATACAACATGTTCGATTACTGCGTTTTAGATATAAATCACACATTGAAGTCAACCAGACTGTCTTATCTTACTCAGGAAAACTATGACACTGAAGTAAATATTCTAATCAGTCATTTAATCAGTCTAGCACAGTCAAACAACAAACATTGTGCTTAATCTTCATCTTCACCACTTAAGTTGTCTGACTGTCTTCAGGTTCCAGATCCTCTACCATTTCTTCAAGTATGGAAGTCGTTCCAGGTTCATAGGTGTACTTCAAATGCCTAAGAAGTATTCAGTTACATAATGATTCAAAAAGTAAGCAGATATGTACAGGTCATAAAGTAATCAATGAGTTAAAGAAACTTAATAGAAACTACATGAGAGCAATCTAAAAGGTGCCAAATAGGACTATAGCGCCATACAAGGACCTATAGTACGCACACTGAAAAGTCTCTATGTAACGTCGTGTAACAAGTTTTGGGCGATAATCAGGAGCAAGAAATTTTAACAACTTACTGACATAACAAGCTGATTCATTAACTTTTAGCCATGCAAGAAAATTAATGAATAACACTGTAAGCAAAATCAAAAAAGGGTTTGTAGGTTTTAAACATCATATTTTCAATTGGAAGCTAAATTTAAATTGGGACAGCATCTTTGTTTAAGAGTGAAATGTGTACATGGATATTGACGAGCAAGGGTCCATCGATATATTATGTATGCAAAATCTTGTTTTCGAACCCCTTTTGCCCCTGTTTCACCATATACATTCTGTGGACTCCAGCCCCTTGTGTACATACATCTGTGCTCTAACCCCCCCCTTTTACAAAGGTTACATAGCTAAAGACACCTTTAAGACATTGATTTTACTGTAGGCTATTTATTTTTGTTCAGCAACCTATTTAATAGCTCAATATAATTCCTGGTCAATTACCTTGATACATATTACATATGTACAGTACTGATGCCTATCTATGTACATGCATACTTAATGTTTACACATGTTATAATTATCAGAATTAACATAATAACAGATAATGTGATACAGTTTCTGGCATAAAAGTAAGTTTTTGCCCCTATCGACAGAAATCAGGCATTACTGACCATAGACTCTTAGAAATTTAGAATAGAAAAGAAACTAGATGCACGGAGGCAGCACTGAGCATTCCCTGAAAAATGATTTTAGAAACAATCTTCTTCAAACCGATTGACTTTGACATTCTCCAAAGGTAGAGATTTGAATTCAACAGCTCGATCCTTCAGGATCTTGTACATGTGAACAAATGACCCAGAGCCAAGGTCATTGTTGATTCCAGCCAGTATGCTCTCTTTTACCAGATGCTTTGCTTCTTTAAGCTACAGAGAAAACAGACCATGCCTATTACTGCCAACACAATTGCACACATTCCAATACCTGCTTCAAATAATAGGTTAAACAGGTATGGGATAAGAAACAGCCATGTCATACTCCTGTTTTTGTGTGAAAGGATTCTGTGAACTTTTTATCTCCGTTTATAGCATTTGATGATTTCCGATATATTGCATACATGTACAAGTATGAAGAGTTGCTCTGGTATTTCTGCATTTTGCATCACTTTCCATATTCCACCATACCTGTCAAATGCATGTTTAAAGTCTATGAAGTCTATTTACACACTTGCTTAACTGATAACTCCAAATTGTATAGAGCAGTACAAAGTAACCAAATGGCATTCTCCCTTATCTGGGTGCATAACGAAGCCCCAAACCCCAATTCCAGAAATCAACTAGATTCGCACAATATATTCTTGAAGTGAAAGCAAAATTATTAATGAAAATCTAACTCTTTAGGATATTTAATAATACAATTGAAAAATCTGGCCAGTCCATACTAGTTTTGATATTTCAATGCCTGATAGAAAATACATTTTGGGAATTGGGCAGATTTTCCATCTGAACAATTCCATTTTTATCATAACAAGGAAATCGGGTTTTGGCAATTAGAGTAGACTTTTCTTACCTGCATTTAGGCTTCTGCTTACTGACCTACCGGCAGACTGGCCAATTGATATTTAAATTAGGACAAAAAGTATACTGAAAGCATATATATTTGCTAACCATTACCTTCATATTCTTTTTGAAACCTGTCTCAAGAACAGCCATGGCAGCATATGCACCAGACCCTGCAATAGCAAATCATAAGACTTGATACAGTACCATTAGAGTAGTTGTTGGCCGCATATTCAAATGAAACACTAGGCAGATAGGCTGGATGCCTGTCTGCTTAGCATTTGGATGGGTGACCATCCATAAATATCAGAGCTGCTTGTCCACCTCAATCCTACATCCTGCTGGAGTTGGGATACAAGCATCGACAGGAGTGAGAAGGCTTCTCACAAGGAGTCAATACCAACCGAACTATATGATGGCAAAAATGACTCCAAAAACAACATTTAACATCAGTCACTAAAATGTTTCAAAATAGAGTCAAAATAACACACTTCTGAAAGACCCTTGAAAGTGCAGTAAATGTCCACAGACATGCTCTACATATTTTACCGTGCTTTTACCAGTATTTAATTTTTAATTTTCATATTTGGTTAAATTTCACATACAGTATTGTGGTTTTCTCTGATGCTCTTTGGTTGTGTCTTGTTGAAGCCTTGCTGAATTGGATTGGTTCAATTTTCAGAAAGTAAATAGGTTCTCAGCAGGGCTTGAAGTGGGGAAAAAGAGGTGAACCATTCCCCTCCCCTCCAAGTTACATCTATGGTTTATTGGTCTGTAGAAGTACCAGTATCCCTGCAGTTGGATAGGAGAGGTGCTGGTATGGCATACCGCTTCAAACCGTCCCACTTCAAGCCCTGGAACTTCTCAGCTGGAAAATCGAGTCTCAGAACGACAGACCAGTAATGCAGTCGTCTGCAACCGGGACATCTTGCATTCAAACAAGGAAGGGTCAGGATAGTTTTCCGAGTGGTATTGTCAACTATGAGAAAAAATTTCCAGATGTTGATCCTCTAATATCTATGAGGGACTGCTAGATAGCAGTCCAGCTATTTTGAACAAACATGATGCAAATTGAACCAAAATCTCTGAACATTGCATCTACTGCTTGTGTGACATGGTTGCCGATTGGTTAAAGCGGTCGACCCGTAACGCTCAGTGTGCGCTGAATGTGCGGGTTCGATCACGTCCAAGGCGTCACTGTGTACGACCTTGAGCAAGTCCTTTGCGTACAATCGCTCTGCATTACAACTGCAGTTGTGCCGTCGAGGCGTGTGCACTTCTGAGCAAAAAATGTTGGAAGAAGAAGGGCGATATCAAATTTCAATTGTACTGTTAATTATTATAAGTGAAATACCATCACTTGGGCTCTTTGTGTGATGAATCTTCAAGTTACTTGAGCATTGGTTGCTTGCCGATGAAAGTTTTATAATTGATGACTCTAAAATCATTTAGTTTAACATTGGTGGCACTTGTCTGAGGTACTCAAAAAGGTTCCATGTTACTATTTGGACAACTTATCTAATAAAAAATGGAATGAATACAACCTGTTTTAGAACTCAAACATTTGCTCTGTTCTCAAATCAACTTACCCATTGTTGCAAAAGGAAGGATATCCGAGGAGCCACCTTGATGGACGCAGGCTATATGAGGACCTGTTGCATCAACTCCTCCGATGATTAGACCCGCACACAAAAGGTCACCATACCTTCAGCACAACGTATCAAAGTCAGTGGCTATACAAGATGCAAAAACTATGACAATTTTTATTTTACAGTAGATTTTGGGGAGGTCAGTTAATGTAGGCACTGTAGTTCAGCAATTCGTTGTATCTTCTGCCCTTGTAAATAATAACTACCGTTATCAATAGTTATATTTGAACAAAGCTCAAACAGATGGTAACAGCAGGCAAGTCAACAATAATGCTGTGCTCCATAGATTCTATAATAAACTGTTGCTGACCGCACACCATGATTAACTCAAGCATTTCTTAGTTCTTAGCTCTCCCCCCACTAGCCTAAATCAAGCCTTTTTCATAGTGGCTCCAGTGGTCTGGAATGAGATCCTCAGAAGCTATGCCTTCTGTCTGGCACTCATACTGAAGTGTCCTTTATCAAACTCAAAACTGTACTTTTGGCGGTGCTGGAGCCGGAAGCGCCTCTGAGTAGTCCCCTTGAAGGTGTAATGAATAAACAAAAACCACAAGGCACCTTACCCACTATGCTATGCATGATTTTCCTGTCCAGAATACACACCTGTAATTCTCACCTGAACATCATCTGCTTCATCATTCGAGTTGCATATCTAACTCGCGGAAGTCTCTCGCTATCAAGTTGCATCAGCTCGAAATTTGCTCTCATGATTCGAACTATTGCCTCTATATCTGCACATGTTCCTGTTCCACAACAACTGCAATGCAATCACATCGAATAACGCTCCTTCATCCACGTAGAAATGTACATGAGGTGCATGCTCACTTTCTTTTATTCCCGATAATATTTATTTATTTTTATTTCAAGTGTCTATTACATATAAAATCAGTAAATCTGATGAAGACATGCAGAACCTAGATCCAAAGTTGAGCTTGCAGCTAACTTTGTTTACTTCTCCATATATGTATCCACCCTCATCAAAACTTAGATATTTCTGAAGTCATCACCAAAAGTGCTCATTAGCTCAAATAAAGGGATGATCGTTCACCATTTATCATTTATCTGAACTATCAACACCGAAGTCAGATTTTAGATATATGGACAAATTTAATATTTCTGTTTCCATAGCCCACCAACATGCCATAACATTTCATGCCTTACTCCGGAATACGTAGACTGCAATCTGTCGTCGGGTGGATCAGTCAGGTCAAATACACCCACTCTCACATGCCACCGTAGTATTATTAAATATTCCACCATTGACACCCTTTGTCTTCTCGATAATGGCATCATTACAACTTCATTTTGGAGCACCATCAGCTGATGCCTTGGGCATTAAACGTAAGAACGCTAATAATTAATAATAATTTCAAAGGTAAATAAAGATGTTGCCAACATATCATGCCATGCTGCTGACATTTCAAACTATAGTCCCAAGTTTTGGAAGTGGATCAAGTAAAGTTAGCACTTTCTACAACTATCTACTGAGAAAAATATTTATGATGTTCTTGCCTTCCACCAATATTGGATTGCTATGCTAAAATGGTTTCACAAAACTTCTGCTGAAAAATCAGAGTTCACAAGATTATTTTCCAGACTTACACTTCCACCTATTCCCTAACTTTCTTTGGATTGGCTTAGGATTGACCTCTTGTATTCTTAGAATGACACTTACTACAGGTTATCTGCAAGACGGTGTATCTTGACACAGTCGCCATCAACCACAAGTGGGGCCGCTGTGGCCCGGGTGTCCGCACCAAGCACAACCCCATTCTAAACAAATAAAATGCAATGATTCTATTAATGGTAAAAGATACTGCATCAGTGTAATGAATTAAATGAATTCCAAAGGTACACTGACAACTAGATCTTCTGGCACAACAGCATTCAGAAATCACATATATAACACATAATGTCAATATGGCCACATGTAGTCAAAATACTATTAATTTGATATTTATTTTGTAATGCTGAATGATTCTTCAAAAGTTGAAGAACACATAATTTCTTATATCATCATAATCATAGCTGTTGTCGTTCATCATCGTCGTCATCGTTCATCATCATCATCATAATCATCATCATCAATGATTCATTATAACAGTCATGGCACAATGCCATTGCACAATGCTTCAACAGTATCATAAAAGTACTGAGTTCACCCACATGTGGTATTAGCAATTGGATTTCATTTTTGTCTGCAAAGTTCACATAAATTATTGAAAATTAATCTGGCAGAACAAAAATAAATAAAGTGCAATATGGAAAAAACAAGTTAAAATTAAAGTGTAATCTGGCAAAAAACCATAACAAAGGTCTTTCAAGTGCATACCTTGTAGACAACACCTGAAATAGTAGTTCCAGTTGTGTAAGGTTCCGGAGCTTTAATGTTGACCTTCTCCAAAACTGAATTTCTGAAAAGTTGAACATATCAAAACATTATATCACAGGCCTTGTAATGAATTGAAAAATAATGAATTGAAAAATAATGAATTGTGAAACAATTGAATACAAAATAATGAATTACAAAGCCTATCTAAGGAGGACCTGGACAGTGCTTATGACTTTACTTCAGAAAAGTAGCAATTCCATCATCACAGATTTGCTTTTTCAGACAGCATCGAAATACACCAGTAGAAACTACTAATAGCCTTGAAATTCAACAACTACTTTACCAACATAGGGGCTAAATTGGTGTCAAATGTAAAAAGCACTAACACCTATGACAAGTTTCTACAAAACTCATGAGCTTCTTCAACTGGAATTGTTTTAACAGTAACATCAGAAATCATTAGCATAGCAAATCAACTGCATAATATGCAAAGCTGTAGCATTGACAAAATCAGTCCACAACTATAGTTAAAATAATCACAAATGCTGTCACATCATCCCTTGCCAATTCTATAAACTGCTCCATTCTCATAGGAAAAATACCTGATGAACGACAAATTGCCAAGGTGACCCCCATTTTAAAATCTGGTGACAACCTAAATTTGATAATTATATTCTCATTTCTGTTCTTCAATACTTCTAAACATATATAGAAAAAAACACAACATGATCAAGTAATCGATTACATGGCATCTCAGAACCAAATTATCAGTACATTCTGACCAGTCTACTTCTATGGCCCTGATAGAAATTGAGAAAAAATCTGTTGGCAATCTTGCCTTTGAATGCCTACTAAAACTTTCTTCGAGTAACTGTAATAAAATTGATTGCTATTATTGGTCATCACTAAACAGATTGATTGATTATTCAATGAAGTCTCGTAAATGTGCAGGAGTTTGAAACTTTTTAAAAGTGTTAAGCCTGTTCCTTTTATTAAACACGTTTGACTTTGATGTTTCAAAACTGATCCATGTATGGAAGGTCACAATCTCTGGCTCAAACTGACTGCGCTCTGCCATTAAGCATTAATGACACAACCTCTATTGAAAAACAACTTCTCACATTTGACTAGCCAACTTTCCAGACGATCATCCATGGCAATTAACTTTCTTTTGAAGCATCAAAACTTTGCTATAAACTTAATATTTGATCCAGTACGGACTCAGACGGAAAGACGACCCCCTGCAGATGTCCCCTAGGCCCCGATATTAATTATGCCTGATCACTCAGACCACAGCTGACCACCACACAGAGATCCCCCCCCCCACACACACAGGAACCACACACAGTCTGTAATCATCTGTAATCATTTAATTCCTGAAGAAGACCGTTAATGGTCGAAATGTTGAACTTATTATTACACAAATATTTCTTGTTTGAAAAAACTAGTTTGAATAATAAATCAAGATATTAACATCCCTGGTCACTACAGACCATGGTGCAGCTGAATCACACCCAATACTCTCACCCTCCATTACCTGAGTACATCAAATGTCTCTCTTCCACCATTACCTCCAATATATTCTCTCACCCTCCATTACCTCCAATACTCTCACCCACCCTCCCTTACCTCCAATACTCTCATCCTCCCTTACCTCCAATACTCTCACCCACCCTCCATTATCGAGTATCGCCGACGCTGATAGGCTATAGAAAAGTATCGCGATATACATGCGGTACCAGCAAAATAAAATTATTGCGATACTCGCTGCGATATTCAAAAAAGTATCGGCGATACCGAGTATTGCGATAGTTTATCGCGATATTAACAGTCTTGATGCAAGAGATTCTAAAAATAGGGAGCCAGAGTAACATAAGGCGAACTTGCAATTCAGGTGACGCATATTGTACGCTTTGTAATGCCATAGCTGCTCTGGCTGTCCATGCAGTTACACTTACACTCAGTATTTGCGCCGTCTAAATTCCTTTTTCCTATCAACTGGCACTTATGATATCGTGATGGTCGGTTAGGTGTCGTGAGGGTCGGTTATGGTCAGTATCAAGGTTAGTGTAATTCACACAAACATACGCATGACAGTGGCAAGTGCGTCACCTAAAGGTCCTAAACTGCAAGTTCGCCTAAAACAATGCACGCATTTCGTCTTAAAATATTTCACGAAAGTTATAATCACCGAAAACAGTTCTTAAAAGAAAATCCTGTCGCTGAATAACTCGATGTATGAGCAGACATTTTTATTACTAGACGCTGCGCTTTGCGCTACATTTATTTATCTGGGACTAATGTGAGTAAACCAAAGCTTATACATCGCGGAAGATGATTTAAACTAAAATTACATATAATATGGAATGCGTTTTTCAACAGTAATTATATTATTAATAATTCACAAAATTAATTTATTGTTTACCTTATTTCATGCATTTAAGGCAGGTTAATCCTGTATTTTAGGTGCTTAAATTATTTTGAATTGTTCAATTGAATTTTGATTAAACAATGTTGACAGTCATTAGAAAATTAATGTTGAAATTTAAGCACCTAAAATACATGATTACCTAAAGCAGTCTTAATTATAGAACCGTCCTTCATCGCACAATGATTTCAACCTAGTAATCGGGGTATGGTAACATTTTATGTAGCGATCTTGTCTCAGCAGCGCATTTCTGAATGGCCATACGGCTCTTCTGGTTCTGCTAGCCACGGCATTCAACCTCGAAGCGGCCACTATATACTCTTATAGAGCCCTCAAGTCGAACCTAGTCACAGTTATAAGTTAGTGACTCGTTCACTTAATAAGCCTACTTCACCCATTGGTTTAATAATTTTTGACCACGGCAGCAACATTGGCTTTTAAGCTGCGAGCCATAGTACTGTGCCACAGACTAGCAATCAGTCGGTGTCAGATCTATAGGCCTAGCAATGTGTCTGCCTGATCTTTGAGTGGCAATAGCGACTGCATAATTCAAGTCCACGCATACGACACTTTTGTACCTAAATAACTACACGTACGTCCTTAAGAGATAGGCAATTTGGGGTTTACATTGTACATGATCGCAGATTACCGGGTCAGTTTCTAAAAGTTTCACACATATCGCCTCAAGGATTTAGCTTTGCGTTTACAAAAATAATTTAAAAAACTGCTGCCAATTAATAATTTGGGGCTCATAAGCCACCAACCCCATAAATACACCCATATGCCCAGGTGGTGTGGATTTACATGCCTAACAATAACTAGTTATTGTTAAGAGATTGTACAAGTAAAGCTGTCAACAGGGCCATACTGTGGGGGTGGCAGCAGGACCGTGACTTATTATTCCATAAAATGCACTATTTTCAAAACGTGGGGCACCAGATTGATGCTAGGCACAGGGTACAATTATAGCTTGGTACGGTCATGGATTATTGGCAATGTTTTTGTAAATAAAGGTTGGTCAGTAATGCTAGAGCAGTTTCCTAATCCTTTTTGGCCATAAAACCCTTTTGCTCCTAAATATTTTTTGGTGAAACCCCCCCTTTTGGTGAAAACCAAACATGTTCTGTTCAAATCTGTTGTAAGTACAAACATTTAAGAATGCAATCAATTTTAGATTTAGGCCCAGATTAGATTAATAACGACATAATATCGATGACAATGACACAATGAGTTCTCATTCATATAAAGGTTATTCACATATATCAGAGTAGTTAAGCAAAAGGCCTCCATTTGTTCACTGAGGAAGTTTTCCGCGGAACTCTTTTCTTCATCTCACGAAACCCTATGGTTCCGCGGAACACAGTTTGGGAAACGCTATGCTAGAGTAATCGGTAATTAGCTATAGGTACAATATATTCAATGCTCACATGGATCACAGCAAGAACTTGTAAATTACACAAAGGATTGTGTCAGCTGTTGATCTCTTTCAACTTCTTCATCGACTTATTGCATATTCTAGTAGAAGTTCATAGTAATAAGTTATTAAAACTGAATAGCAATAAAGAATTATCTCCTTAACCTATCTATGTCCAGATGAACAGAAACCAAAGCAAAAACAGAAAGCAAACTGTTTGACTGTAATTCTTCAATTTATCCACAAGCAACAAGATGTGTAACTGTAATAACGTCTAAATGTTCCGCAGTGTTGCATTTTTATTTTGCAGGACGATCCCAGTTCTTCCGCTTTCGAAAGATCTCTTTCAACTTTTTCGTCGACTCATGCTTATTCCTAAAACAAAAGATGAATGCAAGAGCCTCGAGTTTACAAGCCAACAAACATAGCACTGAGGTTATTAAAAACTTATTAAAGTAAATTTACATTATCATACCAAATGCACATTATACAATGATGCACTGTGAACATCCATATGCACAAAGTTCTCGGTGTGGGAAAATATCAAATAAACTAGACAATTTATGTATATACATAATCACATCTTCATATTCTGACACCGACCATGGTTTTGAGGTGAATTCATTAATTAACACGATGAGACATGCCTAACAATTATAATTTAACACAGCATAGAGTTCTGTTAATGGAACATCAGATGATATATCCATACCGTTTGTTTGGTGGCACCAGTCGAACATATTCGTAGGCATACATCGGATCTCCTCTAACCTTCTACAAACATCCAAATAACATAAATGTGTCTTTTTATTCATCCAAATATTATTGATCCAAATAACAAACACACAATACATATGTTGACAACTCGCTGGAAGTCAAAATAGGGACAAATAGAAACCTTAAAGGCAATTCTTTTTTCCAGAAAATTAGCTATCAAATATAAAATAAATTTAATAGAACACGATAATCACACTATATATACACTTGCTTATCAATTTTATGATGCAAAGAGTTGAAATTGTAGAGTTTTATATCATATCCCAGAGATTCTGCACAACGAATATTTTTATTATTTAGTATTTGAAAAAAGGTGCCGAAACGCCGTTCCGGAACGTTCCGCCAGAAAGAAAGCACTGCTTACAGGACACAAGTTATGTAAGCAGGGTCACCATTACAGTTGATGAGTAATTGCAGCTGGTTAGATATTAATACATCAGCATGTAGTATGCTAATATATGGAATCACAATAAAATCTACATATATTAATATTATGCAAATGTTAAACAACCGATTGGTTGATTGATCAAATGATCTTGCAATTTTACTTTAAATAAATAAAGGATGAGTAGAGAATGCAATTCATCCAGAATAACCTTCCATGCTAAATAAGCAATATAAAATAAAAAACACCATTTTCCGTTGCTCTCAATCGCAGCTCATTCTAGCTCTTCGGCCTCTGAGCTGGCAATGAAGTAATTCCAATGTGTACAATGGGCCAGTGAACTATAAGGCTTATCATCCACTTTCAAGATTATGCAAAAACAGATCACCTGGTTGTGACAGAATGACAAGCATGCCTAAACAACTTGTTTGAGATTGTTACAGAGTAGGGCATAACAGGAAATCGCCTCGGACATTTGCCTCGGCCGAATATTGGACTATTCGGAAGTATTCGCCTCAGAAAATATAACACCCGCAAATAGCTAAAATAACTTTTTTTGATAAAATAATTTTTTTGATAAAATAATTTTTTTTCATAAAATAAATTTAGGACTAATGGACTTACTTATAAGTTATTGATTAATTAAACAAGAACTTAACATTTCATTTAAATTTCTTTAAAATAATGATGTTAATTTATATATTTTAATTTCTTTTGGTTGCATTCCCCAGGTGGCAATCAAATCAGTAATTTCCCGCTTGAATTGACTCCACTCACTTTCTGGTAAACATTAGAGTAAAGACGTCGTTGATAACTTCAAATTTCAAATTTTATAACAAGGTTTTACATTTTATCACAAATAAAGTTATTAAATAATAAATATATTGTTATAGCCTAGAGTGCGACGATACGCTATATGAAGGATATTGCTATAGACTCTGCATTGACTATAAATAGTTCTCCGTAGCTGTGCACGTGGCACGTTAACTAAGCATTGCCTACGGATGGTACTCACTGGAAGCAAAATATGCAATTGCATACCAAAAGAAATATAAAAGACCAATTTTTAACGAAATTATGGTACATCTTTCAATATGTTTTAAATGTACATCATGTGTGGAAAATGCGTATTGCCGTTATTGCATACCAAATTTTCAAGACCAGCGCCGCCCCTACTCGCTGACCAGATTTGCCGCTACTAATCGGTTCGTACCCGGATCCGGCAAATAGTTCATCCAAATACTCAGATTCGGTACTCAGTGGAAATTGTCTACTCCGGTTATACCCTATTACAGAGGCTGAAACCTGCAATCATTTTGTTATAAGAAAAGTGTGTTACTGAACATATAACATACATAAAGATATATCAGTCTGCCTGATTTCGCTACTGAAAATCAACCACTCTTCTTTTGTGGCCAAGATATTGAACAGAGAGCAGTGAAAACGACCGGTTGATTCATCGATTGAATTGGTTTGTAACATGTCAGGCAAAGGTTGTAGATATTCAGTGCCTACTTGGCAGTGACTTGGAGTACATATATGACTTCTTAATGCTAAGCATAAAGAATCTCCATTGTAAGCGTCATTTTGCCATCATTACAATTGGGATGTGAGCTCCAAAGGTTTTTCATCAGGTCATGCATTGTAATGAAGGGTCAGATTGTGAAATGGTTTTGATGCTGTTACCTTTACTTTGCCCTGGGATGGGTCAGTTTTAGTCTTCTTGGCAGGAGTCAGTTTTCCTTTGCCCTTGGGTTGGTCGGTTTTTGTCTTCCCATCTAACGGTCGGTGGATTCCATGCCCCCCAGCTAAAAACAAAAGCAAACTATTCACAGAATCCTCACAACACAAGTAGGCATAAAGTCACTGCATTTTGTACACAAATTATGGAGCAAGTAATAAAATATGCATGCTCACTAGTTCTGCAAATGTTCATTATGAAGGAAATCCCTTGTTTCCTCTCTGTTAGAAATACTCCTGGCAGCATATCTGTTAGCAGTCTCATTCCAGCTTCACACCCTCCTTGCCTGCCTTGGTAGAGCACCTGCTGCACCATCTATATTATACACACATTATAGAGAATTATTGCATAGACATAAAATATCAACTTAAACTAATTAATTAACCATTCAAATCATCATTGATAGTGACCATTAACATCATTAACCTGTTAGGCAAAATGTGATAATGCCATTTATAATAACTGAATGACATTTACCTCTATAAGATTGCGTCGGCTGGAGATCAGCGATATCTGCATCACTTCCACCATCATCATCGTCTTCTACATCATCATGTTTGCGCTTAACACTTACCTAAAAAATTCAATTGACACATCAAATAGATGCATCAAGGCAAGCCATCTTGAGATTGACATTAAGCTACAGAATATCATAAACAAATACCACTTCAACAAATGCAGACTGTGTAGCCAGTCAAACAAGTTGTTAACAGCTAATAATTTGCAGAAGCTGATGACGCAGACTAGCACTTGCAGATTGTGGCTCCACAGCACTGAAGTCTGTCATTTCAGCTTGCATGCCTCTGAAAACAGGCATAATTGTGCTTTTCTGCCAGTGACAGAAAGTATAGGCCACAATGATTACAAAATATATTAATGCCAATCCATTTGTATATTATATTGTGCTGGCAAAATAGTACAAACTGATAATAACAAATACTGGAATATGCGCAGTACTACAGAATGCCAAAAAGTCACTAATGCGTGGATATCCACATAGTCCTTTACACCCTCTGCCCTTGTCCGAAGATGGTCAAATTTTGACAAACACCTCCCCATCTTCGCATCCTTTATGGACAGCTCCTAAATAAGTTTTATTTGTGTTGTAAAGTCAGGAAATGTATAGAAACTACCATAGACAACATGACCACTAGTCCACCACTGTCATCACACCCAAAAAAGCCATTTTATTAATTCAAAACAAAGCAATTCACTTCTAAAAATAGTTCATACTACTCACATTAGTCAAATCAATCTTCTTGCTAGACTTTTTCTCACCTGCAAAACATGTAATAATCATTACCTGACAGTGTGCAATGTACACAAAATCAAAATGTACAGAGGAAATGCATTAGAGACCATCAATGGAGAAACATAATATTATATTCATCTTTCAAGTTTAGTTTTAATAATTATCCTAAGGGAAATGGCTTTGCCAAATTGCCTTACTCATTCTTTCTTTACAGTTATACAGAATCTCTTGAGGAAGTCTGCTCAGATAACAACCACCCCAGCCAAAGAAAACGTACTGGAGCAATATTGGTAGCAAGCAGGCTAATTATTCCGGGGCAGTAACCATAGCACAAGCGGAAGCCCATTCCCCGTGGAGGGGTCAACAACTGAAAGGGCTCAAAGCAGAACCGAGGGGCCAAGAGCTCCCTTGGGAGAATAATTGGAAAACCTGGCAACATAGATCAGATAAAGACTCAAAACGGTCTCTGACAAACAACTATTTCCAAGTGATTTGTAAAAACTAAATCGACTGGACTTGAAGAAATGAATTTCAATGATTCAACTCTCGTCTACATGCCACTATAAAAACTCTAGTAATAGGATTAAATGATCCATCAGGTTAAACAGAAGGTCACAGGCATCCAAATGGCAAAGCAACATTTAAATTATCATACTTAATTTAGTAATCATTGATTGACCCTAAAATGAGCTACAAGTCAGACATCAACAATTGTGTAGCTTTCTGCTGATGTCATCTGTTCAAGTACCAAATGGTACTTAAATATGCTGTGCTTTCCAGTGCTGTATCAACAATGCCTTGCAATCACAAAAGAAAAAGAGGGAAGAGCATATGAAAATACAAGAAATAAGAGGATATTTCCAGAAGGATTGCTAAAATGCCTTTAGCGCCAAACTGAACACATTACGATACGTTACAACATGCAATGACTCACTCTCATCATCGAGGATAATCAGACGACCATCTTTGGCTATCTTGAACGCATTTGTGTCTTTCTTTTCATCGTCACCTTTCTGCACTTTCTTGGGCCTTGTTGCTACAGATTTTGCAAAAATATGATAAAGTAAATGAACAAACTGAAATGTTCATAAAGGAAAATGATGATCTATTGTTACATTTGACTTTCAAAAGTATTTGATCGCCCTATAGATATATATATATATATATATATATATATATATATATATATATATATATATATATACTATCCGAAGTTAGTGGAGATTTTAAGTAGTTTGGTAAGTTTTACTTTACATCTCAGAGGTGAGGTGGAAATGCTCAAACCAAGTTTCTTACCAATTCACTTTCCAATTCACTTTCCATTTGTAGAGTTACAATTCTCTTTGAACAACCAAAAGTAGACCTCTCTTCTTTACTTCTCAACACTCTATTCATCTGCAATTCTGCATCATAGCATTAATTAAATAAATCATGAGATGTTTGATAAATAAATCATGTGACACCTAATAAATAATACAAACACAAATACACAAGCAAACACATAAGAAAACACATTAGAAAATACACAAGCAAACACATAAGAAAACACATAAGGAAACATTGTTCTATACCTGTTATATTCTGAGCAGCCGATGGATGTGAAAAATCGAGAATCTCTTCATCTTCTTTAATCCAGACCTTCGTTCGTTTCTTGGCTTTGCGCTTACCCTTATCGTCATCATCATCATCACTGTCGTCATCGTCAGCATCCGAATCCTCGAGCAAGTCATCGATGCTGAGAGCACAAACAATAAACCACGATGCACTATTGATGTACATGTAATTACCAAGAACTTCTAAAATGAAGGACTGAATCACTTAACAGAAGAAATGCACCTGCTGGACGTACTGTACAGAAGTTGAACATTAAGCTTAACAATCACAAGGTGTGACTTTGAACCAACGATTGTGGATTTGTGCTTGCTGAGTTAACTCTAATTAATGACCATGGAGAAATTGCTCCATCTCAGATTTAGCTCGTCTGTTCCTGCAAATGTTACAATTGCAATAATAATAATGGAATAGTCAAAATTTGACAGAATACCATATATAGAAATATATGGGATATAGATGCCTAATGTATACCACCGGAACCATATACCTTTGTTTAGTTTACATACTAAGCTATTCATATAGTTAACTGCTAATTATAAATATTAACTAGACACAACAAATACTATCTTTGGTGTTCTTATGGACTCCAAAATCATTTAAGCTAGAAGGGATGCATTTAATACATGTGTAATAATGTTGCATAGTTGGAAAGAGTAGGTAATGTGTTACCTCTTCGATTTCTTAGACTCTGCAGATTCATCTTCCTTGGTGGTCTTTGTCTTCGATTTCTTCTCCGTTTTCACAAGGTTTTTCAGAATTTTTCGGTAAACTTCAGGCAACATTCCGTGTAGTATCTCAAATCTATTGTATGGATATAAATGCACCCAGTAAAAATTTTCATTATTCTAGTGATTTAATCTTATTAACCCCTTTCGTGTGCGGAACGTAATATTACGTTTGCGCCAAACCGGACGTCATTGTGCGGAACGTAATATTACGTTTTTATTAGCCTTTGACTTCTACGCACTGTGATGGCCGTAATATTACGTTCTAACATGGTTTTTGCGTTTTGATTCGGTAGATGACAGCAGTGGTTAGTAAAATTTCGACAAACAAAGCAGCTCTTGGTGTATTTACTCTTCAACATCGTCGGACACACTTCCGAATTTTGTTGTGGACTTCGGGCGAATATCTATTCATATTACTGTTTTATTATACAATAATCTGACTTTTTTCTAGTCACAGTTATGTCTAATACAGAGACTTTGAATAAAAAAAGAAAGCTCAGCGCCGCTGAACTAGCTGCTGCTTTGCAACATATTACAAATACTCATATCCAGTTTCGATTGCAACTCATTGAGAGGTTGCTACAGGAGTATCACGTGCCAGAGGAACAAGTCCGACGTGGACGCCCATCAGCCCTTTCAGGAGGTGATCCTTTACGATTGACAGGCCGTCATTTCCCCAAATATGTACCTGCAAGTGCTAAGAAGATCAATGCACAAAGAGTCTGCATAGTTTGTTCATCTCAAACTAAGAATGGGAAGAAAGTACGTAAAGAGACGCGGTACCAGTGTGTCGAGTGTGATGTTGGTTTGTGCGCAGCTCCGTGCTTCGAAGTATATCACACTAATAGACATTTCTGAAGAAAAAATAACTTTGTGAGACTTTTACTTGGATTTTGGAACAAGCATTCATATTGGAACAATTTAGTGAAGTCAAACAAGAAATAAAGAAAAAAATTTGGGAGAAATAATTCCACAAGGACGGTGGGTTAATAAAAATTTAATTCCACACGAAAAGGGTTAACCATTATAGACAGAAATTTGCTGAATTCAGTAAAATTGTCAATCTGAAAATTTGTAACAGTGTCAAACCCTACATACGAAATAGTAGCTTATGTTAGTTTGAAAGAAAATCCTAAGTAGAGGTGATGAAGGCATACAAAGTTCATCAAATATATGAACTACAAATCATTGAACATTTCAAGCAGATTAGTTCTGATCATGAAATAAGAAAGCTTCTTTCTTATATAGCAAAATATCTACTATTCAAACTCCTACTTACCCACACTTTCTAAGCAGCTTTCGAAGAATATCCTTAATTTTTTGCCTAAAACTTGGTACATTTTGAAGATGGCCAAGACCAGTAATCTAAAACATTAATTCAACAACAAAATGTCTTAAAATTAGAAAACAATCAACAATTGATTAGCTGGAGACAATCACCAACCAAACCACAGGTTCTAAACAACTTTAGGGAGCATTCAAATTGTGTCTTTCTAAGATAACATTAACTGACAATTTAATGTTTGAAATGCTGAAGAGCAACTAACAACAATTAAGTCAATGGTAAATAATCTAGTAATTTTAACATTATTTATGAACACGAGAACTGTCTATTGTTAACAGACAATATCTAGGTTAGTCACTCTGCATATGAAATGTTTATTAAATTTCGGACAAATATGGCATACTGTCAATAAATACTTGAACTTACCAGATCTGGTAGGAATTTTCCACTAATGGCATCACCATATCCAGACATGAGAACATGCACAAGACCAAGGGCTGACTGAACGATTTCTCGGCTTTTGTGAACAAGCAGCATACAGGCTATGCTGCAAATCGCACCAATTTCATCATCACTCACAATTTCTAAAATGAAAAAATCACGCAAAAACAATAAGAGACTGCAATCACCTTCAGCAACACTAACTCTGCTAACCCTTGATGAGTTGTAACTTATTTACAACAGTTTTAATACCCAGATAAATGTTTCTAAGTCATGAGGGATCACTTAACCCTAGAAAAAGTAGAATTATGTTTTAAACAAATTACTTAATGAAAAATAACAAGGTATCACATGTAACCGTTTATTTACAGAGGTTAAAGACAAGCAAACAGAATTTTCAAAGAAATAAAGTTATCAAATGAGACAAACAATGTAGATGAACAGATCTGCAAATCATCAATATTATTTACACTACATGTTAAGTTAAAGCAGCTCTTAGTTCAGAAAAACTAACTAGAAAACATAACCAGCCATTTAGAAAGATCAATATGGACTCGTTTATGAGTTCCCAGTTTATGAACCATTCTGCTTAATGTGAAGTGGTCTTATGTCTCACAAAGCTATTAACTTTTCAAGTATTCAGTAACATGAAGTGGTGCTATACCCCCATAAACATTAAATTGGCATGTATTGGTGAACATGAAGTGATGTTTTATCCCAAAAGCTATTAAAACTCATATAGGGTGATGTGTCATACAACAACTGCATTGTAACACTAAACATTGAATATCGCTTTTACACACATTCCCCAATGATTTAACATTAATAGTTCCACAGTGTATGTACAATTCGACAATTTTGCATCAGAAATCTTAAAAATGCTTAGAGCCAACAGTCCTCAAAAGTCTTGTAACAGCAGAACTTTGCATCAGAAGTAATCCATCAGTTCTGAAATTTCAAAAAAATTTAGAAATTCTACCTCTGAAGTGGAAGAGTATTCGTGCCAAGGCAAGAACTGTGCAGGAGACGACATGCTGATTGTCGACCCTTAAGCCGCTCACAAACAATTCGAGGTACATATGAATCGACCCTGCAATTACACAGAACATTTAATTTACATTTAACCCCCATTAAACTTTAAAGTTCTTGTCCTGGTCATTAAGTCGACACTGGGTTTTGTTCCGAAATTATTATAATATCTTCGTTTGTTAGGCAAGCTGACAATCATTAGCAAATAACATTCATGTACAAAGACCAAAAAATGAAAAGTTTGATTTCCATAAAAGTAAATGATGCAGGCCTACTTTGGCTATTGCATAAATAAAACTCTGGTCAATGAAGTTACATTACGGACAGTTCAATGGAGCCGAGGGCATTATGCTGCCAGTATTCAAAAACAAGGTCATTTGTAGACATTGAGGCTTTGAACAAGGTCATACCAATGCCTCTCCTAACAAAACCGGTAAGGAAGCATAATACCAGTGAATTTAAGAATCCCACACAGTTACACAATATGGTTCAACGCTTACTCTGTGGCGACTCATCAGGGAACCAGCTCAGATACTTCTGTCCCAATTTAACTAACAAATCGTAAGCAGCAGTTCGAGCCCTCTCAGACGTTGCCTTAACACACATGATCACCTGAAATGCACAAAAGAAAAAAACATTGCAAACTAAGTATCCAATGCATCAATCTAATGGCGACAATGAATCATTTTCAACCAAAGTTGACCACAAAACAACTGATGAAAGCACAATAAAAATCATATGTCAACATCAAGCATGCAACAAGGTAAACGCTACACAGTCCCAATGAAGGTCGAAAACTAACCTCTGGAGCAAGAGCTGCAACAAAGTCTACTTGAGGTGTGTCGAGCGTTTCAATAATAGCTGAAAGACAACGTAATCTTGGCTGAAAAACAAAAACATCTGCAATTAGTAACTAAAACTTGACACTTAGGGTGTTATAATAAAATTAAACATTCACAAACCCCGGCACTGGTTGGAATTTGACTATTTTGCACACATGACTGTACAGAATAATTTCAATGTTTAATAGTTTTATAATCAACAACAAACCAAAAGGTCTATTTAAATAATCATTGTAAAAAATCACTTAGAATTACCCTTTGCTAACTAAATACCCAATTTCTTACTAAAAGAACCCAATATTAGAAAGACGCAAGCCACCAACACAAACAAAATTATTATCGATTGTTCAAATAATCGATTAGATAGTGCATATCGGTACAGCTCTAGTGCAAACCTGTACATTGAATTACAAGTCAAGCCCTATAAAACTGCCACCAATGAAGTATAGTTCACCAGATGCACAAAGAACTTACCCCTTGGGCAGATGGATTAGCAACCGTAAATTTCTTATCCGGATTCTCAATGTCATTCTGAAATATCGCAACAATTACATTCCAATCTCATATTGAACAATTCATTTAACTCCTTTTAAAAAATAAGAAACTATTAATTAGCTCATCTGACGGGACTGAAATACAATAAAAAAATAAGTATATACACAAGCTAATTCACACAAAGAATTATGTGGAGTGTGAACTCGTTATCTTGAAGTTGTTGTACGATTGCATATAAACAAGGCTATCACTGAAAGGGATCATTTATAAATAGTCAATATATAATGCTACACTACAGTTATTGTATGGTATGGCATGTTAATAGTTTTTGGGGACACAAGGCACATAATGGGACATAAATCAGTCAACATATTCATTCATTCATTACAAAGATTTATATAGTGCCCTTTCAACGCTACTACTCAAGAGCGCTCCCGACCTCGGCACGGATAAAAGAATAGTTTTAAGGAGAGTTTAAAAGGAGTCTGAGTGGACCCTAGGCGACAACTGCAACACCAAGAAGAGCGTGTTCCAGAGCGAGGGGCCAAGTACTGAGAAGGCACGATTCTGTTTAGTATGGGCAAATGGGACAATGAGCATGCCTCGCTCAGTAGAGCGGAGACAGCGGCGACCAGGTACACTCAAAGTAGAGTAGCAGATCACGAAGATAGGCAGGGGCAAGACCTAGCAAGGACCGCCATACCAAAGAGATGACACGGTATGAGATTCGCTGTTGGAGGGGGAGCCAGTGGAGCATATCCAGCATACAGCCGGAGACATGGACAAATTTCGGAATGCATCCAACAATTCGTGCAGCAGAACGCAGGACCCGCTCCAGGCACCGCAACCGCCGAGATGGAAGGCCCCCATACAGTGAGCATCAGTAATCCAGTCGAGCTGTGATGAAAGCGTGAACAGGGGTAGCTGTGGCGTCTGGAGTTAGCGAGCGGGAATCAGCGCGAACTGGTAGTATGAATCACAGCAAAGGCATTGAATATGAGAAGCAAAGGTCAGCTCTTGCCAACGTGACTCCAAGATCCCAGACAACAGAGGAAAATGCAAAGAGGGGGAAATCAGCAGTAATGACAGTTAAATCAAGCTTTATAAGCTGCTGGCATGTGCCCAGCCAGATATATATGTAAACATATATTACAGACACATATATTAGTGGACAGAAAGACTCGAGGAACTCATAAAACTCACTTTAAACGTTACTAGCAAAGGCAATTGTTCAAGTAGGAAGTCCACAGGACAGACTTGCAGCAGACGGTAGGATTTCTTCTGAATTGAATTGTTAGAACTCTATACACAATAACAAGTACAATATTTTAAATTTAAATTGATAGACATAATCATTTTCAAACTGAAAATGTGTTGTTACTAATATTTAAATAAAATATCATTCTCTCAAAAATGACATTTATGGAATTAAAATATAAAAACTTAAATTTCAGAATAAAGAATATTTAAAATGGCCTTAAACTTTCTAACACTGTCTAAACCAATGTCTATGCATTTGTAGTTTTTCATTTAAATCTGTAAAACTATCCCATCTTTTTAACAATGATGTCACAGCTAACATAAATATTACAAGTTGACAAGCTTCATAGCAATATACAGGAAAGCGAGAATTAATTAACGCCTATGAATATGTACATAATTCTTACTTACAGGATCGTAACAAAAATTATGACTGTTGCATTCTAGTGTCTCATCAATGGCACTTGAATTGCTTTCTTCATGTAGACCCCTATCTGAGGTTTCAGGCCATTAAGCAACCAGTAAATATCCATAGGTCACAGTAACATTTTGCAGCATTGTTCAATAAGACAAAGGAACAAAATTATCTATTAAGCCAGCCAATCAACAACAAAAATCTTTCCCCATTGTAATGTGAATCACCCGAAAGCACGCGCTTACATATTAATTAATTAATAATACATTCATGCTTTTACACACACTAGCATACATACAAGATGCTTTCCTACCTGTAGGTTGGTGGTCAGAATTTCTTTGACTTTTTCAAGTTTTGCAAGTGGCACAAATGGCAACAGTGCGGTAACGAGGTCCGTTAAAGAACACCTAGACAATCACAATATGCTCAGTTTAATTCAATCTGTATTGTGTTGCATTTGGCAATTTATATAGCACCATCTTAGAGAATAAATTATAATAGAGTGGTTGAACTCATCTTGGATTAGGTCTGATCAAAACTCCACAGAACCAAACATCTAAGCTTAAGACACTAGACATAACATTATACTTTACTAATCAGCTAATGCTCTGCACTAATACAACATTTTAAAAAAATAATAATTTACAAGAGTTTGAAAAAAAAATGATAAACAGAAAACAAAGAAACATGACTCTTCTAATTTCACTACTATGTCAAACAGTCAAAAAACCTGGAATTGGTTACAATTTTGAAAGCAAGCCCAGAAATGAAAATATATTACCAGGCTTCAACGCAGTCTTTCTCTTCTTTAATTTTTTCTGCTTCCTTTGGTTTCTTGTTAGCTATTCGGTCTTTCTCGTACTGATCACTGTTGTAAATGCATTTAAAAAATTTTGTTTTTAATTACATCAGCCATCTTAGTAATCCTTTTAAAATGGAAACCATGTTCAGTATGACTATTGGTAATACATTGACGCATTCAGCAAAAATGTTAGAACATAATTCGCATATTACACATTTTAAACCTTAGTGCATCAGGTGATATAGACAATTGCTGTCCAGTCATCAAACCCGATAATGAGGTTAAAGATTGTTATATCACCATCCGCGAGTTAAAGATTGTCGTATCACCATCCACGAGTTTGAAGGTAGTGTGAAACTTTATAATAACATAGACAATTCAAAACTAAAGAAGACTGTGTAAAAAATTGCAATAATCAGGGAATGAGTGATTAACGTAACATACTCTACGTACCCTGAATGATTTATCACAGATGACGATTTTTTAAACCACAAAAGTTCCATGATTTATAATAAAAGATATTAACTGATTTATTAGCACAAATAAGGAATGAACAGTCCATCACGATTTAAGATTAACCTTTAACCTTGACCCAACTGTCAGCACATTACACATCCACTGCTTTTTTAACCTTTAATGACCAGCGCATAATAAAACGTTGGTCATTAAAGGGTCAAATAAATTTAGTCAGGAATAGCATTCAAAGACAAACAACTAATTAATTAGAAAAGAACAATAACATACAGTTCAGCATGTAGATCATCCATTTTCTTCAGCTTCTGCACACACTCATCAAAGCTCAATACAACCACCTAAAATCACAGCAAAACACTTACGATATATCGAGACGAATAAAGACCCTGAAGCAAACACATAATAACAACCAAGTAAATAAATGCTAAGTTACATTTATAATACCTTCTAAATATTCCATTATCATTAAAGGCATAACACTGAGGTCCAAAACCAGACCGCCCATCTAATCAATATGCATTTGCTTATATCCAATAGCCTTTCAAGGCCTGAGGAACCTCAATCTCATGTACAGTAATAGCAGCTGGCTAATTGAAATGGCAACAATTGGTTCGGTCTTTATGAATAGACGGTCGTGCACCAAGATATAAGTATATTCAGAGCTCATTAGCATATGGCATCAAACAGGGTATACATTCATTCGTGCAGGGTAAAGACAGCTAGCTGTAAATGAAATGGGACAGTCTAGGGCAGACTCTAGGCAACACTGACAACAATAGCTTCGATTGCCTGGCGATAACTTCTTGATAGACTGCGCCTCAGCTTGTGATCCATGTTATCTGCCACTGATGCCAGTGATGAAAGTGCTCAGATGGTTTATTCTAGATTTCATCTTGATTGCCTTAGAAACTGTTTCTAACAAGATTGTGCAAATTTGTAAATTGAACATTAGTATATGGATTTATTTGTAGGATACAATTATGTTGTGTTCATATAGATCATGGTCATAAGTAGGCCGGTATGTTAGTAACTACTTGCAAGGACATGACAATAACATGATAGCTAATATGATAGACAGTATTCGAACATCATCTGTTGGTACCAATAACGGAACTACGAGGAAATGGGGAACGGAAAATTCCTCCCAGGACAATTACCCCCAGACTAGGACAAACGGTATACATGCATGCGTACATATATGCATACATTATGTAAATGCATGCATGTATGCATTCACATAATGTATACATGCATACATGATATATACATGCATAAATACATACATACATGCATGCATACATACATACATACACACATGCATAAATACATGCATACATACACACATGCATACATACATACATATATATATGCATACATACCTACATGCAAAAATATATATATATATATATATATATGTCCTGCAATTCAAGATTATGTGCCCTGTTCTCTACACCTTTCTGTTGTTATGTCCAATCTAGTGCCACATGCATCATATTCTGCCGTCTCCCGGCCTCTTTGACCCTATTCAGATGGACTGACCTACGTGTCATGTGACCCGTATGTTATGTGCGTGCGTGCGTCTGTGTATATGTTATTTGCGACCCATATTATAATTGAAATGCAAATGAACTACGTCTTTACCTCGGATAGTGCGTCCATTGAAAGAGAGACACAGAGCTAATAAATCATTCCTCCATAACTGACCGCTGAATCGACGGCCACAGTCCCAGCTGCTAGACCTCTATAGGGTTCTGAGGGTTCGATATGATCGGCATGCGTACTCATTAAATGGGCGGCCCTGGTTGGGAGCGCATCTGAGTAGTCACCCTGAAGAGGCGCTATACATAATGAATGAATGGGATATTGCCAATTCATTAGATGGTCCTCGACTGCCTTCCAACAGTTAATGTGGGTCTCAAATTAATTACACAATAAAACAGACCAACTGCTAGCATTTCAAGTTCTTTTGTGTCAGTATTAAAGCATCTGATAACTAATTGAAATTTTTTTTATATCTCATGTCAAAAGTGCGCCTTAAGTGCATTTCATAGCCAAGCAAAACAACACGATGACAGGTTCTCTCTGCTCTGCAAGGTGACCTTGTTAGCGCAGCATTGAAGCTTTACTGTGGTCATTTACTTATCGCTCTAGCATAAGTGACAGAGCAATCTCGCCAGAATCTTTTCTAGGCCAAGTGCAACTTTCCCTGGGTCTTTCTACATTTCAGTTCTGCAAGCACTTTATCACCACTCAATTCGATCATTAAAGTTCTATATAAACTTTGAAATTCACAAAAAGAGATAACTGTCCCTTACATCCACAGGAGAAACCTTGAGATAGCACTTGAGCGTTTCCAGAACGCTGAGTCGAATCCCTTCATCTGAATTCTTCTTATCTGAGTCTTCTCTCAGCATATACACGGTAAAGAAAGCAGGAAGGAAATTCTTGGCATAGTGAGCAAGCTTCTTTTTTTCAGCTTCTGCAAAATAAAATATCAACACATTCGTTACAATGAAACTGTACAACTAACAGCGAACACAGCCACAACTTAAAATAAAACAGTCAGATTATAATAAAAGTAATCAGTTTCAAACTTTAACTGAAGAAGATATCATGCTGCAAGATTTATATTAATGCTTTGAAGAAATTAGAATAATTTATAAAACCAAGAGTATAATTTCTATATATAGATGCTATATTAAGTTTGATTGATTATTTCTGTCACAATGCAGCATATGAAAGAGAAACTGGTATAACAAGTCTTTGATGATGTCTAGTATGATGAAAGAGCCACGAAAAGTAATTGCTGACCAGCTGTAGCTGAATCCTGCACAAACAATTATCACACAGAATAATCTAAATGTTTTCCTTTGTCCAGTCAAGATTCTCAGCTTTGACCCACCATTTTCCACGCTTTGGTTGATCAGTTTTCTTAGAGCACCCAGTGCGTCCATTGTCACTTCGGATCTTGTCTTTATGGCTGTGCCAATAAATTTGGCCAGCACAGGGAAGGACTACAACATAAAATGTTTGCACAGAATTATATAAGCTACACATACACATGACTAATTAATTAAATTTAATGCATGGAAATCAATTGAAAAACTATTCAGAATAAGATAATGATACTATCAGTTTCTATTTTCTGCTTCAGGATTGTTGTTCATCAGGCCCTGCTTCTATCGAATGCAACAAATATGGGTTTACACGATGCAAGATGTCAGCAACAATAGTTTCAAGTGCCTTTATTATTCCAATTATGTAGGCATATCTGGATACAGCAGCTACAATTCATTTTCGGCTGTGCTGTCCAAACATGCCTGAATTCTTACACACTTCAGAAACAGATGCAAAAACATTTCTACACACAGGTTCATATAAGTCACGTTCATTCATTAATTCATTCCCTCATTCAGATCACTTACAAAACTCTTCTTGTTTTAAGTCCAGTCATAGTGAAACCAGAATTTCATTAACCGGCACATGTCGCGTCGTAAATTAAACACGAGAAAATCGCCTTTCTCTTAGTTTCTAATAAACCCATTCCAAACTTAGTTGTGCATCTCTTTGTAAGATGAATCAATATTTCTAGTTCAAATAATTAGAAGTAGTAACAAGACGTAGCAGACCTGAACGATGTCTGTTGGTTTGTTACAGAAGCTTGGCAGAAGAGACCAAAGCTGATGGAGCAGAGCCGTATAAGCCAACAATCTCGATTTGTTGTTCCTTTCACTCAGAGTCTTGCCTATGAAAACATGTCACAAAGCAAGAATGGACAGCTACGACTTCAGACAGCACATCAACTTTTTTCCTAAGCAATGACTTCTATAATGCCATAATATAATACAGCATCAGTCAACAATTGAGACATGTAAGGCTCAGTAATTATAATTTATGTGCTTTTAAGATTTACTAACAATGGACGTATTTCTGCTCTCGACTAAAGATGCTTATGTTTCTGCTTACATTTTCTTTCTGTCTCAACTGTCTGATTCTTGAAACAAACCAGATTGTGAATCTGCTTTCACAATCAATGATTGATTGATGACTGACTCCATTAAACTAAAAGGCACTAGACGTGAAGGGTAAGCAAGAGACCATCAAACAGGATTGTGTGGAGGAACTGGAGGGCATAATTATAAGCAGAGAATTTCAAAGCCTGGGAGCTCAGCACTCACTATCCAGAATTAAAGGCAACCCCTTGAGTGCTTTAGGCTCAATCGCCTAAAGATTGAAAGGAATGATTCAACTTACACAACAACTTTAAGGCTAAGCATATTTTAAAATACTGATAAAAGAAGACAAAATAAAAACCTAAACTTACAAGTTTCACTAATTTTGCCGATCAGTGGAACAAAATATTCGCCATAGAAACCAAGTTCAGCTTTCTGCACATAGTCTCTCAAAACTGGTATGAGCCAGCTGCGTGGAAAATCACCGTCAGTGTCGCTGGAAAAACACACACATTTTTTAATGTGACAAACAAGATAATCAAATTTTAGCAACAATTAAACCCATGATTGGATTATACTTTAGATGACAGACTATTAGTGACAGTCAAACACATGAAAATGAATTCAAATGTTCAAATACCTGGTACCCGTGATCTTCAGTGGCAGGATGTTAAGAACTTCCCTTGGTCCCAGCTTCTGAACAGCCATTCCCATCAGCTTCTCAATTTCTTCCTTATGAGAGTAGCCTTCGGACATGTAGAACTGGTCGAGAATCGGCAAATACTACAGCAGAATGCAATTTAGTCAAGCATTGACTTCAATAATAACATAACGGTAATGCAAAAATCAGTAAGTCATCAACAAAAACGGACGCTAAACAAATAAATAAACTAAGCAAAAATATTGTTCAGTTTTGTTAAAGTCCAGCTGAGCGACATATGTCATACTTTGCAGTGCACTGGGTTTTACTTAGTAAGTTACTTTCTTAAACGGTTCAAACCAAACAATCAAAATGAACAAAATATTTGTCTAATTTCTGAGTTTATATATAACTTTATATTCTTAAAACTATAATATACTGGAATATGGTAACAGACTAATAACAGGTGATTCAAAATAATGAAATTATACATACTCGTAATTCTTGTAGTTACTGACAGCATGATATTTAATGAGTTTAATGATGAGTTTAATGCATGGATACCAAAGTTAAATAAATAATACATATAAAAACAAATAGTACTTGCAATTCAATTCGATTGAATATTATGGTGTTACAAACAAACCATTTGTGCAAACAATAACTACAAGGTCATGAAAAAATATATGAAAGTAATATTTCTGACCTTTTTGAAGACTGCAGGGTAGAGATTGCCAATAGTCTGAAAGAAAATAAGAGAGTAACATTTTCATAAAACAAACAGGTAGATTCAGCTGTAGCAACTGTATTAAGTGACATCATACCTTTAAAAAAATAACAGATTAATTAATAATTAATGGATACTGATATAAGAAAAGAGCAAACATGAACCACTGGAAAAAGGTAAAGAACTAACTTTAAGTCATTCACCAATAAAGACAGTACTAAAATAATAATAAAAAAATTTAAATCACATAGATTAAAATCAGAAGCTTTGCTATTTTGTGCATTTAAAACATTAACAGTATTTTCTAATACAATGAGAAGCAGACTCTCAAATGGTTTCTATCATTCTGAATGCACCAGAGGAGAAATATGAGGGGTGCTTGAAGCACTACTTCTATCTTGACATTCTGATCATATAATATTTTAGGAGCTTCAACTAATAAAAGACAATACTTAAATTTCTAGATACATCGTACAATACAGGAACGTGGTGGTGCAGTGACCTTGAACAAGTTGCTCACCCATAATTGTCTAAGAGGAAGTCAACGGGAAACCATTTCATGTGCCTGAATCACGGGCGACATAAAATTCAATGGACCCGTTGTCAGGCAGAGAACTCATCATCATCATCATATACAGCCAGGTACAGTGATAGAATTTGTTCCTACCTTAAATGATTCAAAGACGATGGGCTTGGCATTTTCCTTCATCAGTGACACCATCACATCCATCAGTTTATCAATCTGAGCACTGGCTAGTGACTCCTTGTCAAACCTAAAGTGGTTAGAAAATAAGTCAGAAAAAGACATCAAAAGCAACATCAGTGGTCGAACCCTTTTAATAAAATGCTTCCAAATAATAATGACATTAATAATTATAAGGTAATTTATATATCACCATAGAACATAAATAATTGGAAGAAGAATTGGGTCTGTAACTTCACCAGCGACCAAACATTATTAGCATGATGCAGATGCTTATACAAACAACAACGCACAAGTGTGCCATTAATATACATATGTTACCTGCATAAGTTGCAGTATGCCTTCTCCATAACAGTCAACCACCCAAGCATTGCATCTGGATCAGCTTTCGGCATGAAATCGTACAATGCCTTCAACATAAACGCAATTGAAGCCATCAGCTGAACTTCATATATAGTCTTAAATCAAAAAAAAGTTCAATATGCAAATAGTAAAGTATTAAAATCACTTCCATTTTAAAACAGAAGAGGAAGAAATTCTCTAACTTGCAGTTAGTTAAGTCATTTAAAATTTGTCAGACAAGCTCCATCTATTAAAAACGCAGTACAAAACCACTGGAAAACACAACCACAAAGTTCAGTACAGTTGGTCTTGGTTCTTTTCAGGTTGAACTTACTCTGTCTTTACCTGGGGAATAATTCTGTTGAGCTTTGGGTGTATGTGGAAGCCTGCCATTGGCAATAGATCTAATTAGCTGAGGACAGCTTGCTTACTTAAAAACCTTTGTTCTAAATGACTTTCTTAATCGTTAAGGCCAGCATAGGCTTACTCTAGTGTGAAATAATTACTTCAAAAAGTAATTAAACATTTATAAAGCATCACCTAACAATTCAGAGACCTGTGCTTCCTACCTAAGCCAGTGATATCGCAAATAAATAAAATGAACCTCAGGCATTTTCAAAACAGAGGAAGAGAATGATTGAAGAATTGTAAAGTAAATGTTTAGATAACTAACAAAACTTACAAAAGCCAATAATCCAGAGGCTATGGAATCTTAAATTCACTTCATTAACCGTGCAAACAAACTTTTCCTATCTGAAAGAAGCAGAAATAGAGAATTATATTTAAAGCAAACTTACATTAATTATCTGGCAGTTCAGTTTCTGTGTGAGGTTCTCTGGTTTTGGAGTCATGCTGAAAAAGCTGTGCAGAGTTTTACGGGTCACAGACTTCAGCAACTGATATTTGAAATAAAAAACATTTGTAGTGTCAGATAGCAATCCCAAAAGGATGAAAATTCAAGAAATTGTAGTACAGCAGTATCAATAACTGTTTTGACACAATAAAGACAACAAGTTAAAAAGCATAATTTAAGCATCAAGCAAACCACATACTGAGTAAATAAGTCAATTCCACAAATTTCTTCAATAATCATGAAGTCAAAATTACCTTCCTCAAGAACAAAAGATATTGTAAAATAAATTCTCCTCTAGAGCAGTTCAGCTTAAGTAAGTAGCTTTCATTTTATACTGACAAGTATGCATGGATAAATGCATTATAACCACATAATTAACACAGCAAAATAAATAACATACCAAACAATAAAACAGCAAACAATAGAACAGTACTACAACACAGAAGTGCGAAATAAATACATGGAACTTCATATTGTTGCAAAAGATCATGTAATGACGATGTTCTTGGGTATATGAAGCAGCAACTAGTTCTGCCAGTGAAACCAAACATAAGTGCAGAAGGTTTGTAGAAGTGATGCTGACCACATCAGTTGATCCAAGCAGACTAAGCATCAGGTCACAGGTCGATTTGATGCCTGAAGTTGAGAATGCAGACAGAACATTCTGCAGCAATCCAAGAATGTGCAAGATTCTTGTGACATTCTGAGCACCTGCAACAGAATCAGACAGTTATCAGATTATATAAACCCGATCGGCACGTTATAAACAGAATTCGTGGTGTATGGTCGCTGTACCCATTATAGCCGAGTTTGCTAGGGGCATATACGGGCAAAAATCTCGAACCAAAGCTTTCCTATGGTGGGGATTTGAACCCCGACTTCTCGCTCAACACTGTCCAGTATGCTAACCACTATAGCATCCAGCATTTCTGTGTTTCCTGACACATCTGTGTAATGACTGCAAGTACATTCTAACTTACCCCATTGTAAGGCTCAACATGAACAGAAGAGACCACCACTCACACCAGTGATACTTTTCCAGCTTTCTAAACATCATACACTCTAACACCAATTGAACTAGCAGCGCAATGTGTCCGTGAAGTACTTATTAAGTGTCTAGATCCATCCTAACCACACACTAATCTCCAGATAAGCAATTTACTACAAAAAGTTATTCGTGTGCAATGCATTATGTTACAAAGACAATAAAGATGACTCAAGAAACGATCATAATTGAAGTTTTACAGATGCCAACCTTTGGTGTTTACCAGGATCTTATTGCAAAACGTTGATGTGTCGTTTGCTATTGGATGGAAGTGCGGGGCATGGTCAGTCGTCATGAACTTTGACCCTCGCAATATGGCCCCAATGGCATGCTGAGCCGCTTTTCGAATCTGAAAAAGCACCAATATAACAACATGACATTGCTAGCAGTGTAAAGTGAAGATTTTCAGACCAAATCTAATGCATTGGTGTCCAATTAACAGTATTTTAACTGATCTTCAAATCCTCACAAGTGCTCAACTTTTTTTCTTTGCCATTTGCAATGCTAGAAGACTCTGCTTCAAATTCCAACCATGGGAGACCGATATTTTGAACTTCTACTCAACTTATGGCTCTAGCAAACTCAGCCATAGTAAATGGCACTGGCCATATTGATAATATACAGGAAATAGAGGCACAAAGCAAGTGGGCTAGCTACCATGATAAGATGAGGTCAAACAAATTGATGTCTCTCAGAAAAACTCAAGGGATTGCACAAAAAGTGATTTAATGCCATTAACCCTTTAACAATCAGCCACCAGATTGGTTTCCCATACATCTTAGTATGTGCTGTTCACTAAAGTGTTAAAGCATGAAATTGCGCATTAAGGCCTTGCAGCTTGAGTATTGTTGTTCAACCCTTGCATTCGTGGACAGCATAGGATTTGTGGCACAATAAAAACCTAGCACAGAAGCAATGGTTATACAATAAAATATCCATTATATACTGATAAAATTCACAACAAATAAATATCAAATGGTGATTATGCCATGACTGCAATTACCTTTGGCTTTGGAGAAACTGTTGCCGACAAGATTTTCATGTAATTGTCCCTTATCAGTACCGTCTGCCAAGCGTTATGCTGCTGGGCACGCAGACAATGTGTCAAGCATGCAATTAACTATGAGGAAAAACAAAACAACAAAAGAGTTATTTATATCGGCAGATCTTCCATGGAAACCCAGATTATATTTTGATGTAATGTAGCCAGGGTTATAAGGTCAGAATGAAATCAGCGGTAAAGCATGATTATAAACAATGCAACGTTTTTATGACATTCTGTTAAGAAAATCAGGATTTGAGAATCTATGATAGCTAACGAAACACCTACTGATTTCATTAGTGATTGATCTTCACATTCCTCATCTGTGGTAGTTGACAAGAAGGTCAAGATGTCTTTTGACTTCACTTGCAAAACACTTGGAGGAACTCTATAATAGCAACCATGTATAACATATAAAAATTGAAAACCTCTTCACAAGTGAAAAGTGATAAATTGATCTTACAGCTTCAAGTCAGGCTAGTTGACAAATTTCTGCACAGTTAGTTGTATACGTACTTTTGATAAGTAACTGTTAAATTTACTTGACAAACCACTTTTAAAAATATTAAGTATTAACAACAGCTGCATATATATATATATATATATATATATATATATATATATATATATATATATATATATATATATATATATATATATATATGTATATATATATCCTGCTTACCTTTTCATGGATAACTTCAGCAGATACAAGACAGCTGTCTTCTGATATACATCAAGCGGCTCTTTTGAATTAAGCAGAGAAAGCTAAAAGCAGAAAAAGAACAGGGAGTTCAGTGTGTATTATAAAAAAATATAGATGAAGAACTTACTTGTAATATATTGAATTATTATCTAAAATTTGACACAGCAGATTGTCAAAAATTCATTTGGCATAAGAATGTGATTCCCTTTTCTAAATAACCTTGATATCATGCTCCCATGGATCTAGACACTTACTATGGTACCTTTTAAGCACCAAACAAATAAGCATTGCCTCCACTAGAGCTGTACTGGTATCGCCTTTGCTGATTGTGCCAAAACTGCGTAAAGCTACATCATAGATTATTAAATGTGGTAAAACATAGAAAGCAGTCTGGAAAATGAAATTCAGAGTGCAAGAATAAGTTGCATGCAACCCATGCCAAGCTCCCAAATCATGTCTTTTTTCAAAAATTCCAATCAATAAATTCCATGTTAATGTGACTTTATTATAAAAACTCTTGTCAAGCCTTGTTATTTGTTAACTTAACACACCAGAGCTGCACAGCATTCAGTGTCTGTTTGCGTTCCACCCTTTGCAAGAATCTCATCAGTAGTGGCTCCAACTATAGCAAGAATCTATAACAAATCAACAGCTGGAATGTACAGAAATATATAGCTGTAAAAAAATACATCTGATATCATAATACATCGATGTTACGGTTACCAACGTAATCATAATTTTATACAGTGCCTATTCAAGATAATCTCTTCAGTCATTCCTGACCTGACAACACAAAACAAGAATTTATCATCAAACGTGCCACAACCATCTGGGAAATATTGTCCTTCTGATAAGCTATTCCAAGAGTGAATCAAGTATTAAGTTGTACATAATTAATAAGAAATCTCAGCTTCACATAAACACTACATCAGACAATTCAGTTTGCTAAAATATGCACCAACCAGGTTGGTATTGACCAACTCCAGTCTCAGGTTTGAGTCAGATGAATGACAGGTCTGCCAATCTTTTTGGAAGGTAGCCTCCATTATGTCTAGACCTGGAAGCAGTTGCTTTTGTATACCGAGTTTGAGTACAATGTTCCAATGATGCTGAGTTCTGCAGTTTAAACACCAGACATCCTCTAAACACTCAACAACCGAGACATCCAAACTAACCTAATCAAATTGGGACAAATAGACTGTGACGGCTTCAATAGGCCTGCACAATCCAGCTTAATAATTGTCATTCCTCAACATGAGACTGGAAAACATCACGTTAGCACATCGAACTTTGGCAACGAAGTCTTCAATCCTAGAAACGCAATTCCCCAGGTATTTAACACCTGAGCTGCATTGGTTTCCGAATCACTTTTAGCACATGCTTGTCGTTAAGTGCTACAGACTTTTATAGCTGTGAAATGGAAGGCAAATGAAACGGTAAATGAAACCTGTGTGTTAAGAGCTGATTGGGATGTTGAGATTCTGCCGATAACTCTCATGAAGGTCATATTGGAGCAGTTACTGGCAACAGTTGAGGCCACACTCTTGTATGACTTAACATCTTCCTCCATTTCACTAGCTTCATCTCTGAATTTCGAGTCATGCTGTGCAAGTTGTTTCTGTGTTAAGTTGCTGCTTCCAACTGCTGCAAATGAAAACAAGTTTTAGTTCTAAGACAATTTCACTCCATCATGTTAACTAGAAAGGGTTATACAACTTCATCTGAAAACTAGGATTTTGGAAACAAATTTTTACACTCCCATTATTCACCCTCACTTTTTTCATTCTCAACACCACACTAGATCAAGTTCGTTATTATTTTAAACTTCATTAGTTTAAAATGACATAAATACTATAAATAACTATTAAGTTTGTAAGGTAAAAGTGGCTATTCTGCAGGAGAGATTATAGTGTAGAATATGAGTGGTTACAATGTACTGTCAAAAGTAGGTACATCATACTGCATTCACTACAATTAAAGAGTTCTTAAAGAGACTTAAAGTTCTAAAATAAATTAAACTCTTCAAGTCTGCATTAACATCAATGTTAGTTTGCAATAACAAAGCAAAAAGCTTAATATGCAACAATCAATATGATACTAACAATGTTACAAAGTAAAATAAAGAGGTTCTGCAAAAAGTTTGGCAATATTGATAATGAAGTTATATAATAAATTTGCAATAACGCCGAGTTCATGATCACCAACAGAATATTCATGAAAATAGCATTATAAATATCTGTTGAATGGCATCATGGCATGGTCTTTGGGAGTTTCAGAGACTTTGTAGACAAGAATTTTCAGGACTGAATTTTAAAATATTAATTTAGTTTATGTATGCTAGTTATGCATGCTCATCTCATATTTTTGCAAATGCAGAAACCAGGACCAGAATGAAGTTGTTATCACAAGTAGTTTTGCATAGTTCTTCTGCGGCTGAAACATCGACCTTGCAATGCCCATAAAAGTTACTTCAGTGGCCGACAGTTTTTCGCATGTCTAAACTTTGTATGGGTTTTAATGAACGGTGCACTTACAGAAGACATTTGATTTCTGTTTAGCAGCTACTCTGTATTTGTTTACGCTCGGTTTGGAAACACAGCTGTGTCCTTTCTTCCATCGCGGTGGTTTATTTATTACGCCTTTGACGACAGTACTGTCCTTTGCCTGTTTTCCTTTCTTATACCCTTTGTGATTACCCATTTTAATGAAATCTAAATCAACTCGTAAGCGAATTCTTTAACCACGAGGCATTAAACTATACCGGAAATCGTAGTTTACATAAGAGGAAGTAGTCAAACTATGTCACATTTTGTAGCACATTAATTTAATGTAAGGTAATTACAAATGTATATCCTCAAAAATTACTCAGCGCCCCAAAAAAGCCACGTCAGGGAGACCAGCTAAAGCACCGGCGCTATTGCCAAGTCAAGCCTCTCGTTTCTTTCCAGTGCCAGGTTGAAATCCGGGTTCAAGCCGAAGAGACAGCATGGTGCTATGGTGAATCTGCATGTTAGTAGAACTTACACGTACATTAGTTCAAGGAATTCGTCAGATCTTCTACTTTCAAGTATTTTGTAATGTCGTTGCACTAGTGAAGAATTATAATTTGACTGACACACACTTATCGCTTTCATATACTTCGCATGTCGTCCAAAATCTAAGCGCAGGGCACTTGCTTATTCACGAGCGATTAACGTCAAGTAAGCTGACTTCCCAAATGGTAGTCAAAAGCAGGTCTCTAGAGGATTCAGATCAAGATTGGAGGCAAAGACCCTCATATGCGCTTTAATATTAGTAGCTAATCATGCGGATTACTGTACGTGGCAAATGTAAATATACGCGCTTTATATAGCAACTGTATTTCGGACTTTTTTCTGGACTCTGCTCATTTTCAATGATCGAATGAGATCCTTCACCAACTCTGCCCGTTTGAATTAGCGCCACACCCTATCACTATTCCCTTTTCAAACATAATGTTTGCAGAGAGTTATCAAGTCTTATAGAAGTCATCAGAACTGTCAAGCGCTATAGCATTCGAGTTCGTTCTCTGATATTATGCTATATAACGTTAATGCAGGAACCCGTATTTATATCGTTTAGCGGTAAAATTAAGTGTTGACATTTTGTAAGTATATGGCTAAAAGTCAGTTAACATACTGCTTATTATTGAAACTATGTTAATTAGCTACTAAATGCGTTGTCGTTAAGCGGGTGAACAGTGATTTTTCTTCAACATGTGGTTCAAATCAGAGATCCCTAACCGTCAACGCTCAATTGGAAATTATAGTATTAATTGTCAATTTCTACATCTTGTGTGGTGGTTGATTGTCTGTTGGAATAGTTTTCCCAGCGGGTAACCTTGACGGTTTCAATATCTGATGAATTGGCCGTCATAGTAGTAATGCTAATCAGATCATTACTTCTGAGAGTCCAGAGCATGATGATGCTTGATGATGGGGTTGTCATGACCGATAGCTTAGGCTTTCTCGGCTGATATAACGTGCATATGCGTTGAGGCAAGTCAGAATATGCCATTCGCACGACCTCAAAGGACCAAGTCAGTTTGACGTGGAAAGATGGACCACAGTGACCCTCATGTTATGTGCGACCCGGCATGGTGGGGCTTTGCAGGGCATTATGACGGCGCTCGACTGCAGTCCGTGATTAGAGATTGCAATTCCGGAAATTTCGGTCTTTCATAAATACCGAAATTCCGGAATTTTTCAAACACGAAATCCGAAATTTCGGAAGTGAAATTATGGGTTTAAATAGCAGTTATTGTTATTATTATTATTATCATAATTCATGGAACACAAGATTCAGAACTTCATTTTATTTACATAATTTATATATATAGGCCTTAGCAGCCTATATTTCATGTGAGGCACGACTTTGAATAATTACGCTATTAGATTTATGAACTGTGCGCAATAAAACTCAAGTATTTTTCTGTATTTCTACCGTTTTTTCCAGGAACGCTGCATAAAGCCCTCAGAACAACTAAAAAATGTGTAAAGTAACTCTGTACAAAGATAGGCTACAAGTGCCACGACAGAAAGGCTACTGATGAGGAGTCTGTTGGCAATATTTATTGATTGAACACCTATAGCAAGTAGCTAGACTATTATATGTTGAAGCTGATCATGCATTTTTTACTACCGTCGTTATCTGCTCCAGGTTGCGAACCACGCGGTCTCGGTGATGTAACCTTGGACTCGTTATGCTTCCATGCAGCGTTCATATTTTCAGAAGCATACCTAATGCATTATGGATTCATTAACACCATGGACTATATATCTCTGTTCTTTAAGTTTGTAACATTTTATCTATTTCTTTAACCATTGTCACTGAATACCTTGCGATACCTTCGACGCTACTTCCATGTGTAGTTTGGTATTATGTTAGTTAAGAAGACAAAATTAGTATATTAATTTATTGAGAATTTGTTTGAAATTGACAATAATGAGTGGGTCAATACGTTCACAATGATAATTTCGAAATTTTACCGAAAAATCCCGAAATTCCGGAAAAATGATTATGGTCTGGAATTGCAGTCTCTATCCATGATAGGCTGTATGATCTACAATATATTTCAGAAGATAACCCTGAAAGGAAACAATTATGTAGAAGGGTGGTTGAGAACCTCTTTGCAGCTGTTCTGCTTGATCAGGACCACATGTTGAACCCACTCCTTCGACCGCTTAAGCCACAGCCATTCTCCACAAAGCCGAAATTGCATGACGAAATGATCCCTGGGGCAGACAACCAAACGAGGAAAACGTTTTGACAAGAATGCTTTATGTTATTTAAATGTCTTGTAGGCGAAAGTGTAGTATAAGCAGTTGGTTGGAAGAAGGATTATACTGACTTGTTGAAAAACTTGAGAATCAATTTTCTACTGTGTTTGTTTTGCATCGTTATTGAAGCCGAAACCAAACCAGCAGCTGAGCAAAAACAAACTAGTCAGCAAGTGACTGTTTCTTATATAAACCCAAGCAGTAGCCTGAATTTTAATGTTTTGGAGATTACTTGTTATTTTTTCTTAACCAAACGACCACCAGCTTGCAGGCAATGCAGGGTGGCTCCTCCATGTCATATGAATAAAAATCTCACCAGATTTGATGATATTAGTCCTATTCAGGGGCTACACTTTCTGCTACCTGCAGCTTTAGGATAGTGTGTTGTTTCTGGTACATGTCATTTATTTTACTAGCACTTCAAGCCAGTTTTAGTTGTTTGTGAGGTACCCTTGTAGCGACATGGCTGCATTACAGCGCGATATGAATTGTCATTATTATTATCATTATTCTTATTTCCATTTAGTACTCTATTGCTGTTTGAGACTAACTTATATTATTTATTTCACTTTATGTTTCCTTGCTTGGCTTCAACACTCACTTCACTTTGCAACTATTTAGAGGGACTTTGTAAAATTTCATTTGTGTGTACTGATGAGTAATTCTCTTTAGTTGCTGTATATGGCATTGATGTTTCAGATTGATGGTTAGTGTTGTTGGCAATGGGGATTCAGGGTCTGCTTCCGTATCTTAAGAAGGCCTCACGTCAGGCGAGCATAAAGGAATTCAAGGGCTGCACGGTTGCCATTGACAGCTACTGTTGGCTTCACAGGGGAGCCTTTGCCTGTGCTGAAAAATTGGCACTCGGTGAAAAAACTGACCAGTACGTTTGACTAATATTTTTCTTAGTCATTCTATTCTGTAGCACTGTTTGAATAACTTCTGTAGCACTGTTATCATAATGCACAAGATGTCAATCGATAGTCATTTTATATAAAATTTATGCTAGTTACACAGATACATGTCAATACAGTGTATTGAAAAATTCTTCCTCGATGGGAGCGATTATCATGACAGCAGCCCATCGAGTGTTTCCTATTGGCTACAAAGCTGTACAGAGCATTGTTATTTTTGCATGTTGTAGAATTTTATGCTTTTATTCAGCTGTACATGAATGCAAGCACATTGGCAGTTTTATATCTTACCCATCCAATATGGGAATTGTAGTATTGACAATACTTTACAGATTCAAACTTAATGGCCATTTTTATGTATTGCTTGTTTCAGATATGTTTTCTACTGCATGAAGTACATAAACAATCTTCTTTCATTTGGTATTCGACCGATTATGGTTTTTGATGGCTGTCGACTGCCTTCTAAGAAGGAGGTGGAGAGAACAAGACGAGAGTGAGTTCATATTTAACTTAATCTTACAGATGTAATGTATTATTACAGAACACTTATGTAGTATGTCTTAAGAGGCTCTCTATCTGCAGATAACCATAATCAAGATCATTGAACTCTATGCTCTGGGCGTCCTCTTCCAGGCTGCAGGCTGATCCATCTATACTGACCCAGTACACTTTATTTCAAACTTCTGTTAGGCACCCTTGAAGCTTTGTAATTTTTATTATTACTTTTAATCAAATGTTTACCGGAATATGAATTTGCAGTTTTGATTTATTTTCTTTTTTATAATTTTTCATTTTGATTTATTTTTATATATATAGTAGTAATAAGTTTTAAATCTTAAAACAAATCTCAGGATACTTCGCAAAAAACTTTAATTTGAAGTTGCCAATGAGCATGTTTTTCTCTTGTGCTGCAGAAATGTGTGATGTGAGTTTTTGTACTGAGATTGTATTTTATTTCCTGGTAGGTGTTTTTGTTGTGTTTATATATTGTAATGATTGACTGTGTGAAATTTGCATGTAAAACCAGTAATTGTGGTGAATATCATATGCTTATAGACGAAGAGATATGAATCGAAAGAAGGCGGCTCAACTTCTGAGAGAAGGAAAGCGAAGTGAGGCCAGAGATTGCCTTGCCCAGTGTATCGACATTACTCCTCACATGGCCCTTGAGTTAATGAATGTAAGCTGATGAAGTTGGAACTTTTCTTTTCCAACCTAATATTTGTCTGAAACTTTATTGTGTGTGTGTGTGTGTGTGTGTGTCCAATTTTGTCATGATTTACAGATGAAATGTATTGATGGATACAACTGGCTTAAAGTTGAAAATGCCCTGTATGATAGTTCAAAGCCTAGCAATGTGAAACAGTATGAACCATACAGAGAGCTGAAGAGGTGCAATACGTTTCAGTCCCAAGTGGAAATTTTGAATGTAGTTGATCCAGCATAGGTGGATGTGCTGTTGGTTTTAAAGATTTTGTCTTTAGAATTGTTAATTACTTATTGTTATGTTGTTTATATGTGCTGAAAGTCTATCTGTAGTGAAAGAAATTGATAGTTATTGCTTAGTTCGTAGTACAGTGCAAGTTCTTCAGAATGTTACATACTTTGTAGCTGCTACTTTTTTGACACGTCTGTCTTTGGATGATAGGCTTGCCGTGAGAAGAGTGTTGACTGTATTGTTGCTCCATATGAGGCAGATGCTCAGTTGGCTTACCTCAACAAGATTGGTTTGGCTCAAGTTATTATTACTGAAGACTCCGATCTCCTGCTCTTTGGCTGTGATAAGGCAAGTACATAGCATGTTCTGTTAGGAAAAATGTTTTGGGAAGTGAGTTTTGTAATACCTCATTGGCTCCTTAGCTTATTGTGGTTGTGGACTATCAGGTATAAACTACCTTGATTACAATTACCATGTTGTCCACTCAATTCAAAGTGTTAGCCATGTACTTCCATGAAACACTGGAAATCTTTGCTGTAAGGATTTGGACAGAGGTGCAGTTTTTAACTTTGTGCAGAAGTCCCATATTGCAATCCATCCCAATACAGAAGTTTTATTTTAATACAGTTTGCCATGTGCATTCATCCTAACACAAGTGAAATCTTGTATACTCTACACTGTAGCTTAACCTCAATAGAAACTTCTCATCAGGTTTTCAATCACTTGAAGAACAATCAAGGTGATTAGATTGCTTCTAATTTGAAATGGAAGATTTCAAGAAAACAGGACCAACAGCAGCAAAACTTCTGGGCCCACGTGTATGGCGGATTTTAAAACGGTCGTAACGTTAGTCCAGTTTTGGGCCCAAAGACGGACTTCGTAGGCCGATTTTTGAGACTACTGGAAAATGGCATGTATGAACGATCTGTTGGTCCCAAACTTGCTAGTCAGAGACTTGGATGGGTGTGGGAAAACCCAGCATCAATGGCTCGCACGATTATGGTTAGTTGCGCATGCGCAAACTATTTATAGGCTTTTTTGGACTTGATCTGGCAAAGAAATTTATGCGGTGATGCGATATATACACAAGTGTTAAAACTCCCGATTAAACGAAGATCACCGTTATAATTATCATTTTGTTACGGCAAAAACATAGAAAATAATTCGACAATAGCAGAGTGAACATTGATCTCTCTTAAACCCTCCTTGAAGTCTGAAACTTCGACGAAGTGGACCAATCGAGACGGCGGCCGCCATTTTACTTCACTAAGCCCGACTAGTAGATTTACGCCTGCCTGCCAGGTGGACTAGCGCTAGTTGGGTTTTAGAGGACTTGGGTGTCTCCAAGAATCCCCATACATGCTGATCTAGTTCTCTAGTCGGGTTAACAGCGAAAACTGGTCCGGACTTGAACTTAGGCCCGTTTTCAAAGGCTTCATACACGTGGGCCCTGTTGACAAGGACACCAACCATGTGCAGCCAATAGCAGGAACCTGCAACCAGTAGTAGATGAAGCCAAGATATGCTGGTATCCTAAATAGGGTGTAGTTCCCAATTGGCAATTTTGCCTGAGAGTTAGAATCTTAGTTTTATGTGGACACAGAGCTAGAGTGAGCTGTTTGATGACAGTATTTGATACAGATGCCACATAATGACCATGTATTGTTATCTTGACTTAATTTGAATTTACATTGGTAGTTCATAAGGAAGCCATGATCTGGACTGATGTTTGTAGTAGAAACACTTTATTTCCGGCGATATATTTTTTATAGTTATTTGGAGAAATTCTTTTTAAAATGTGCATATATGTAAATTGTTTTCTTGTCAATCTCTGCTTCTGGATAATTGTAGCACTTTTATGGCAGCGGTGCAAAATTATCAGCCAGTTCACAGAATTATCATGATTTACATGTTGATATGTTTCAGATAATGTTTAAGATGGATATTGCTGGAAATGGGATTCTGATAGAGAAGAACGATCTGAATAATGCCCTTCAGCTTCCACCGGACATCTTTACGTTTGACAAGTTTCGCTACATCTGCATCCTGTCTGGCTGTGACTACCTATCCAATCTGCCAGGCATCGGTCTTGCTAAGGCGTCAAAGTTGTTCCGACTCAGTCGTCAGAATGACATGAGTCAGGTGATGTCAAGTGTCCTCTGTTTGTGTACTAGGTTCTAAACTGTTGCGTTCAATCATGGGCATTTTTATTGCGTCCTTCAAGGAACCTGAGCCTACTCAGGAGAACTCCTAGTTATGCAGCTCCAACAGGAACTATTATCAACTACATCATGTGGAAGTGGAACTTTGAATGAATCTGTTCTACTTAAACATCTATTCTGTTGGGAGTAAAAATAATTGTTATTTGAGCATACAATTAGTACTGTAAACTTTTAAAATGCTGCAGTTTCGTTTGAATGAAGGAATATGGTCCTGACTGGTTCTGTCAGAACTGTTCTAAGTGCACAGAATGGAAATGTTGCAATCAGTTCTAATAGAATGGTACAATTTGTTGGATGATACTAATTTTTGAGCCATTCTGTTGAAATGGTGTTAATGAAATACAACTGATTCTGTGTAGCTGGGTCATTGACCTCCAACAGGTGGTATGGAAATCATGCTTTTCGGAAATCACTGTCGTCTTTTGTGGTAAAAAGCTAACCATGTGAAGCATTTTTATTGTTTCAAAGGCCTTTTGCTGTTAGAAGGTCTCTGCATCATAGCTAAGTTGATGCAGTTCCTCTTTAACATATGCAAGACTTGTGTACTTATTAATGCTTCTGAAATTGGTTTGCTATGAACTGCACAATGTTAATTAACCATGGTGCATTGCATTTACATGCAGGAGACCAGAATGCTTTTGTGGCAAGAGTAAAAAATACTGTTGTCAGATATGGATGCCTTTTCATACACTAATGGCTTTACGGTCTAGAAAACTGCTGCTTTTAGGTTATTCGCAAGATTCCATCCGTTTTGAGAATGTCCAACTTGGTCGTGCCAGAAGACTATGTGGACCGCTTCTTTAGAGCAGATAACACATTCCTCTACCAGCTTGTCTTTGATCCATTGAAAAGAAGGTTGCTGCCTCTGAATCCTTATCCAGATGACCTGGATCCAAAGGATCTGGACTATGCAGGACCGTATCCTTTGTCTTTCGTGCAAGCAAGTTTCATTCTCGAGTATTATGCACTTTGTGGGGAAGTGCTGTTGTTTAATGGGATTGTTTGGCGGATATAGCATCGTCCTATGCTTATTATAGGTTTTCTGTTTGAACCGACCTGTTCTAGTTTTAGGTAGCTGTTGGAAAAAGCCCTGATGTAGTGTAGAATGTAAGTGTTGTGCTGAATAGAACTGTTGTATTTTCATATGGCTTGTCTGACAAGAAGACTTTAAGTTTAGTGTAAATGCTCTGTGGGAGTTGGACTAAATTGTTCTTATTGATGTGCTTTAAAGTGTCTTACTTGAACTGTTTCTGGTGAAACCACCTGATTGTCCCTTAGCAATTTCTACCAGGTATATGAGTGACGAGGCGGCTCTTCAGATCGCTTTGGGAAACACTAACGTCAATACGGGCGAAAGAATCGCAAACTTTGATCCAGATGTGTTCAGGGTAAGATTTGTCACTTAGTCATCGTTCAGCGTCATCTAATCTTACGACATCTTTAGAACAATTGTAGTAGCGACTGACCATTACACCTAATTATTAAAATCGAGTGCTGATCAGAATCCTTTGTTGGTCTAATAAGAGCCAATTCTCTAAGAAGAAATTGGATGCATGTATTGTATGTATGCCTTTTAAAACCTTTCAAAATTTCTATTATTAAAAATAGAATCAGCGGCCAGTATAGAGAAATTTGCCCTCCTCTTAGTCAAATACGATATATGGGAGACTGGCTACTTTATATGTCTTAATTAGGAGATTCTCCAGAGAATAGTTTTTATGTCATTTTTATGTTCATGTTTTTGCTTAAGATGAAGGACATGTTTATTTTTGTAGTTTTTTACATACTTAACGGTTATGGGTAAGTGCGTGAATTTATTTTAAGAAAATGAGATGGGATGTTTGCATAGGGTAAGACAAGCAGTTGGAGCCAGAATGCAGCTGAAAATCATGCGAAGAGCATCTGGAACACAGCGCTGGACCCTTGTGCATTTCGTAGTAATAAGACTGCTCCAGAGGTCAAGGCCATGGACCGACCAAGTACTAAGGGCATGGAAGTGATTATCAAAGGACCTGTACTCAAGGACAGGGCTAACACTGCAGCACTTAAGCGAGCGAGGCAAGGTATGTGTGTATGCACTGCATATGTGTGTGAATGTATGTATGCTTATAATGATCTAGACATTTTGTCTAGCCTGTGCCATTGACAGAATTTTCTTGAATTAAAACAAATGCACACTGCCCAATAAAATATAGGATATATGAAGCATACATTTATATGAAATGTATACTTATACATGTTTGCATGAATATGTACATACAGATATGTATGTTCAAATAATACGTAAAGTGACACTTAAATGTTGAACGACAATGATCACATAGAGTAGACCCATGCATCATTCTACTTGAAGTTATATCAGCGTGCAGGTACTGTCAAATGTTGAACGACAATGATCATGTAGAGTTGTAGACTCATGTATGGCATAGTTATGCATGTGTATGTTTATGTGTATATGCGATGCATGTATAGGCTAATAATGTGTGTTTGCATGCACCCGCCATAGTAGTAACTGAGACGTAGCAGCACAGATTGTCAGCTGTGTACCTATATATATATAACTGAAGGACACGCTATTGCTTCTTTGCCCACGACATAATCAACGCGTTAACTCCTCATATTCAATGAATTTGAACATTAAGTACCTCATAAAAGGTACCTAATGTTCAAATTCATTTACGTTTTTCACAAGTGATTAATTATTGTTGTGTTTTTAATGAATGAGTCCATGTTGTTTAATTACAACATCATTAACAGTGCTTCTAGCATGCTGCGGTTGATTCGTAAACACTTTCAAGTGTTGTGTTTTTAATTATAATAAATTGATATCAAAATTGTGTCTACCAGTATTACCAGTATTAGTACTAATACCAGTATTAGTTTTATCAACATTACTCACAGTATTGCAAATAGTGTTAATGGAACTGTTACTTCATTATTCAAAAGTTACTGACATTTGTATAAGTTTTTGGGGAGTGGCATTTATGTGTGAGGATGGCTGATGAATATATTTTTCCTTTTTAGTTGCTGAAGAGGAGGATGGGGTCGAATTGACAAACCAAGATCTTGTGAAAATGTACTCGGAATTAGATGAAAGCCTCGAACCGTTGATGCCCTTTAGCAATAACAACAGTTCCTTCACAGCCAATAATCAAAGCAGCCCCTCAAAGAAACGTTCTAGACTGTCTGGACTTGAATTGGCAGCAGACGAAGCGACTCCGACAAGGAACAGCCGTGAAATGATGACAAGCAACAACGCGTTGAACGTTACAGCAGATCCCACAAACTGTGATGTTCATGTGTCACCAGTTAAAGGATGTCTACCAGGCAAAGAGAATAGCCCAGAGCCTTATGAGAAAGTGGTGCAGTGTCATAATCAGGACCAGCCAAAACGAAAGAATGCATTTGCTCTGGATGGAAAAGTGACAAAAGAGCCAAAATTTTCTTTGAACTCATCTGGTTTAGATGCATCTGTTGCGAATGTTGAAGGAAAAGATATGTCGGGACAACCTCCAGCTAAGGAAAAACGATGGAATGTCTTCGCCGTAGATGAAAAGGATTCGAAGGAAATTAGATTTTCTCTTAACTCGTCTAAACTTAGTACAACCCTAGAAGAAAGCCCAGAGTCAGAAATGAGAAAAGCTTCTAGTCCTTTGCAGTTTAAGTCAAAGCAAAGAAATCTCTTTGCCCTGGATGAAGACGTTCAAAAAGAGCCAAGTTTTTCTCTAAATGCATCAAAACACGACGCTGCTGTGGAGAGCAATGGTAAAGATGTGTTCAGTCCTTCACAAGTTCAGACAAAGCGAAGGAATGTCTTCGCAGTGGATGGAAAAGCTCCAAGAGAATCAAAGTTTTCTCTGAACTCTTCAAAACTGGAGAATACTGCTGTCAATGTCAAGAGCAGGTAATAAAATGATTATGATTTACTCTGAAATCCAGCAGTTTGGGTACACCAAAAGTTACATGTAACAGAGATTCTCATTGAAATGTGGCTGCTTTATGAATTCCACAGATCATTTTGACCATATCATGGCATTACCTCATTAAGGATTTTGTACGTTTAAAAGGTATCTTGTTCGCAAGGCACTTAATATGGAACCCAAGTTCAGTAAGTTGGTGCTAAATAACATGTATGGTACAGTACATTACATTCTAGAATGTTGGATACTAATTAAAAACTTTTTATCTGCATTATACAATACAGTTAGAGACAGCACATTGTAATCATAGATGCTGCAAATTTATGCTGAGCAATATTATAAGTTTGGGGATCACTTTCCAAATAGTAATGGCAATAACGAGGATGCATGTATTGCTTGCTAACATTTTGGGTCATGTTTAGGTTTTTTACTTTGTCATCGCCAAGCCGTGAAACAAAGTTCTTCCAGCAGCTGAAAAGAGAACATGGTGGCAGCAACAATAGGTCTTCTTCACCTCAGGAAAATTTGGCCAACCAGAGTGATGAGGAGCAAGGGAATATGGAAGATGATGAAGCAGAGGAGGAGGAGGAGGAAGTTATTAAGGTCAAGTCAGAGAAGAAACCAAGTGAATTCATTCCAAGCACAGGAGGCAGGTCTTGTTTCAGAATACAGTCAATTTAATCATGGATGCAGTGACATTCTTGGTATGATGGCCAGAACTAATTTGTCGGGTTAATTGGATTGATAGATGGACAATTGTATGTAAGGAAGATTAATTGGATGTATGTAACATTTCATCAGGTTGAGTGAACTTTAATACCTTAACTATGAGCTGCAAATCTTTTGTGGTTGCTTATATCACACTCCGTACATTGTTGTGAATGCATAGTATTTTTAGGTGAATTTGTGAATGGATGGAATGACGGACAGATGAATTGATGTTGGGTTCGTGTGTTACTTTACTTAGATTACTTGTCGTCATCTGAACCCCGGACATCCGATTCACATAAAAACTTCAAATGTTCACAGTTGTCAATGTTCAAAAGCCAATTTGACAGCAGAAAGACGACTAATCCGCTAACCAATGCAAAGGCCAATCTTCCATTTAAGTCAGTGGCCATTGCGTCTGGCATTTCTGAGCTTGAGACTCGTCGTTCTGTTCCTTCTCGGTGCTCAAAAGGAGAGCCATCAAAGGAAGACTTGGATTGTCTTTCAGAAGACCCGTTTGACAAGTCTAGCAGTCATATTGTAAGTACAAATAGGTCAGCAACTGAAAAACTGAATTGTTTGCCGGTAAATGAAAGCTTTTCAGAGACAAAGTGTGCCTCAGGTAAAAGGTTTTCCCTAGACTGTGAGCGTATTCGGCCTAATGAAAAAGAAGCACCTAATGGAGTTAGAGACGGTTCATTGTCGCGAAGGCCATCACTGGATAGCAAAACGAGAGAAATGTCTGAAAGTCCTACAGGAAAGTCATCCATATTGTCGGAGAGTCCTACAGGAAAGTTGTCCACAGGCACAAAAGGTAAAATCAAACACGATTCTCCCTTGTATTCACCAAAGATAATTAGTTGTTTTTAAGTAACTCTTCGTTCATTCATTTCATTTTTCCGAAATTTGATACTGCCCTTCTTCCAACATCTTTTTGCTCAGAAGTGCATGCAAACGCCTTGATGGCACAATTGCAGTTGTACTGCAGAGCAATGGTGCGCAAAAGACTTAATCAAGGTCCCTACACAGTGACGCCCCAGACGAGGCTCAAACCTGCTCGCTCAGCACACACTGAACGTTACAGGCTGACCACTCTAACCAATTGGCCACTGTGCCACAACTCTTATTTGTCATACATTCTATGTTACTTAAGCTTTTTTGTAATTGTTATTTTCATTGGACACTCACACATTAGGTTCAAGTGAAGGCTTTCAAGTTCATATATAATAATATTCATAATATATTGCTGGTTCATGCATGTAATGTATATTGTATATATTCAACATCATTCATATTCTTGTTCTGCATCTCTAGGGGAACTTTTAGTTCACTTTGTGTGCACTTGAATGACATGTGTTGCCTTTCCAGTGGTTGGGCTACCATATGGAATAACCTTCCTTTAGACCTTTTTAACTGGAGACAAGCATCTGAAAACTGTTCTTTATCGCCCAGGTTGGCCTGGGATTGCTTGGAGGGGCAGTACATAAGTTCCTAGTGAGTGCATGAATATTGAATATAGTTTGAATTTCTTTTTGAAGTTTTAGCAGGCTGCCTGAAATTGCTTTAAGGGCTGAAGTTTGATTAATTAACTCTTTCTTAACACAGTTTCTTTCTGTTTAACAATTTTACTTATTTAAAAGTGATTGACACAAGAAACAATCAGTAAAAGCTTGAGAGACCTGAATTGAAACACTTGAAAGGTGCAACATAAATGTCCAGATATCTACCAGGTACATACATGTATGACTGTATGTACTGGTGTGTATATGTGTACAAAGTACAAGCTCATGCATACAAGTATATTTCAATTTACAAGTTGAACTTTCAAAGGTTTTTGTTATTTCAAGGCTTGCTCTTGAAAGGATGTAGAACATCCGGATTACTGAAGACAAAGACGAAAGGTTGCAGGAGTGCGGCTGCGGAAGGGTGTAAACAGTCTGCCATATCTCAGTACTTCAATACTAGCTTCGCCTTAAATAAAAAGTAATTTCAGTTTTTTTTCTGACTTTCAGTCACTTATGAGCAATGGAAACTGCTGCTATAATGCTAATTTCATGGGTTACAATTAATATTCTGTGTGAAGGAAGATTTGCTTGGTGGTCCCTTGGTTTTGTTGGTACTGCCTTTGCAAAGTCAAAGGTAATGTGCTTGGGTGGGTCACCATCTGTGGACTATCATAGAACTAGGTGCCCGCTCAGTCCGGTATCCTAAATTATTTGGTAAATGAAAGTTGGGTGGTTAAAACAAGTTTCCTGTCATTGGGTTGCTGTGTAGATACTTCTCTTCTCATTACTATGCTTCTAATGAGTTTCTGTTTGTAAAAAGTTCATTTTCAGCTAATAAAGAACTTTCTTACCTTTTACCTTGGATAGGTATTAGAATAGTATTGAACAAGAAAGCTGACAGCACTTCCAAAATGCATCGGTTAGTTACTAGTTAATAATGCACTCGTAAACGTTTTCTGACACTTTTTCCTATTTGTAACACTTACTTAAAATGTTAATGGATTGAATAGATAGGGGGGCATTTGGCAGCTGGAATGTGTGTTGCGGCAGCTGCTAGATTTATTTGTAGCATTTCAAAATTTGCTCATACTTTGAATTTATGTCACATACTTCATTGGCTGCCTATATCGTAGCATATTGAATTTGATATTTTGGTTTAGTGATGCCAGTTGGAGAGTACCCTTGTGAGTCCTTCAGGTACAACTGTGTAGCTGTCAATAATAGATATTAACCCTAAAAAAATATCAGCTTTGTCACTGATGGATAGTAAAACTAAATAAAAGTGATACTGACAATTGTGTTAATGGATATACAACATACTACATAAATACAAGCAACATCTATGGTGCAATACAGTTATGATGCTCAGTAATTTAACAGTTATTTTGTAACTAACCATCACTTCATCACTTCAAGGTTAGATTAAATTTAAAAGCTAATAACTGATTTGTTTTTTTTTTAGATCTGTTGCCAAGATTGCACCATTTGTGAGAAGTCCTGTTTGACAGTCTGCAACAAGTTTATGTATAGAAGAAAACAACAGCAAATCCATTCTTGGATAGTTTAACAGACTTGTGTATGTCCACCCATGTAAATGTAATGATTTGATTGTTCGAGGCTTTGGAGTTTGTTGATTTAGCTATGGTCATATTTAAAAGTCTTCCTTGCTTAGTCAAACAGTGGACTCCTGAAATAAGAAGAGTTTGTACTGGTTTATAATTAACAACTTGAAGCATTGTATTTTAGACACTCTGGTTCAAAGCAAATTTGATCCAGTTCCTTTTAATGTTGTGGAAGACTGATAAACTTTACACAACATTCATTAATCACAAAGTAGACATTGTTGTGTATAGTGTTAGCAAATTCACATGTAAACAAGTCTTTAAATATTGCATGTTTGTTACTATCACACTGCAATCAGAATGCGATTTAAAAATTAATGAGAGTAAATCTGCTCCAAACTGGTTTTGAGTCTAAAGATACACTTTGCAAGATATTTAATACCATTGCCTATATTCCTTCCCTGCTTATTTTCAACAGTTAAATATTCTTTCGTTAATGCCTAGATGTTACTAATTTTTTAACTGCTCCTTAGAAATGGATTAAGTCATCTTAATAGTGTACTAAAAGCGAATGAATCTTTAAAGTCCAAATATCAGAGCACTGATTGTGCTGGAATTGCAGATAATTAGGAGAAAAAATCCATGCTTTTCCATAGACATTAGATGGTAAAAATTAAGAAGTGGGTCATTAAGAAGTAGATCTACATGCTGCTAAATGTCTATAAGAACAGAATATTCACCAGTAGGCAAAAGACAGCACAGAAAACTATAAGATCCACCAGTGGTGGGCCCACAGACACATGTAGAACCTAAACAACAGATCCCATCCATCCCATCAAAAGTTGACAGCACCATGTTCAGATTCTCCATTGCCTTGTAACATTTGTTTACATCCACGGCATATGATAATGCAGGTCCTTATTGGTGTAAGATGACACATTTTGACTATAGATCCCTCTCAAGGAACTTTAAGAATGCACAAAGAACAGGTATTTGTCATCTAGTTGGTAGATAAAATGCCAGTCGCATCGGTCAAATCACTCAACAGAATGCCATTTTTTATAACAAAGAAAGTGCAATATAAATATGCAAAGTACTTATTTTGACCTATTTTATGCTGACCCACATCTGAGTGTGTTTTGCACAAAATCTCTAGTGACGCTTTGAGAGTTTTCTGAGGCACAGTCACTTCTGTACATCCATCTCTCTTGGTATGAGTCAGTAAAGCAGTTAATTGGGTGGATTACCAATTGAAATGTGCCCAAGTCTGTGATCCTGATTACTTTAGTGAGCTCCCTTCGACCTACACTATATCAATGTCTCATCAAATTATTACTAAATTTTCTCTAAAACATTATGCATAATATATGGCATATCATTGAAACTCAAAGCAGATAACTTAATTTATTAAACATGTATGCATGGGTATGAAAATATTGTATTAAGCTACAACTATGATAACACTATAAAGACATAAGACAATGCTGCTTGTGAATGTAGCTGACTGAATCACTGGAATATCCTTAAAGTTTAAAAAATGTATCCCTACATTTAAAAGACATCAGTCGTGTTTAAAAGTTCAAACAGTAGTGTAGGGTAATTCAATAAAATTTCCTTGTTCCCATGGCATGTTACCTGAGATAGTTCTTGGCTCACGAACTCTTATTGTAGAGTTCATTTGTGATCGTGCTGGTGGGGTTGTGGTACGTCCCAGCGTTCGTGTTGCACTCCTTCCTTGGCGTGCTTTATGCGCACGTGCACAGCAGAGAACTTCTCCATTTTTGGTGGAACTGGGCAGAGGTGGTAAACGACTTCATCGCCTTCCTTCAGCACAAAGTCTCCATCTATGCTACAAGATATTCAATTACCATTAAGTTAAGTTGTGTAATTAATCTAATGATTTGTAGTCTCGTTAACATACAGCACAGCACAGTAATTGATGATCACTTCAGATGAAACCATCGTCAAATATTGGAAGTCCTAAATCAACATTCACCAGTGAGGCAAACCACAATTCAGGCTATGGTATGTAATGATAGACCTATATGATGGACTTGTTCAAGCTCCCAGATCTCATGGTAGGCTCATATATGCATTTGCTATAAAGTCAGCCACACTAAACCAAATGGCTATCACAGTGTACAAAAATATACAGATAAATCAATCTTTTTATGCATATTCAGCTGCAATCTTAACAGCTGACTGGTCAGAAGAAATTTCCTTCATGTGAGTAACCTCTCTCTTTGATACGTGCTACATTAATGCAAAATTAAAACTATGCATAAGTATGTATCTGAACACCTTTCTAAAGTGCTGATTATGCTGATTAAACATTTTAAAGCCAAAAGAAGCCACTTCAATGACGAGATGCAGATTTCCCAGCCACTTTTAGTACATGCTTGTTGTTAAAATGTAATCATCATACAGACAATTCTTTCTATTTAGACATACTCAGAAATGTGTAGAAAAATTGGCTCTGTTCCATCTGCTGGCTGGATGAAACCGTGACCTTTCTCACGACAAAATGTCTTCACAGTACCGATATGAGATGGCCCAGCACGCGCTCTCTGTGTCCTAGGATCAAGCACCAACAGCACATGAATTTCGATTTAGATGCACTGGAGGAATTAAGGGATGCGACATCGGAAGAAAGAAATGGAGAAGCTTAATCATGAAGGTCGCTAGAGTTCAACGAACTGACAGCACAAGGTAACAAGGTATAGCTACTTTGCCACAATAGATGAAGATTAGACTAGAAATGAACCTAGCTTTTATTTCTTGCTGAGTCTGAGTTTTACAAGTTGAATTTTGCTAAGTCCGAGTCGAGTTTGGAATATTTAAAAAGTCTCATTCTCATGATTTATAGTTTGGCTCTTTGCACAACTTTTATGATTTCTTTAGTTTTGTCTTAGTTTACATTAAGAAGTAGTAACTAGTGAGTAATAATAGTAGCAGTATTTGTGTTGTTAGTTAGGTCGAATGTCGTTCTGTAAATAACAGCATTTGTGTTTTCAGTTAGGTCGATTGTCGTTTTATAAATCACATACATGGAAAGTCATTTTCCTAAATCATTCTCCCTCTTCAAAACCTTTTTCTACTCTCTGGGTCTTTGCACTGGAAGAGCCACTAAATGGACACTGCTTTGAGTGGTACTAAATAAATTAGAAAATACAATGAATCACAGAACTTGCCACAACAATACCTCTGAGTGGCAATTTTAAGTAACTGTTAAATAGCACCCTAGACTGTTAACACAATTTGCAATATGACAATACCATTAGACTTTTAAATGAGATTGCATTTAGTTTTCACATCATACTTGAGTGCTGCAGGAAGCATCATTGTATTTCTATGGCTCAACTATGTTAAACCTCAAACATTAAAGCTCAAAACTTCCTTACTGCATATAATGAAAACATAAACAATTTACTTTACATACAATTTTGCTTCAAACTAAATACAAGTACAAGTTGGGAATAAATTATAAATCAGATTTTCCCTCTTAAGCATACAAGTCAAAACAAAATCAATTTGAAGCAGTCCTAAGTAAGGCTCACATCGAGTCTGTTCTTGTACGTCGTGTTGGTAATGGACTTGGCACAAGGAAGTTAGGACCCCTGGGTGACCTTGCAGGTGACACAGATGGTTCCATCTTGTTTCCTCCTTCACTCATGGTGGCTGATCAGAAAAACCGAAACTAGCACAAAATACAAAATTAGTTTTTATATTGCAGAGATTTTTTTAATGTTACATCACTGTACAGAATATAGTGTCATAGGTGATAGCTGCTTTCAGACATTTGCATTTTAATGCAGATATAAATGTGTGACAAAAGCTTCCTAATGGCCTAAGTTGCCAATGATTAAGTAATGTGACACCAAACTTTCAATACAGATGCAAAGGTGATAGCTGCTTTCAGCAGTGGCGTAGCAATCGGTTGTGCAGACTGTGCAGTGCACAGGGGCCCCCGACGGTCAGAGGGCCCCTGACAGCGAGTAGAGGTTTTTTACTTTCGAAATATTCAGAATGTAATGAAAAAAAATTGACAATAATTGACAATGCCATCGAATGACACTTAAAATTATTATTAATTAGTAATATCAGTTATTATATAACAGGGGGTGCGAAACTGCGGCCTGACACAGTTTAACTGTGAAGTATGTAAATATCGCAAAAATGCCCAGCATTTTTTGTTTGAAATCGAAGGTGGTTTCCAGGGGCCCACCACCGAAGCTCTGCACAAGGGCCCCCAAAAGCCTTGCTACGCCACTGGCTTTCAGACATTTGTATTTTAATGCAGATATAAGTGTGGGTATCTTACTTATACAGCATTAAAAACAAGCAGTGCCCAGATACAGAAATGGACAGCACAAGATTCATTATGAATATTCTGAACAAACACTACAGCCATCATGAGCCATGAAAATATTCAGCATTTTACATATGGATAAATCTTCTGTAGCAGAAACTTTGTGGCCACAATATAAACAAAAATGTAACTTCTGCGGCCCGAAAATACATAAAATTTCACAGGTGAAGACATTGCAATCATTGGCCAATGTTCACTGTTTCACCTTGTGTCATCAGTTCTAGCGACCGTCATGGTAAACCTTCTCCATTGTCCTCTGTCTCTCACTGCCTCCATCAACTCCTCCAGACTCTCTTGTATTTCATCCATCCACATTCTTGGACACCCTCTTCTCCTCATGCCCTCACCACAGCCCAGCATTATCTCCATCCCATTGGCTCGCTTTTTAAGACACCTCATTTCTTTTGATTGAGTTGTGAGAGTCAGTTCTGGTCCTGGGGTCCATGGCTTTAGTCCTGTCAGGTTAGCAAATGTTGTGCGAGGGTAGGGTACGCGTCATGAGGGTCGTGATTAGGGTGATTCTTAAGCACATTCAAAAACCTTAGGCCGCAGGCGTAACTTTTCCGTGCGTTGCGTGACCGAAGTTTCGGCCGCAGAAACACCACGGTTCACACAATATATTATACTGACACTAAAAATGAGTGATGAAAACCTGTCAACAAATGAAATAACAGTATTCCCGCGACACTTAACATCAACTTAAACAAACATATTTACCTGGAAATATATTACTTTAACTGAGGTGACAAAAGCTTCCTAATGGCCTTAGTTGCCAATGATTAAGTAATGTGACACCAAACTTTCAATACACACGCCTTTGGGGCCTTTCTTATCTGACTTTTTGGCCACCGGAAACGAATTCAGATCCTTCCTCGCCGGCGATAATTTTAGCAAGTAAGTAAGTAAGGCTCAACATTTATACTATTGAGCTTTCATGATCATAATAAGATTGATTTTATATTGATATTAGATAAAAACCGATATCTAATACATTCTATGGATTCATAAATAGCATACGCCTGAAACTTTCTCTCTTGAATTCTCTAACGCACTTCACTCTATCACTTTTCCTTTTGACAAAATGCCCACTCTTGATATCCCAAATGAAATCCATTACTGCATAGGAGGCTTAATAATATCATCTTGAACGCTCACACCTGACTAAATCTAAAGGTCAGACTCCGTTTTATCTACCAATGGACATCCTCGATATGTCGTGTGCGCACCTAATAATATTGTGCCAAGGCCAAAGGTTTATACTCGATAGACCCTACAGATGCAATAAATCAACACGCAACACGCAATCGTGGTGTTAGTGAACTTATTGTATATCATTTTTAGATTTATATATGCGCATATCGCAGAATAACTATTCAGAGGCGCTTTTAGCACGGAGACCCCGATGGAAATTAAACACCCTTAAAGTGTGAGAACCCGCGGGGGGGAGAGAAAATTGTCATTAGTTTTGTCCTTGATTAGTCATGGATGAACGTCATTCCAGGTATACGTAATTTTTTATTCGGTGTGCAATTGTGCGAATGCTAAGAAACTGAAAAGCCTAAAAAATGTAAGAAGTCTTTAAAAAATCTTTAAAAAGTCTTTAAAAATCTACTTCGAAATAGCCTAGTTTTTCACGTCTGGATATGGCACATGCATAAAAATAGGCGCTATAACATTAATAAAAGAGCTCTAGGGTAAAGATCCCTTACACTAGATATCGTTGTACATATAAGAGCCAACGAGGATCCATAGCGCATGATAACATAGAAAGTCGGTGCCAAGTTGTAACTCTCCCTTGAACAGCGTATTTTGTCATAGTGGTAGCCATTTGGTGTCAGGTTTGCTTTAAAAATGTCGTCGTTGATCGTACAGAAGGCTTTAAAGATGTTTGAGCTTGATGAAGAACCGCAGGGTATTGTGATATTTTTGATATATTTGAGCGATATTAGAGGGATTACTGAAGGTAGTCGTTATCGATATCTTGATATATTTGCAGCGCCCAAACCTGTTTATAAAAATTACAACCTCAAATGTAGAAAATTTATGGTACCAGGTTTTTGTTCACTTATTCAGTTAGATTAATTGTGTTTGCAGCTAATTAGAATTGTGCTTTTAACGTTGTATGCTATAGTATGCACTCTGCAGTGCACACGACTATGAAATGTGGCAGGGAGACAGATGTATTGTTAATGGGATGATCTGGGTCGTTATTTTGTCACATGGAAATATGATTCCTGAATGTTTGAGACGATGCAATGCATGCAGCAAAAAGTGGAAACAAGTGAATTTCAATAGATGAATTGTTCCAAAACGATGGTCCAACCACTGAGAAGCTCAATGTGCATGTGTCGAAGTGTAAGAACATGAAACAGCGAGATCATATTACATCCATGACCGGTTGTGTGGAGACCGGAATGCACAGTTCATTGATGAATACATCCATGAGTTATTCATTCCCAGAACCAGTCATGGATTATCACACAATCATAAAGCACTTGTGCTTCTGCTCAGCAATTGGCAGCCAATATAGATTTTGCTGTATGTTATCCTATATATGTCCACTTTTGTGCAGGTAAAGTTGAAGAAAAAAAGAAACGAAAACAGAAAGGCACTAAACATAGGAATGAGAAAAAATTGAAGACTGGCAGTGCCTTTGGTAAATGTTTATACTGTAAACTTTACTTTTAATAACTTTTTAAACTGTTGTAATATTTTATGAATTTATCAATTTAAAAATGTGATGTGTCTTGTTTACACCTTATCTGTAAGTTATAGATTTCTTGTCGGATCAGAATATCATGTTTAGTGTAAAGAAATTATACTGAGATCACATTATTATAATAATGCAATAATATTATTAAAAAAATGTCTCCTTGGAGCAGCCTACTATTTGTGTTTTGAACATGAAACTATGTTCCTTCACGAGTGTCCATGTAACTTAGCGCTACTGTGACAGCATAAGCTGTATAGTAATGAAATTAAAAATGCAAATGTATAAGACATAAAAATATTTGGCTGAAGGGTAACCTGAACAAATCGCTCTTCAGAATAACTTCATATTTGGGTTACAGGCCTTATCCAGGATTTCTTTCTTTCATATAATGCCTTGGCATTTCATTTCAGTTGCAGATGTTTGCTCTTAGTTGCAACTTTCATTAATAAAATAGAGGTAAACATAAAAATTGGATAAAATAGGGTATTCACAATGATATTCTCCAAGAGAGGAAAGGCTCACACAAATGTGAAAAATGATATGGAAGTTACAAATAAAAGACAACCTGTACTGGGTTGGATATGATGTCTCTTTCTTAATAAGGCAGCATCAAAGTTCCCCACACTTGAGCAGTTTGCTGTGCAAGATGAGCTTGGTAGTTTTATTTTGGTGATTTGAAGATGTCCAAAAGGGGCATGGGTTTGGGCGATGCCAAATGTGGCAAGGAGAGGTCTACACAGGGCAAGATATGGGGATGTCTTTTGTGAAAAACCCATTCAGGATTTGAGTAGGATTTGTCATTTTTCAGATGAAAAGTGGCGCTTTGAAGAAAAAGATAACACAGAGAAAAATCTTGCATACATAAAGGCACTGCGGTCGCTACAAGCTGTTGATCGAGAAACTGCAGAGAAGGTAAATGAGGTTCATTGCGAGATTTAGCACCCTTCAGTACATTACTTGGTAACTTCTGGTTCTTTTATCAAATATAAAAGTTAACTAACATTTTCTTTTTATTCATTTGGTGGTCTTTAGTTCTTGCATTTCATGACTAAGTCCAGTTATGTGCAGTAATGAATATTTATTTGTCACGGAAAGTCCTGGAATTAGACTTTAAGGCCTGGAATTTGAAAATAGCTGGTCCATGAAAAGTCATGGAAAAAAATCATTAATATAAATACTTAAGATCAAATTTTTCAAAGATCGACAAACCAATTTAGAAAGTATATATATGTCTTTAGTCATGCAGTTTTGTTTTATCAACCTTGTGGCAACCCTGTTGTTTAGACAGTCATTACATGCATGTACTTGTGTGGTTAGAGCGGTCAGCCTGTAACGCTCAGTGTGCGCAGAGTGTACAGTTTGATCCTCGTCCGAGGAGTCAGCACTGTGTAGGGACCTTCAGCAAGTCCTTTGCACTCAATTGCTCTGAATTACTACTGCAGTTATGCCGTCAAGACGTGTATGCGTTTTTGAACTGATTGTAAGAAGGGCAATATCAAATTTCAGTTGTAATGTAGGTATGTAACTTAATCAGGACACACTGGTGAAAAACTGTGAACTACAAGAGCTGTGCAAGAAATTAGAATCCAATTTTTTTTTATGTAGTGTAAGCTTTTGTAATGAGAAGCATTTGCATGATAAATTTGTATTCATTTTCTTGCAGATCTTTGATCATCACAATAAACGCTCAAGAAAGAACCAGACCAAAGAGCCCATAGATAAATCGACCATCTTCACCGACCGTGATTTCGACAAATTTCAAAAGGAATATAATTTTGATTAAAAGAATAAAACTGGAAAGCTTTGTTTCAAGTATTGTTTTGCTTTTCAGTTAACTATATGATTAAGCAGATATGCAATGCCCTGACCTCTTTTAATTTATCAGGTATGCTTTTCCACTGAGGCACTGGGATACAGATCTATGTATTTACTGCCAACCGATTAATGTTATATTCTGTTGGCATGGTTGGTTCAGATTGAAAATAACAAAGGAATACACCCATGAATGTGATTAAAATGCATAGTTTATTTCAAGTATGTCTGATAAGTGCTGCTTGAATTGTTATCAGACTGATCTAAAGAAGTGCAACTATGCTACTTACTAGTCCATACTATACAGGTCTGTCAATGCTGTTCCTGCCTCATTCATTCTGCAAATGTATATGGTGCCCCTTTAAGAAACCTGTACCTAATCAGGAGCACTCCCAGCCCAGAAATGAAGAAACCAAACTTGAGTGACATGGCAATCTTGGCAAAGAAATGCTCCAAGAATGTCTCTGGAGAAAACGGTGACCAAGGAGGCCATTGAAATTGGTCCAGTGTCTTTTACTTTGGCATCTTTAACTTGCGAGTATTCAGTATTCACGTTCTTTTGCATGACCCATGTGGCCAGTGCATTCTTCTGAAATCCTCTACAGATGTTGCAGGCATCCTTCAGGCATTAATGCCTATTTTGCAGAGGTTGAAGACCATTCAATTTGATTGTGTTCTTATTTATTTATTTGGAATATTTATATAGCACTTAAGGCTTCAAGAACATCTACTCCAGAGCGTTCCTGACCCAACCCCGGCTAAGTCGGGTTTAGCCCTTTAACGACCAGCTACATATGTTTTTCCATACATTTTAGTACTCGCTGGTCGTTGAAGGGTTATACAAGCCTGAGCACCACCTAAAGTTAGTTAGGTCGGGAGCTCTCTGACGAGGTCTGTGGAAGAGATCAGAGATGCCATATAAATGTTCACTTACAATTTGAGGGAGGATTGTTTGAAAGGAAGATCTAGAAACTGTATGAGCTCACATCAGGGCCGTACCGAGCTATAATTGCACCCTGTGCCTAGCATCAATCTGGCGCCCCCACATTTTGAAAATAGTGCATTTTACGGATTAATAAGTTATTCCATCCTGAAATTTGTGCCCTGGGCCACGGCCCCGCTGCCCCCCTCGGTACGGCCCTGCATCGATGTGTGGGCAAAATCATGCAGAAGACAGATCTCTGTTGTACGTCCATACGACCACAGGTTCTACATTTTGAGGATTTGACATAATTTGGGCAGTACAATTGAGGACAGCTATATTCTGAATTTTAGTACTGCTTGTCATGGTATTCAGGAAGTGTGAGATCTTTATGCATAACGTCACACTGAATAAAGCTAATACCACATCTGGTTTATTCAGAGAATCCAACCACATTGAATGAGCATCAGTTTGGATTTCTGAAGATCTAATAATTTAGAAACTGTAGATTGTGACAGAGGTAGATAACTAATTGATTAGTTACAAGATTTTGCAGCTTCAAATCGATTAGCAACGTTCAGTATCTAATTCTAATCGATTAGCAACTTAACTAATTGTGCCCATCTCTGGTTTGTGATGAATCCTGCAACCTTTTGTGTTGTTCATATGTACAGATTACAGAAACCATGCTGTACGAGCCAGGGAAATGCAAACTCTATCCATATATGACAGCAAGTATAAAATGATCATGCAAAAGCAAAGAACTTCGCATGAAATGAGTTTGATGTGGGTTAAATTGTACACATAAACACTGCCTGAAGACAAGCGGCATGCCTTTTCATCACGAAACATGCTTCAGAGTCCACCATGCCTTAACAAACGTTGTGCATAAAAATGCAACTACAACTAAAGTAAATGCAGGCTTTAAAATACAACTCTATAAAATCCTAAGAGATGGTATAAAACACGAAGAAGAGAACAGGGCAATCAACTTAAACGGATTTCAGACAATAGACGAGAAAGGGAGGACCAAACAAGCGCTGAAGGTACTGCTTAACAACTGATTTCGCAAATATTAATAGTTAAGAACTTTCTTAAACCACTTACTAAACTCACTTAAATTGTCCAATACATAAAATGAAATTGCTTATTTAATATCTTAAAAGATAGATTCCATGTATTTCTCAAATGTAATCATATTAATCATAAACAATATATTAATTCATTGTTTATTATGACCAAAAACTGATGCAAAGTAATACTGATTATCTTTATACAATGAGCATTAAGTGGTCTCGGTCAGTCCCTAATTTCACAAGCAAAGGACTTAACAGGGAAAGTTGACTTGTTCAACCATGTTTGGTCATGCTGTGTGCAACTAGTTGGTTCGACATACAACCATGCAACGACAGGTTCACTACGTTTGTACAACGCCTGTATAGCTAGTGAGATCTATGCAATAGCCGTCTGCTGGGATTGGGAGCGCTCCTGTAGTAATCTTGAAGGGGTTCTAAATAAATCATCGTTAATGAATGAATGGTGGTTTTGTCTTTGGTGAAAAATAACCCCAGATTCAATTCACAATATGAGATCCAAAATGGTTGTACAGTAGATCATTGAGAGCAACAGAGGATTTACTTCAAATGGGACATTTGGAAGCCTAGCATGTAGACATCACATGTACTAGACAAGACTAATAATCTACATTTATAAAACACCCAAGTTGCTTCATGGCCACAGTGCAATACAAAATGGGCAACCCATTCTTTGCTTGTCAACAATTACCAATCTTTCTTTATGCATATAATCTCTGCATTCAAGGCCTTTCCAGTGTAACCAACATATTGAGCACAGTGTAAACACAAGTAGACACTAATAAATACAACATCTTGTACATCGTTTGGTGCAAACGTCACGAAATGAATTTAATCCGACAGCATAAACAGGAGATTGCATATTGGAAGAGCCAAGGGGGTCAGAGCCTCATTTGGCATCATTACTTTGTCCTGGATCTGACCAATTGATGCAAAGAATCAGCCTACAATAATCGGGGGAAACGAACAGAAGTTTTCGGCAAGTTGCATGTTTTGCTTCGTCCGCCTAGTGACCGCTTATCTCCTTCATTCGGTTTAGAGCGCTTCCTGCACGAAACCATTCGATCTGAAGGTCGTTGAAGGTGTGGTTTAACTGAATTTCTTCCGACTTGCCGTCTTTGTGTGTGATTCTACACGTGACCGGCTAAACAAATAAAATCTCGGTATTTAATATTTACTCTGCTTTGATTTATTTATTAGTGCCTGAGTCGATCTTATAAATTAAGATTTTCCTGTAGTTGTGGAATGTGCTTGCTCAAAGACATTATTAAAAAAACTACACTAAAAGAGTTATGTCTCAATGTCACACTCACGAGTGATTGACCTGAAACCTCTCTCTGGAAAATTCATTTTTCTATTTACTGATCTCAGGTAATCGGCATTAGATATGATCTAACTAGAACTCCATTTATACAAAAAATATAATCAAACTACAGATCCATTCCATGCTAGAAAGTAAACATATACTGTAGGAGTCGCTAGATTGAAATATAATTCAAATGCAGCAGAGGGCATAAAATCCAACTTGCAAATAAAGTAATAATGCAACCTGTGCACAGACACACAATGACCTAAACTCATTCCAAAGGCCATGGTCGTCATGACGAATATTAATTGTTGACAGTATACAAGTTTCAACTGGCAATCTATAATATTTACTTGGCTCTATATAAATGCCCTGTCATGTCTGGCACATCAAATGAGTAAGCAGAAAGTCATGACATATTTAAAACAACATACTTTGCCAGGAGCGAAGTTCTGTAGACCAAGAATGGAAATCTTGTCGTCCGGTTTAATTTTGTCGTAGTCGGCTGGGTTTGCAAATGTCAGTGGAAGCACACCTTGCTTCTTCAGGTTGGTTTCTGTAGCACAATAGGTCGCAGAAACAGTTAACACTCATAACAAAGTATCATCACTAATAACTGATGAATCCGTTCTCAGAAATAAGAACCATCGCTGAAATAGTTCGATTCTGTATGTGTGCAAAAGACTGAAAGAGGTGACATTCTAGTTATTTGATCATTATGGTATTGGTCCTGCTAGGTTTCTCAATGATAATAACACTCAGGCTAGCCTATGCTATGCTATACAAAGCATCCTGTCACTTGCATACATTACTGAAACAAATCACTGTAAATTAACAACTCCCTTGACAATGTTTTAGTCTACAACGTGCAAATATATAACTACTGCAGGACTTGGTATGGTGCACAAGTCTCATGTTATAGCGAGGATCCAGCATATCACAACTGATCTTAAATACATTTCTAATTAAAATGCTGCCACTATTTACCGTGGATTCGAGCAAAGCTCTTGACGATGATTGCTCTTCCACCGAGATGTCTAGGCTCAAGAGCAGCATGTTCACGACTGCTTCCCTCTCCATAGTTCTCCTCTCCAATCACACACCAATCAATGTTCTTTGCCTGAGAGAAAAAAAGATGCATCAAAACTACTAACCGAATACTTAGAAAATTGACAAAATGCAACTATTCTCACTAGAATGTCCAGAAATTAACGAGTACAACACTATTTTGTATTCCACAAGCAAAGCCGCTGCAAAAACTAAGCAAATACATTTGCGAGATGAATCTAGTGAACACAGTAGTTTATTTAACCAGTAGATAATCACCTTGTAGTATCGAGCAGTTGCTGGTACTGGTCCAAATTCACCTGTCAATAGGTTTCGCACCTTATTTGCCTCATCGTTTTCTGAGTTTATAGCCCTGAACAGGAAAAATTATATTTCTCTTTAAATTACACACTACACACCCTCAACAACAAACACAATCCAACATCTTTCCAATCATTGCCTTCAATCAGAGGCAATATATATATATGCACATATATAAGAAATTATAATTATAGTGGTGGAGTTGCTTAACGACATCGTATGACCTCTGGTCCTTGACGTCTTTCAGGATTATTCTAATTTCGTGTTCCTTATTTTTGCTGTATATTTCATTTCTTCGTTGTTCTTGATTCTTCGCGCGTCTGCTGTCCATTTGTTTCCTTTCTTTTTGTTTTATTTCTTATCTTTTTCTGTAAGTTTTTCTTATTTCATTTCATTTTCTTGTTGCTTCCACCGCTTTCTTTGTTCTTTTCTTGTTCAATTGTTTTCTTTATTCATGATGTTGGTTTTGTTTATTCATTTGCTTCTCCTTGCTTTTGACACTTTGTCCAGTTGTAGACTACTGGCACGGTGATTACGCCCCTATAATAAAACCCAATGACTTATGTGACACCATTATCATACTGCCAAAAAACTTCAGACAAACCTTTGGTGGAACAACAATCAAAATCCATTCAATCACATATGTTTCACAAATTCCAGGGATTCTTGAAGTGCTGTTTCTTAGGTCAAAGACCAGGAAACGTGTGTCTCCCCAAGCTCCACCATGGAATGTATAAGCCTCATTTGACTGAATATAAAAAATCTGCTAGTAGAGACAACATACAGAGGAGGCTAAATGAAGCACAAGGGCTCACAACAAAGCTCACATTTGATACCAAACACCTACTCACCCAATGAACATGTTGTTCGCAATGTTATCCAAATGTCCACGGTATTTCAACCACGGCCCAGCCGGACTGATGTGGTCTGTCGTACATTTTCCCTTGACCTATCAACAACAAATTATATCCCAATCGCAACCAATAAACTCTCTTTCAAACAGTAAAATAAGTTTACTGAAAGTGGTTAACTGTACAGAACTGTACAAAAGAATCAGCATGACAAAAAATCTCATGCAAAAAGTCCTCCAGAGGAAGAAAGGAATATGATAGAAAACTTTGAGCACTGGCTTTTGGACAAATGGAAGGAACAAATAAAAGAAAAAGACATCATAGGGAATGGACAGATACATTAAAAAATGGGGTGTAACAAGTCTCCAAGAGTTGAGTCATGCTGCAAAGAACAGAGAGGTGCAGAGACATGTGGTCAGAATGGCATCACCTATGGACGATGATACTAAACCCGAATGATAGTGTCGCTGACTGATTGATCAAAAGTGCTTAAGTAGGCAACATGACAACAGCAAAACAATTAGATCAGAGGTTGCAAATTCAAATTACCCCAGTTAGTAAGTAAGTAGGTAGGTCGGTACTGCAGAGCTGAATATATAGGTATAGTTAGGATCGATAAACATAGGTAGCATCAGGTTAGCCTGCAGGCCACAGTAATTAGACCTTTTGTTCAATTATGAAAAGTCAAGAGACCACAACAACATATGCTATTCAAAATTGAATTTGTTTTATATTATTTTATATCATCAAATACAACTTTTCAGTAGCATCACAAGCTGGAAGACAATATTTAACATAAAAACTTTTCAGTAGCATCATGAGCTTCAAGAAATGATTGAACATGCCAAACAAGGCATTGAGTGTGTATTTTTAGACACTCCTCAACTATATAATTCTTACAAGATTGAAAAAAGTGCAACTCTAATTGCAACTTTTGTAGCGTATCTTAGAAAGTCACTTCACAGAGGCACTAGAAATCCCAGCAAGAGATAATTCTCATTGAGACAAACCTTGATCAGTATAGAAATATCGACGATATCCTTTCCATTCCACTTTGCAAACGGAGTGAGAAGTTGAAGACGGTCACTCTTCTCATCAACCTTTACTTGGAGTTTGCTACTCTCAGCAGGTGGTGCCTGGTATGTATCCTCACCTGGATCAAATCCCTTTGCTGGAAGCTCATCACCAAATGGCGCATCAAGTTTGAACTTGGAGCCTGTTCAAAATTGCAATGAAAGAATAAAAAACTTACAAGACCACAGAAATTTCTAGTAATATTAATAACAATAAGAGAAGTTATTGATTATAATAATATCCATTTATATAATTTAAACTGACAAACCGCAGTATGATTACACGAATATTAGGACCAGATGATAGCAAGTTAAACAAGAGCCGATTTTATAACTGTATCGCAGTCTGTTGGCGGTATCCAATATCCATAAGATCATTCATTAATATCTGTGGTATGTAAACTGGGAAGTAGTAAATGCAGATGAAAAGACGTCGGAAGAGTAGTTTGCATTGAAACTGACCATCCGCAGCAGTTAGGGAATCGGTGAGGGGGTTGAAGTCGAGTCGGCCTGCAATTACCATGGCAGTGACCAGCTCAGGAGACGTTACAAAGGCATGAGTTTTTGGGTTTCCGTCATTACGTCCGGTGAAGTTCCTGTTGTATGACGTAACGATTGTGTTCGGCTCTCCTTTCTTCACATCATCTCTGCCAGCAAAAAGAAAATCAGCAACAGTGGTGATTTTTATAGTAATTTTTTTGTCAATCAAAGGTCTATAAAAAACACATATCTACTTGAAATAGCAATAACATGACAGTATAAATAAGCATAATAATCACACAAATGTTGGAATTTTCAGTTAAAAAGAAGAAGGAAAATATATACAACACACAATATTTCACCGATACCGTGATGGCATCAGGAGATATGAACAAAACTAAAGTGTAGTCAACACTGCAAACAAATTGGACAAACCGGTTCAAAATCCAAAGGTCAGAATTCAAAGTAGTCAGTTAAGCAATTACATCTATATCATTGTTGCTTTTAGTTCAAATGCATAATACTGAGAATAAATAACTTGGTAATAACTCTAGTGATCCATTTATCAGCTCACCTCTTCCACTGACCAATGCAGGGTCCGCATGCATTTGCCAACACCATTCCTCCGAAATTCCTCAGCACTTCAGCCTAACAGAAAATATTTATCCATTATTATAAGCTAAACAACGAGATTCAAAATGGATCAACGTATGCAGCAAGATCTTCATATTCTAGTTTTTCACAAGCATTTAAATAAAACATATCAGTAGAAGCAAAACGTGCCATATGATACTGAGTAGAGGAACGACTGTAATGCACCATGAGGTTCCACAATGGTGCTATATAAAAGTTCAAGAACATAAATACATGCACATAAATAAATTTACAGCATACCATAAATACAGTAAAATTCAATGCCGACTGCAAGCAACTTAAGTGTACACAAACTGCTATATCAGCGCTCATGAATAAACTGGTGCCCTTCGTTTAGCTTTAGAGCAGCATTTTATAAATTTTAAGTTTATGATGATGATGATACGATTACAATCTTGTGTGTTTCATTGCACCCATACGAAACTTGCCACTTCCTATAAAAAGCTGCAGACTTTGACAAGTGCCAAAGGTGTGCACGAAGAGATTTTACTGTTCACCTGTCCATCTCTTTCAATCGTAGCTCTGATCTGTTCTGATCCAGGTGTGATCGTGAACTTGGTCTTGGCTTTGATTCCTTTACTCAACGCCTGTTTAGCAATGGCCATAGACCGACCCATATCTTCATAGCTGCTGTTAGTGCAACTGCCAATCAAACCTTTAAACAATAATATACACTTTAAAAAGTCTTAACCTGCTAAAGAATTGTATGAGCTGTTTTGGTGTATAATGGAAAACCATTTGGCCTCTAATACAGATATCCAAGAGCAGATACTTTTTCCTAAAATGTATTTATTGCACCTCTCAATAGTTATTCTGTGAGAGGCTCTACATAAATCTAAAGATACAATATGATTTATTGAAATTTTACTTAACATTATAAAGATAAACAGTACTGGTTACTTAGTCACTTTTAGTACCTGTGCATCATTAAAGTGCGATCTACTAACCTACACTAATAACTAAAAGAAAGATCACATAACAAGGTATTGAAAGATACTAAAAAGCTTAATAATATTTGTCCTGACACACACTTGCACATCTAGAATTTAATTTTAGAGGCATTCAACACAATGGCAGAAGTTAATACTGTATGAAAACTGGTCCAGTTAAACATCTACTGGATAACAAAATGACGTTTAAAGAATATAAAAAGCAAACTTCACTTCGACAGTTGCAAGATATGATGTGTTGAATGAGAACATACCAACAGAAATATCCATTGGCCATCCCTTCTGCTTGGCGGTCTGTCCTAGCTTTGAGATCGGATGAGCCAAGTCAGGAGTAAATGGACCATTGACATGTGGCTCAAGCTGAAAACAAATAACCATTACAGCTACAATCTATCATTATATGTCTATTGGAGTCTCACTTTCACCAATGCCTGAAAAATGTTGGTTTAGCAAATGGGTTCTTGGCACTTCAGAATGAATGTGGGTGCCTTCCAGACAGTGTTCTCTAAATAATCCAGTTACTCAAAAGGCACTGTAGCAGCTTTTAGGTGGGTAACTCACTCTGATATATTCTCGTTTAAAGCAAGCACATTTTGTTTGTGCACTGAAACTAAAACCAATAACTGCCTTGAAAAATATCACTAAAAAGTCAAATTTTGGCAATAATTAATTAAACTATAATCTGGAATAATATCACTTGGGTGGCATGCAGAAAGACAGAGTGAATAAAAATACACAAATACTGAAGATAAAAAATAATTTGTGTCATAATATCATTACAGGTAATATTTTAATATTTCATAGCATCTCGAAGCTCTTCAAGAGTCAAAAAGTGCCAGAAGGATCAAGCCTACCTTGTCCAGGTTAATTTCAATTGTACTGTCATAGTGACAGCCTTCGTCAGCTGTCAACAAAGACTTGAGGTATTTATCTGCCTCCTGTGCAATGTCTGAAAACACAAGTCATCAAGGTATTATAATCTTTTAGCAAATTCAGAAATGCATGCAGAGAAGAAAAGAACACACTTGATATGTAAGAAGCAAGTACAGTCTATAATGCACAATTTTAAAACGCATAAACGTGAGATTAATAATATAAAAGCAATGATAAAATATCAAAATAATAATAACATATAAATAGTGTTTGCAAAACTTAAATCTTAGCTGCATAACATCTGATTGATAAAAACTCCTAACAGTAATGGATCAGAATGCGGGAAATTAAGACCCATGCAAGGTCTAAGGGAGAACCTGGTTTCACAGATGGGTGGTAGTAATCAATGGACATCCCTGGGACCAACAGCTTAGAGAAGATACATCTGCTTTAGCACACAGCCCTGTCATGGTAGGAGTGCAAGTAGGTAAATATCCCTACTTTATATACTTTATACCAAGGATATTACTGCACTAAGCATTCAAATTTGCAGCAGTGTAGTAATATATTCTCACCCATATTAGGAAATCTCCACCAATTAGAGGAACAGTACAGAAGTTGTGCAAGTGTGGAGAAGAACACAGCATCATGAAGGTGGCTCCCAGTGAGCCCATGAGCCACAAGGCTCATTTATAAGCTTGGACTTGGAGAATCCAATTTTTTCTTATAGAGTAAGTGCAATAAAGCCACCATTTCTATGACATATGATGATTATTATATAAACTGAAAAGGCCCTATGTAGCTGTGCCTCAGCCCAGTAATTGCCAAATTACACTGTCAGAATTCATGAAGGATGTAATAGTAGAGAAGCTCAGACCCATCAGAAACAAAGAAACTGACCTGATCTCCCAGTGGCTTTCAGGTAGTCCTTCATTCGAAAGTTGTATGGAAATATGGAAGTTGTTGCTCCAATTTCTGCTCCCATGTTGCAGATGGTGGCCATACCTAGTAACAAAATCAATCAACATTCATGCATAAGTATTTGCTGGGTTATAAAATTTTGCAAGAATTACATTCCAATTAATCTTTCAAGAACCTTTCAATACAAGTTTAAAAATTTCGCATCATAGTCTATGAATAGTGTACATCACCACAGGTCTACAACCACCTCTGCATTTATGCATGTAAGTATCCACGAATAAAGTAATATAACGCTTTAGAAATGTAACTTGCTATCTGTACAGATACAAGTTAATAAGCAAGTGTCACCTGTGCAGGAGATAGAGTCGACTCCAGGTCCATGGTACTCCACAATGGCTCCAGTACCACCCTTGACAGTCAGGATATCTGCCACCTTCAATATGATGTCCTTTGGTGAAGTCCATCCAGACAGCTTCCCAGTCAGTTTCACACCAATAACCTTTCAAATCAAGTTTTAGCAAGGTTATGAACAATAAGACTATATGCAGTCACAAATCTGTACACAATCAAGGTGCTCAAAGCAATATTAAAAAGTAATGGGCATGAATTAATTTCCTCAATTTAATGCTTTTCCATAATAAATATAGATGAATCAGCACAACTGGCCCTTTAAAATGCAGTTCCGAATATGATAAGCAAATTTCCTGCCTCTGATATCAAAGGCATTTCCTAAGATAAGAAGCTAGTTGCCATGAAATATGGATCATGCAGGTGTAAACCTCCTATGTGTCAAAACATTTAGAAAGTTCAATCACTCAGGGCTTCAACTGATGGCTCCTCATTCTAGTAGCAACACAAAACGTAAGAAGTCGATAACGTAGTTACCTGTGGACATTTCAATTCCCAAGCGATGTTAGCCATGACATCAACGGCATCCGCTCCACCAACACCAATACACAAGCCACCCAGGCCACCTGAATTGACAACACATAGTATATATGATAATGATGAGTTATCTGCCCAAAGTCAGGTCAATTGGTTTTTATGCCACCTGGGGATGAGATGACTGAAGTGGTTTCCCATTGCCTTACTCACAGACAATAATGGATGAGCAACTTGTCCTATGTCCAAGGTCACTATGCAGTGACTTGAGGTGGGTTCAAACCTGTGACCCAGAACATACAACTATACCACTGCTCTAAGGAGGTTCTGGTGCAACATGGTGATGAGTGACTGGTGGATCATGCTTGAGAAAGTAATCAAGTTGGATTAGTGCCAAACAGGTTTAGCGAAAACCACGCTTCAATAACAAAAATTAAAAGAATAGAACTATTCATATGTGCATGTCAGCAAAAATGTTGTATTACAAAATAGCAATTTATAACTTAGCCAAAATCAGACTTCTTGTGTAAAGAGATTTTTTCATGCAAATTAGCCATGCACCATTAGCCAAAACATGCATCTTGCCTAATTTCAGTTGCAGCAAGAATTTATTTAAGTAGCAGAGTCAATAACCAAAGAAATTCATCAATAATTAAACCCACCTCCATTTGGAGTATGACTATCTGTTCCAATCAACAACACGCCAGGGAAAGCATAATTCTCCAACACAATCTACAATAGCACGCAAAAGACAGGATTTAAGAAATGGAAAGATAAAGAATGTTCAACAATCTGCTTCCTATTTGTTCAGATCTCCATTTGCAATGCCTCATAACGTTACTGCATTACTTTCATACATTATGGTCTTGAATTGCATCATAACTGGGCATCTGCCTGATAATGAAGAACCCAGTATCTTCTGAAACAGTCACTCACACCTAGCTGCATAGTATCGCTGATGTCTAACCATCAGAGAGTGACAACACATGCAAATTGTGAACATAACTAGGTTCAGAACTCATCTAGGGTTCTAATATGCAGGCTAGCTCATTCACTTTGATAACAATCACTTGAAATAAGTATTTAACACAGTACACAATATTAATAATTAGATAATAGTAAGTATGTAACTTAAGACAACAACCCCCATTGTCTATGAAAATGTCATCAGAAACACAGAACTGGTGCAATTTTCCTACGAGGTTCAAAAACGACTGTTAGAACTGGGATTTGAATTCTAGCAGCAGAAGAATTCACAAAGCAAGGACCAATTTACCCCGATCAGAATTTCATAGCTACCTTGCTACTCAAAACTTTATGTTTACCTGATGGATGATTCCACTGCCTGGCCTCCAGAATCCAACACCATACTTGGCACCAGCTGAAGCCAAGAAGTCATAAACTTCACGGTTTATATCCTGCAAGACAAGAACTCAAACTCATAAAGCTAAAAATGAAAAACATAACTTTACACATAAGATGCTAAACAATCAAAAACCTTTCATTAACAGCAAAATCAAACACATGCATACTGACAATAAACAGGTGTATACACAGCGTTCGATAGGGGACACTTTAAATATATAAATCCATCAGTTATTGAATCAATCAAGCCAATCAATAAAAAAACCACATAAAACTGTCAAAGAAAGAGTATCTGATAAAAAAAACTTTATCAGCACACAGATAACACTGCAGCTCATGGGAACTGTACACCTTTGTCTCAATAACTGACAGATTATGTAAGCTTACAAACACCTGGAATTATTCTAGCCACAGTACAAAATGAATAATATAAACTCACAGTAACACTTGCAAAATATACATAAAGTAAGACAAGCTGGAGGAATATGCTAAAATGAAAGTATGATAAAGAGCAGCAAGTATCTATAGGTTACTACTACAAATCGCTAACTGGCACATAGAAGTCCTAATATATACATCCTGAACCTCGTACACAATGTTTCCATTGGTAGCAACACCATGTATTGCCTTTATAGATAATATAAAACAATGTCTTCTAACAAAGCTGAACTAGATTAAAGACCCCAACAGGCTACTGTATACTTCACATTACAGTGAGTGTCTTATACAGAGACAAGTGTCACTTGGTAGTTCCAGTTTAACTTGCACAGATTGCTGCTAGCAGGTATTACGAGGGATGATACCAGTGCATGTACTTGCCTTGGCTTTGGCAAGATCTTTATCTCCCCCGACATATGCCTCAATCAAATGATCGCAATGGATGGTCGAAGGTACAGCAACACGAGGAAGACCACTCGAGATGAACTGCATCATTGCCATCTGGGTTTAAAGATAAATAGTCAAAACCATTTCAGAACAGTCATAATCAATTTTATTACTGATATCATTATTATTATTATAATTATTACATTTCTGTGACTGCAAGTGTGCATTACATCACATATCATCGACTGATGATACAGCAGTTCACGCAATGCTTAACCCATCTGAAGATAACTTAACTGTCTGAGAGTAAAAAAGGAAGAAAACCCACCAAACTTTCACAGACTCAAATCAACAGACATGTCATAACCATCCAGGTACTTTTACACACTAATATAATAACAGCAGAGAAAATACATGCACACACACATAGCAACTGTTGTAAAGATCACTGTGTGTATATTAAAAGATAAAATATCCATTTACTCAATGAAACGCACCTGCGCCGTGGCATCTTGCATGGCAACTCTATCAGGTCGAAGTCGGAGGTAACTGACACCCCGCTCAACATCCTAAACACACAGGATGCAAGAAATACTAAAACATATGATAAGAAAATGTTTGGCACAGAATAACTCATCAGTGGTATATATCATACATCAAATATAATCCTAAGAAATATTCACATTATTTCATATAGACATAAAGATATTGACTAAACTCAGCCAGATGTGCATAGGATACACAATACAGTGAGGTACATAAAATTTACGTCATTCAGTTAATTGAACTACTACATACAATCTGACTGCAAATGCTAATTATCATAATATTACACTCAAATGTATCCAGTTCAAGAATTTTTACAAATTTGATACTTTTAACGAAAAATCAAAAAGAATCAGCAAACTGGAGAGTAATCTGAATTGAACTAAGTCATGAATAAAACACAATGCTCCACATTTTACGATACCTGCTTCGCTGGGTCATCTATGTGACTGTAAAGGACTTTCTCCGAAAGTGTTAAAGGTCGATTCAACCTGTTACACAGTATGACAACACTCCATTTAATGGTACTCCGTCATTGCATTCAGAAGTATTGCGAGGTCGTGCTAAGCTTATGTCACATTAAAGGAAACAGCAAAGTGAAATGGGAGGTGCATAAGTAGGGATACAAAGAGAATGAATGGATGCAAAGGCATTAAAAAAGAAAAAATGCAACCACTACAGAGCAACATTTAATGACATTTGTAATAGCCAATCTTGACATGGGCATGTCCAAAGGTCAATAAAAAGAAAAAATACCACAGAAATGATATATAGTCAAAAATAGCATCTGGTAGTAATACACACTTTAATGGCATGCAAACAATTTCTGCAGGAAAAAAACAGTAAAAAGAACAGGGCTCAAATAGAAGAAAAAATAAAATCAGAAAGAATATTAAAACTATTATCTTTCCATACAATAAGAGTAGTTTTTTAATAAAGGTTATGAATTTATTTATTTATCTTACTGTCACTATAACAACAAATTTGTAATTCCACACACTTTGTACTAAATCTGTGACAAATACAGCAAACAGCTTAAACTCAATGTGCTTCTATGGCCGGGTTTCCAGTTTCATGGTACAGGTGTCATTCTTTGGCAAATGCCTATGCCCTCTGACTGGCCCAGTCTTATGACTTTCAAGCAAACAAATCTTAGCAGCAATTAATGCACAACAAATGTTATATTAATTTAAATTTACATATTACAATGTTAACTTCTTGTACCAGAAGTATCAGAATGCACACACTCTCAAGTACCTAAAAGCTATGCTTTCATCATAGTCACTTCCATGTAACCATAACCAAATTATATGATGGATGCATGTGACCACACTATGCTATGTTTCACTTCCTGGATTTTTTTGCCTTGTTTAATACAGTCTTAAATCCGCAGTTGGAATCAAGTCAGCGTGCTTTTAATGTAGTGGCAAGACACACTTGTAACAGAAGGAAATGTGAACATGTTCATGTTGCTCCTATGTGATGTCCCACATTAGTAAAGCTAATACCACCTGTTAGTTGGTTGTGAGGCGATTTGTAGTGACATGGGACGGTACAACATGAATTGTTGCCATTATTATAAAAGAGTAAGAAATGATTACTTTTTCTTGACGATTTGCAAATTTTTGTCAAGTTTTTCATATGGAAGGTATCTATCTGGCTCAAATTTGCTAACTGCAATCTGTACACAACAAAAAATACAACTATGAGAAGTTTAACATATAAAGCAGAATGTTAAACTGTGCAGTTTTGCTAACTGATGTATACATATTATTCGTTCGTTATGACACTTAACATCATATAGTAGAGCCATATCGATTAATCGGTGGGCAGATAAATCGGGCCGGTTATAGAGATATCGACAATATCAGATATCGGCGCCAATATAAAAATAATTTTTTTATTTTATAATATTATTTTCAGTATAAAAATGCAAAATGACAGCAACATCACTGGGTCTGTGAAGAATGGCATTTCGTTCCATTCCCGTATCGTGTCGTCGAGCCAATGGCTTCTTCAGACAATTGGTGAGACCATCCAGTGTGCTAGTATAGACCGTGAGAACGTGTCAACATAGGCCTTGTGCAGAGTGAGTCATAGTGCCTGCTTAAGGGCCAAGGAACGGCTGGCCAATCCAACAGAGAAACCGATGAATGTACATCGTGGAGGCATGCCTAATGAATACATGCTAGCTGCCAATCAGATCTCCCCGACACATGTCAGTCGCCTGAGAGGCTGAGACTAGATGGGCGGCTGTGAATAGGCCAGCCGTGCCTTGGCCTTTAATTACCCCGGGCACAGTTCGACGGCAGGCGGTGTGTCTACTGTATTGCTTGCCTAGGATCAGTCCCCAATTACATGCATACGTCAGTAGGTCTATCTTTTGGAACCGAACATCTTGGGAAACACAATGAAATAATCGGCAAAATAATCGGGTATCGGCAAATGAATAATCGGCAATAATTGGTATCGGCATAATCGGCAAAATGTGATATCAGTACAGCTCTATAATATAGGCCAGCACAGAGAGGTCCTCCTTGTAGATATCTTGAACCCTGGGTGCTATATACATTACCAAAAGAACAAATGAATTCATGAGCATATTAACAGTCAAACAATAACTGGAGTGGGCAACTGGAGAGGGTCTACTGGTTGGCGGCATGCCTAATAGGAGGCATTTCTAGGACAGGCCATGTTGATTTATTGGCAACAGCAACTCATGCCCTTGTCTGGAGAACATAAATGACAGCAGACCAATAAATTCTGTATTTGAACAAATCAATAAAAAACTAAATAAATGGCTATCAGTCAATCATGACCACTTAAATAGAAGTTATGCAATGGCCTTATCAAGGTGCTAGAGAACTTCTCACTTCTTAAGACTAAATATACAAGTCACCATATCTAGATGCCTATATAAATATATATAAACATGTATATATATAATTTCATATGTATGTATAATGCATAGGAATTGCCTACCTGTGCAGCAGCAGCCAGTTGTCCACACTGCACATGAAACAGTTGAACTTTAGACAACAGCCCCACGCTTGAGCTCAGAATCTGTGGAATTAAGCATTGTACTCTAGTATCAGCCAAGACAAATCGAGAAGAATACAATCAAATCAATTTGTCGCACATTCATTACATATTCTCAGTTTTCGAGCCACAGCAAAGCATCATGTAAAAGAACATTCTGAACTGCTACATATGACTTAATTTAAATGGTGCAACATAAAAAATTATATTTCGTTATATTCCTAAACAACAAAGCAGGCTTTGTACAATGTAGCCAGTTCAGAAAACATTTTAAAATGCATATAAATGTCTTACAAGAAGCGCTCCACCGATATGCACTCAAAAAACACAAGGTAGAGAAACACAAGGTAGATACATACAATACAACTGAAATTTGATATTGCACTTCTTACAATCAACTCAGAAGTGCACACACGCCTCGACGACGCAACTGCAGCTGTACTGCAGAGCAATTGTGCGCGAAGGACTTGCTCAAGGTCCGTACACAGCGACTCCTCGGACGAGAATCGAACTCACACACTGAGTGTTCCGGGTCGACAGCTCTAACCAATCGACCACCGTGCCACACATGCATCCCAAGGTGTCAACCTTAACATGTTGAATTTGCTATTGTGTGGTGCATTAATTAGTAGCACACAAGAACGTAAAACTTAATCTGAAGTTGGGAATTCAAATCCCTGCCAGGATAGAACTTATGGCAATCCCACAGACTAAGAGCCCCAATATGTAAACAACAGGATTGCTCCAAATGCACTCAAATAGAGCTCCTAACAATCGCACATATCCCATGCAATGCGCTAAGTACGTAATCAAGACGAAAAGCTTAATAATTTAATAATTTTTGAAATAAATTCAATGTAAAGAACTCTTGCTTAAATGGCAATAGGATTAGTGTCAAAATTTCTTCACTAAATATAAATTGGATTGATGAAACTATTTTATAGTGCAAGTAGACGCTAGATTGGTGATAAAATTAAGTGCAAGTAGAAGCAGCATTAACAAAAGTAACTATGCTTATTATTTTCATCAATCCAGCTCTTACTTAAGGATGACATATTTCATCATTACAACATCCATTTAGGCAAGAATTATTTCATCACGCCAGCCCATGCCTATGGATAACTCAGGGTAGCTTAAAGGACTGCTCTTCTCATTTCAAAATTTAAAAGAATTAACATTTGTAAATGACCAAATGACGGCTCACGCCTACTCGTGGCAAACGTCAAACTGCATAATAGCCTTTAAAGCCACCAAGGTCAAGGGTTCTGCAACATCGGCAACAATGAAACGAAAAGCAAAATCATTGTTTATCAATTACTTATATCGATTTGGTCAGATCACACGCACAATATTTCACCCAAAGTCTCTAACTAGTTCTTATAACTTGCATAAAAGTCTATGTTGAACAGGCTGACATTGAGAACCGATACAAGCTGTTGTTAACACTAAAGGGCATCTTGCTTAGATGTGCTCAAACGGTGTTTCGATATTTTCAAAACACCTAAAAACTAATGCAAGAAACATAATAATTAATAAGTAAAATCATCCAATACAAAACAACTTAAAATATAATCTACCTTATGCGACCTCATCAAACTACCCATTTCGTCAAAGTGCAGCAATCCTTCCGATGCGCTGAGATGAAAAGCAACAAATGGCGTCACTCCACTTCCGTACATATATGCCAATAGTACTATAGCGCCAACTATTTTCCGGCATTAGCTTTATTTTCACTGAACAGTTACAACTCGATTCGTCGTAAACATTAACTTGGATAAAAGCCCATAAAAAGATGAAGAGTTCAGACGTCTGTGTCGGAATTCGCATGGTGGTACTCGCCGATTAGACTTGTAGATCGAAGCACTGTCCAGACGCAGTTATTATTTCACGCATAGTACACATTATCTTCAACACGGCAGTGCATGGCTGACCTTGAAAATCTTGCATTGCGTACTGAGACAGGGATAGGGTATGTGTTCATGCCAAAGACCGGTTCATGCAGGTAACTGCTATTGAGGACGTTCACAAGAACTTCAATTCCATACAGCGAGAATGGTTTGCAATGAGCACTATAATAAGTTGCAGTGCCATGCAATACAAGTTGCAGTTATTGCAGAGCAATTGTGCGCCCAGGACATGCTCAATGTCCCTGCGCATGTTCTCCTGGGACAAGGATCGAACTCGTTCTCTCCGTGTTACGGGGCGACCGCTCAAACGGCTCAAACCAGTCGGCTACCATGCCACACCAGATGCATTAATACTCGCTCACTGAATTTGCGACAGTTAATGATCGTAAAGCTAACATCTTAATTGACATTTGATTTTAAGTCTTAGACCTAGGCTATCTCTAATTGTTCACAACACAAAATGCTGACCACGGCCTGTTACCGTGTTGAAATACCATTACGTGCCTTAAAAAGCGAATAAATTGTCTTATTGTTTAATTGATCGTTAACCCCTATGACTTGACCAGCTGAATAAGTGAATAAGCCGGTTCTTTGCGCTTCGTCGTTGAGTGACGATTTATTAGTTTGGAGACAACGATTTCGAATAAAGCAGACTTGCATAATTATTATTGTAATCACAGAGAATGCTTTCACGAAGCGAAGGAGTTGGCGATAAATGCGGAAGATGTTGATAGCCACTGCTGGTATCCCAGAAGTACTCGCGGTTTACTACATTTTGTTTTTAGTATTTACACTATCAATTAAAATTCGCTTAATCTGTGAATTCATTTCGGTAGTGTAGTATGTTTTTCAAACTTTGTGTGCGCAAAGACTTTCACTTGATCGACTCTTCTTTCTCAACAGCTGCTGTGTTTTTCCTTCGCAGATGACCGAAATGGATAGATAGTCTTTGAGTCCTCAATTATCAAGATAATAATGTAATGTTTTACTATGGGAAAGATGGTTTATAGAGATATAAAGCAGCCAGTAGGGGCACGTTTGTACGTCTCTACTCGGTGATTTGAGAATTATTAGGCAGTGAAACCATTGTTTGGAGTCGCTGTTGTTTTTCGTATTTAATGTTGTACAGCATTTCAACAGAGAATTACCATACTGTCAAGTCTAAAATAACTTATTACCTATTAATTGAGGCCTAAATTTTCGTTTTTGTCTCGTGAAGAAGATCTGATACTTTTTTGTGCTGCTGTATATTATTTCACTATAAAGGTTTGTTAATTTAAGAACTGCTTGACAAGCATTGACTAGTCCTGTAATATTTTCATATTATGTTGAAATAGTTGTGATTTTCATTGTGTGAGATTACATTACATTCTCATACAGGAAAACAGAAGGATCGATGCATTCATTTGCATATATCTTGTTCATTGGTTGAATTGCTTTATTGTGTGGGATCTTCAACCAAAATGTTTGTTCAGTTTCAGGAACAATGACTATTGTTGAAAAGGAGTGATTTCTTCATTTTGCTTCTAAATTTATAATGTGGGCCTTAGTGGGTGAAAGGACAGTATCAGGGTGCATATATAAAACTATATATACCAGATACCCGGCATCACGGCAGTCGGTTAGAGTAGGCCTAAGCTTACTGGCGCAATGAGGATCAGTTAAGGTTAGCTTAGGATTAGAGTCAGTGTTGTCATTCTGCACAGCATGCCATAGATGTCGTACAATGCCGCCTGGAAACATATACACCAGAATTTGCACTTTTGCCCTTCAGTGCGCGTATTGAACATTGTCATTGCAACTAGATATGTGTCAGACTGTAGGGTCTGTGAGAATGTTCTTGCATATAAATTTGATGCTTATCACTAGATATTGGTTGTGATATTATTTAATACAATTACATTAATTTAAACAATAAACTACTGAAATAAATTGAATATCAGAAATGATGTTTTTTTTAGACCAGAGCTTGCTTATTTGTGACAAGATGGCTGAACAGCAAGATGCGAATGCCACACGTAATGTCAATGATGCTAGATTTCAGTCGAACATTCGTGCTGCACAGGTCCAGCAGCATAATCCTCTGCTGAATATACGAGATCGTCTGTTTTATGCGCTCTTCTGTCGTGTTGGACTCGGTTATGCTCGTTTAGTTCCTCGCCAGCTTCAGAGAACACTTGAATTCCTTCTGCTTTTTGAGGTATTTGATTTGATGGTTTATTTCCATGTGAATAGCCTGTTGAAGATGGTTATTTCCATGTGAATAGCCTGTTGAAGATGGTTTATTTCCATGTGAATAGGCTGTTGAAGATGGTTTATTTCCATGTGAATAGCCTGTTGAAACGATGTTCATGGATTGCATGTTCTGTCTTTCATCTTCATTTATCATGTCCAGGAAAAGAAAGGCGTTAGACTTTGTGGAAATGATACACGTTATGTGTAGGAAGAACTATCAATGATGCTCAATTTAACAATGATTGAATATAGGGATCTAATGCTTCTGCAGAGTCTCATATAAATTGAAAACTAGTTACAGTAAAATTGACATGATCAGTTGATTATCACTGTTGATTGAAACCATGCTCTGCAACTTTAGACTATGATGCTCTGGGTATAGGTCACTTTTGCCCTCACATTCGTACTTTTTCCCACTCTTCTTACCTCCCGGCCTGCATATCTATCTACCTATAGATCTGTGTTATGCAGGTATATCGTACAATGGACCCGCATGGAATAGTATATGGCCCTCAATAGGTTGAAAGTTTGATGCCTTTGCCAAAAATGGACACAAGTATGTGCCCAATAAAGTTTAGGCAATACATAACATATTGACAAGTCTAGTATCAAGACAGCTGGCAATGTTTTGTGAAAACTACTCCAGAGAGGTAATTGTCAGAGATGATGATCAGCCTAATCACATTCTGTATGTTTTTGTATGTTGAGCTCAAATACATACATGTGTACAATGTACATTAGTACACGTGTACAATGTACATTAGTACACGTGTACAATGTACATTAGTACATGTGTACAATGTACATTAGTACATGTGTACAATGTACATTAGTACATGTGTACATGTACATTGCTGTAGAGTGTAGATGCTCTCTCTGTTTTGTTTGGCTGTCCTCTAACCACCTTCTCCTCAATGCTACTAGAACACAATTCATCTGGCTGGGTGGTCGATGATGACTGGCAAGCGTTGACCGATGCTTGGTGGCTGAAACCTTTCTGCTTCTTATTTTTCTTGAGACTGTCCAAGACTTTGGGATAGTTCTATACCAAGAACTTAGCTTTTATTTGCATAGTTGTCAGGTTACTGGTGGTTGTTGGACTTGTTACTATCAATTTGGCTAGCTGCATACTGTTTCTCATTCCCTGTCTCATGACGCTACTGCCCTTTGTCACCAGCCGACTTGACCATTGCTGCTCTGTCCTGTCTGGCTGACCCAAAGCACTGACAGTCTGTCTCAACCTGGTTCTTTGCTCTGCTGTCCGCCTCATTGGGCGCGTTTTAAAATATACTGCTGTCTCAGACTGTATGCATGACCACCTGCGCTGCTTCCCATTTCACAATACACCAGTTATAGAATAGCAGTGCTGGTCAGACGTTGCCTTCTTGACTCTGCCCTGACCTATCTACACCCGGATCCGGCAAATAGTGCATCCAAATACTTGGATTCGGTACTCGGTGGAAATTGTCTACTCGGTTATGCCCTAACTGATTTGTATCATCAAGGTTGGACTGTGAGTGCCTTCGAATAGACTTCTTGAGGAGTGCTATACAATTGTTAAAAATAAATGAACGAATGAGTAGAAATGTGTGCTAACATCGGAGTTATGCATCCATATATTTTAGGCTTTGGTGGCTCTGGGGATGTTGACATATATACACATGGCATTTGTTCGTGAGCCGGTCGACTGCCTACATCACGTGCACGACATATGGCCTAAAGATGGAATTCTGCGAGTTGAGATCCTAAAGAATGCCTCTGAAGGCTACAGTCTCCTCGATTCATACAAGAAGCTGGCAGAGAGCTCGCATCTGGTTGAATTGGAACTAAGTGACTTGGAAGAAACGTCATCATCAGAGACAGGTTAGACTTTGTCCTCGAGATTGCAAACTTTGACTTTTTTGGAGAGGAGGGTGCCTCTTGCAGAATGCACAAATTTCAGACCAAAGATATCAGCTTGTGGAGAATGCTTATAAGTCAGTTTTTTAAGACAGGTGGTTTCTTTCATGACCTAGGTCACATTTATTTATTGTGTTTTAATATATAAGGTGCTTAAACATGGATGAGGCCTCCCTCCTAAGAGCTGCCTGAACGTTTGCTCATCAGGTGAACTGCTGTTATGGCTCCTTGTCTATATCTCATTTCCCTTCACTAGTCCTTACTTGTTAACTAGTATTATTCAATTCGATTACGTCATCTGGTTAGAGTGTCTCTGAGTAGGTTCCCATGCATTTTAGTATGCGGTGGTCATTAAAGTGTTATAAGACTGAACAAGTTTATCAGGGTAACTGATAGATTAATCTGTGTACACAGGCTCTGTAAACAAACAGATTCCTGATCATGATTAAAAGTGACTGTTTTTGAGGAATGAGGGGTCACTGAGAGGATATCTTCCCATAGCAAGACTTGTCACAATGGACTAATTAGGGTCCTTAATACTTTTACCCTACCGCGCAGGTCTTCACATTTTTCAATGCCACTTCCCTTTTCGTTTCTGTCTACACTGGTTCAGTATGGCCTTGTCCTATGTTCCAAAGACTGAAGTCATGTCTGATGGCCTCCAATCTATTCATCTATTGTCTTCCCCTCTGCTTTTCCCTCGCAGGTCACAACGTGGCCCACTAGCTCCCTTCTTAGCAGCAGATTGTGTTTGTGATAGCCGTCCTAGTTTGTGACATCTAACTGGGTCTTGCTACTACCTACCTTTGTGAGCGCTGTTGCCCGATCCTCATTGCTGGGATCTCAAACCCTCCATTGTCTGAACAGGACCTGCTCCTTATTGCCACTTTTGTATGTATCTCCACAAGGCAGCCCTGTACATATGTTCGAATAAATGAATGAAAGAATCTGAAGTCTGTTTCTGAATCCCGACTTCTGAAGACTTTCTATGTCGAGGCCTTCATGTAGGAACTTGGTGATGCACGATCTGTTGAGAAGTCGTGCATCTTCCCCACTCTCTCCCTCATCTCCTATCAGCATACAATTTGACAACTGAACATGTTGCATTACTCCTGTTACTAGAGGTTAATGGTAGATTGATATTCTGAAATGTACAGTATTACACTTTGGTCATATGCGCACCATGAATTCACACCACCTGCATTAGAGAGAAGGATGATGTTGTGAACACACTGCAGGAAGGCAGGCTATGAAGTTAGCCAACATTGAATCCAGATAGTACACATGCTTGGATAGCAGACAATACACAGAATATAAGTTCATGCCGATATAATTATTACTGCAAACATTGTTGCATGTCGAATGATGCGATCTGCAGTAACTTTTTAATTTTGTAATAATCAGATATCCTAGAAGTGATTGATGCTGAAATTAAATTGGGGAAGAATATCAACAACGAAGGATTGAATAGGACTACATTCATTGCACAGCTGCTGCATACCTACTTTCACCCAGTCTTTCTGCATTTGAAGAGAATGACAAGGATGTGTAAGTATTTACTAGTCATGTTGTGTAATTGAGTTGTGTCTCCTCAGTCTCATAATGTATCTAGTGTCCCTTCAAGGCAACTACTGATACTCAGAGGTGCTCCCAGCTCCAGCCCAGATGAAGAGGTGTGTTTTCAAATGGCCATAAAGTGTATCAGTATATCTATGATCTATGAAACAGGTGCAGCTCCCAGGCGATGCCATTCCATGCTGTAGAGCCTACAACTGTGTTTTGCACAGCTGATGTGCGAGCAAATGGGCCACGAACAATCCCAACCTCCTGTAGCCTTGTAGAGTGGAGAAAGCAACTACGCAGGACCTCTGAAATAGGCTGATGGTGGTCTATTGGGTAGACTAGTGCAAGGCCAAGTTGGCATTGGTGACCAGAACAGAGAGACAACTCTCCATACTGAATGTGTAATTGTGCATGATGTGATTATGTTGATGATGTGCAGAATTGAAATGTTTGAGTTATGTTGATGATGATAGTGCTACACAATTGGAAAAAGACTGTGTGTGTGTGGCACTGGTTCACTTATTGGTTCTGTTCTTGCATTTTTTAGCTTAGGATCATTTAAAATTAAGATTGACAGTGTATGGTTGTGTTCTAATTCTTTATTATTGGATGTCTTCTTGGGTATCATTAATTGATTTCTTTATGTGCTTATCATTTATGTGGAACTTTTAGTGCAATGCTTACGATGTGCAAGTCTTGAGTAAGACCTTAACACAGATTGAGTACAGGGATGTCACACCTTTTTGAATGGTGGGCAAGTACAGATATTTGCTAGCAGGTAGTGGGCCAGGGTGCCAAAGGAACCTGAGTAAAATTGGTCTGGGAAGGTGCTTGGTGACACTGTCCCCAGAAAATGTTTTGCAAAAGCGAAATATTGAATGATGCAATTTTAGCATACAAAATATCAAATTAGTCTTATGAAATCTTGAATTTTGTCAGCATCTTTAGTCATGAACATCACAGTAGCATGTAGACAAGGCTCTGTGGCAAGAAAAAATGTTGCCTGTGGTCCAGAAGTCGCCCACAAGATATCTTTTTGACACCTCTGACTTAGCGCTATCGATCGAAGCTTCATCTTATAGGCATTGCGATGCTGTCTAAGTTAAATATTTAATAAATGTTGTAATAAATTTGTGTGATAATTGTTGTTTTGCAGTCATGCATGAAGATACATACATTGTTGAGTATGCTCTCGAGTATGGCTTCCTTCGAATGACTCCGAAAACAAGAAGTCGTCTTAATCTAACGGTCATGCTTGTTGTCTTAGGCAAGTATTGATGCAGAATGTAGAATAATAATAGCTTTGTTTGATTTCAAATTGACAAACCACAGTATGATTACAAGTACAGTATTAACGGATGATGACAAGTTATTACAGGAGTCCAATTTAATTGTTGGCAGCCAAGCAAGGTGCTATTGCATACATCTAATTTAAGCACTGCTGCCACCATCCGAAAGAATGATTTGTCATCATTGGAGATATTGGGAATGAAACTTGTTTGCTTTACATGCCAGTGTTATGTCCATTACTCTATGGCCAAAGATCACTATTTGCTGGTTAAGTGAGGTTAACTTCCAAGGGTGTAGCATTGACATCAGCTGATCTACCTCTGCCCGAGTTGCTATTCCATTATGCCAGTAATTTTGAAGTCAATCAATGGATTCCTTGACTCTTTTTGTGCCACACTTTTGGATGTTCCACAATGGCCTGTCCAAAGGTTTGTAACTTGCTGCCATTTCTGTGCTTTCTTTAATTTCTCTGATATCGTTTAATTCAAATATAAGAGTCCTATTTAGACTTACATGCCTGCTATAACCTGAAGCATTTGTCTGCGATTCTTAAGTGTATTCTGATTCTAAGGCCGTGGTTTTACTTTATATAAATAGTGCCATAGATGTAATTATATTACAATATTAACTTACGTTAGGAATTGTTTGTTAGCCAGTTACGATCAGGTTAATTTTGGGCTTGTGTATTAGCCTATTAAATCAGATTAACTTGTGATTGACCCCTTTAAGCCTGTTAAGTAATGGTAACTTGGGAAACTGAGGATTTGTTGATTTGCTTTCTGCTGACAGAAGTAAGAACTATACGCATGCTTGTGCTTTGTGTCTTTCAGATCCACTGAAAGATGAGTGTTTTGGTGGTTGGTTCAGCCAGGTGATGCTGGAAGAGTTTCTTGGATATGAGGACATACTTCTGTCCAGTCTCCAACAGCTGGCCAAGCAGCAGAACAATTCAGGTATGTGGAGAACTGTTAGTTCCAAGTCTTAGAGTTTTGTAAGCATTTCAGAGTTGAATGGCAGTTAAAAGATATTGAACTTAGGTTGCCTTTCAAGCTGCTTACAGTGATCATAATACTGTTCTCCATTATGTAGATAGTCGTGGATGGTGCAGGACCTAATACAAGTTTGAGATCTGTGATGTTACAATGAGAGGTGACCCAAATTAAAATTGTTAAATTGTATAAAAGTGTTTAATCTTGATGGTTGCTAGCAACGATATTTTAGATTGGAAATGGTTCCTGTAGTCAAAACGATGTCACATAAATGTCCTTTTAAAATTGTTCCTGTTGAACATCATGATGCTTAGTATGCATCTTGCTATTTGCTT
>OY365811.1:32962384-32996207 GCA_959347315.1 Bimastos eiseni | reverse complement strand
GTCAGTAATGTGAAACATCAGCTCTAACACTTTTGCCAGTTATGTGACTGTCATTGCAGGCTAGACTGCTGTAGCTTTGAAGGGTTTATTCATTAGATCATTGATTGTTTTCATTAACCAAAGCTCAAAAGTCATGGTATGGACTACAGCGTATTGTTATACTTATGGTATGAATTATGCGGAGCTATTACAGTGTATGAATAAATGAATCACATTAACATTTTATTTTATGCATATATCGTTTGATGGCACTGTCATCAGTTCTATAGGATCATGACGTATATATTATTGAATATTTAGTAACAATATTCGACTTTCCGCTATGGCAGATAGAAGGTAGCCAGTAATACATCTGTCATTGATTTCTTTGTAGGATTTTTTCGAAATGTTTGGTCTGGCGATCATTACCGATTCATAGAAGTATCTGTGTCCAGAGTGTCCTACGTGGCAGCGGCTTTTCTTATGGTCTTCTTTGTACGTGTATTTTTGTTGGTTTAAGTGGACACTGTTGAGACATGTTCTTTTGATAATTTGCATATCAATTGTGTGCAACATTTTGGTTTCAATCTCTAGCTCCTCTTACTCGAGCTCCACATTTTTGTTGGTATCAATGCTAATGCTTACTATGTGCATTGTACAAGTCTTGATCAAGTCCTTAACACAGATTGAGTGCAGGGATGTCAAACCTAGAATGAATTGTGATTCTAAGCTTCAGTGAAAATTTCTATAGTAATTTTAAAGAAAGTGTAGGGGTAATGATGATAATATAAGCTAGAGTGGATCAGTTGCTGGGTCATGGCTCTGCAACTTTCTTTTGGTTCATGAGTTTTGAAATTCTATTATGTGCAGTGTTTCACTATCCATTTGTTGGATTTTAACAATTTTGATTTCAATGGAGATCTCAACAGCTTTCATGTAGAGCTCTGAGGAATTTCTTTGATGCATTGCTTATGGCCTAGTAATGTTTTGGTTAAATAGAAGTCTCAGTTATTATTATTATTTATCTGCATTTCCTTTTACCAACAATTGACCAGTGAATTTCTTTTTTATTTTTTTATTTTGTGACTACAAATTACTTTGTTAACTGTTTGTAAGAATCCGTCATTTGATTGGAGTGTTATGTTTCAGACTCTTTCGATATCAATGTTGCTGAGATATGCTCATCAGCAAATATTCCTCTTCATAGGTAAGGAATTTGGTAACAGGCTACCTAGAATAATAATTAGCAGTACAGTGCTATGCAGTTCTTAATGCAGCCAATGAAGTGTAATAAAGTGACACAGGGTTACTACATGTTAATTAGCACAAGGAACTTATGCTGAAATAGTTGCCTAATTTGACAGTTACACACTTTAAGATTTTTATCTGTTAAATATTGCCTTAGATGTTCAAAATAAACCAAAATCCCATTAAAAATCACTCCTTTATGACATGCATGTTAATCCTAAATTTCAACATATTTATTTTCAGTGTCTTTACTAGTATTAGCACAGGTAGCATTTATTTTCTTGTATTAGCACAGGTAGCATTTATTTTCTTGTATTAGTACAGCTAGCAATTATCTTCCTGTATTTATACTGCTAATACGTTGTCCTTCTATGATGTTCTTGCTGCTGGCTCATATTATACTGATATGCTTTGTTTTAGTTGATCTTCTGCAAGTTTTTGACCGAAATGCTTTGGTTGCCTTCCCACTGGCTCCTCTTCTGACTGCAGTCCTAGCATTGATTGGTATGATTCTTATTTAAGATATTATCTGATGACTACCGGGTAACATTTGATTGTCTTTGTAGCAATCAGAAAGTCTATGCAGCCATAAGCTAACCAGAATAAAGCAATGAGTTAAGCTGATTAGCCACAATCGGTGTTTTGTGTTGGATAGCCAGAATTAGTGTTGTGTTAGTTAGCAGAGAAGGAAAGAGAAAACGAGGGCACCCAAGGAAGAAATGGATGGACGAGATACAAGAAGGAACCGGAATGAATCTGGAGGAATTAAGGGACGCGACCTCGGAGAGAAATCAATGGAGAAGGTTTATCATGACGGTCACTAGAGTTCAACGAACTGAAAGCACAAGGTGACAAGATTAGGTAGCCACAATTGGTAGCACACAGAGAATGTTGTGATGCTAATGCACGCGTATGTCTTGCATCCCGACTTGACCAAGTCTCATGCTTTTGTTGGTCTCACTCTATGGAACCAGCTTCTTCTTCTCATGACATGATCATTGATCCTAGCTGGGGGCCTCCCTGCATCATTTCACTGGCTATATATAAATTATGTTGCAGGCAATGTGTGAAACCAGGGATTTTGTAAAATGACATTTTACAAAATGCCTGTTTCACACATTGCCTGTAACATATACACTATACAGTGTCATTTTCTTGGGATCTCTCTAACTACGAGTGCCTCTGCTTGGACATAGGAGTGCCAATTATATGGATTATTACCAAGCAGAATTTGCTCACCGTGCTCAAACCTGCAACTGTTGAAGTAAAGTACAGATGAAGTGCTGTTGAGTGGATCACTGTGTTATGAACAATAATGTCAGAATTTTGAAATATATTTGTTTTGGAGTAAATGCTGTTGATTCTGTCTGCAGGTGTGGAGGCCCTGATGTCTGAATTATTCATCGAGGCTTCAACCGCATTCTATGTGATCTTGATTGTCTGGTTGGCTGATCAGTATGATGTCATCTGTTGTCACACGCACGTCAGCAGACGACACTGGTTGAGGTGAGAGGAAACATTGTAGACTTTCACAAATTGTATTACCTTCTTTTGTTGCTTTTATCTTTCTACTGAATTTTAATTTTAGAGTTTATTTTATATTGAGTTAGAGATTTCTGAGAATAGTGCACTCTAGTGTAGAGTACAGACTTTATTAATTCATCTCTACATGTGTGCAAGAGCTGACAAGTGGCGAGTTCCTCCTAATGGAATTGAACATCTCCTTATTTATAAAGCTGTACCGATACATTGGCAGCACTCATAATCAGTGCCGATTATAAAGATATCGGTGGTATCGGATATTGGTAAGATAATTGGCATTGATATTAAAAAAAAAATTAAAATTTTGTAGTATTATTTTCAGCCTTTAAGAGGAAAATTATGCCAGCAATAGCATTGGGTCTATGAAGGACAACAATAGGTTGTAGCAGTATCTTTTAGTACCAGACATCTTGGGAAACACAATGAAATAATCGGCTAGATAATCGGTATTGGCAATGAAATAATCTTCAATAATCGGTATCGTCATAATCGGCAAAAAGTGGTATTGGTACAGCGCTACTAATTGAACATTGTTTATTTATGAGTATGATCTTATTATCATTCGTAACAAACTTTTAATGACACTTGAACTAGGCTAGGAAGTAGCAGTGCTTTTTTGAGGTACTTAAATCACCATGGTAACTGTAGATACATACATGCAATCAGAGATACAGCCATTTGCAAACTGTGAAACCGGAGCAGTTAACAGAGATCAAGTACAGCCATTGCAGCATTCTTTCAGTTCAGATGACAGACTTTGCAGAGCGGATAGATTGATGAAATAGATTTGCTTATGGTCAAAACTGGTTGAGTTGGAAAGATTAATGAAAGATTTGCCTATAGTCAAAACTGTGGTTCAGTTAAAGAAATAGTCAATAATTAATTCTTGAACATGGGAGATTTAGATTACAATGGTTTGTTCATTTGACTTTGTTTTAGATTCTTCTACCTATATCACTTTGTTTTCTACGCCTACCACTACAGATTCAACGGCCATTTTAGCTCCATAACGCTGGCCACATCATGGCTTTTCATACAGGTTAGCATTACGTGTTCAAAACAATTATTCAGAATGCTATTATTAAAAATATATTGTCTTTTACTTCTCTGCGGCCTAGCAGCTTCTTTCTGTGTTATCCAGTCTGGCAGTATAGTTAGTTTTTAGTTGCCATTATCTAAAATCTTCCATTCTACTTATGGCTCTTATGGTTGCCTGGCTTCAGTGTGCACTTCTGAACTTTGGAAGGAGGGCATTATCTGTATTATAATAACACATTATTGTATTAATTTTCCCTCCCTTCTTTCATCTGCTACTGTCGACAGGAGGAAGTTACCATAAAGTAAGCTGGAACTTCATCATATGATTACCTTGGAAGCTGCAGCATATACCATGGCTATACAATTATTTAAACGAATATAGTTTTTAGTTGTCGGTTTCAATTTACAGCACTCGATGATCTACTTCTTTCACCACTATGAGCTGCCTGCCATCATACACCAGACACGAGTCCAGCGACTACTATTCCATGCCCAGCAGCAAAGTCTCACCTTTCAGGCTTCCATGAGGGACAATCCAGACTTGACGGCAAGACCAGAAGCACCTCTGGAGCAGCAGCCAACCACCATAGGGACAGTGGTCGCGCTGTTGCCAGACGACCTGCATGGGAGATCAAGGTCATCGGAAGGCGGTGGGCTGGGCGAGGGAACACCAGCAGCACCAAACTCAACTACAGAAAGACTTGGACAGCAGAGAGAAAGCTGGAATCTTTTCAGTTTGCCGAGCTTTCGATTGTCCAACTCACTTATCCTGGCGCAGGTGTTTGTGCGTCGACCGTCTGTGTCAAGGCAAGGACCCTTGCCGTCAAGACCTGGGGAAGAATCGAGTTCAAGCAGTGGGAACGATCGACTGAGCCCAGCCGTGGCAGAAGTTGCCGAGATAGACAGGCAACAGACGCACATCAATGATGAAAACGCTGGTAACCCTAGCGTCTCCACAAATTTGATGAACAACGCTGACTCGACAGTCAGAGAGTTGTTGGATACTGTCTCTGAATTGTCGGAAACGAGCTGTGTTTCAGCAGAGTGCAACGCGCCTTCGACTCAAGAAGGTCTGGTCGGGGATGATGGAGTGCAGGATCTTCACAGTATGGGTGATGCCATGGATGGAGATAAATTAGAGATGTTTCCAACAGATGATACTAACCCAGACTCTGAAGCCCAGTATTATCTACAACAAGACAACAACGCTGACTCAACAGTTCTCAACACACAAGCGACAGATGAAGCCAGTCAGTTTCACACAACTGGTGATGTTAGTCGCAATGTAATGACCTACATGAACCAAGAACCCAGTTATGCAGCTGAAGAGGCTTCCCACTGCATATTTCATTCTGACAAGAGACTTGGTTTAGCGTTTCATAGCCAAGATCCACCATCGGCCACAGTTCCTAATCAAGACTCTGATTTGGCTAATCATGCTGTCAGAGACCCTGTTTCCACGGTTTCTTCTGACCCTGTTTCTTTTGACGAGGACTCGCGGCACGTCGCTGAAACGAGTCCTAGGACTTCTTGCAACGATGCAGACATTACAAGTTTTGGTGATCTCACTAGTGATTAATGCTGCTGTACAAGACTTCTATGAAATGATAGGCTGATTAAAACACTTAGCCTAAACAGTATTAAAAATTGCATATTGTTTACAATCTGAGTGGTGACTTGATTTTCATGTCCGCATAAATAGTTTCAAATGCAGAAAATTTAAAATTTTTGTTAAAAGCCATCTGTAATGCAACGAATTGTATGGGCATTTGGTTTTCTTCTCCACAGATGGCTTAATTGTTGCCAAATGATGTCCCTGACTTAGTCTTATGCTGTCAATTGGTGAATTGTTTCATTAGCCTTTGCTGCCAAAGAAGTTACTCAGTTCAGATTTCTTTGAAGAGCAGAATATTCAAGATGCATTAATGGTGCCTACCACAATGGTATAAAATGGCCTCTCACAGATTGACGGCTGTGCTCCCAAGATTGTCTAATTTTAAGTGTATTTAGTCTATTTGTACTGTACACAATTCAATGTTCCTGGCTTACAGCTGCCTTGATGTAGCTGTTTAACTCATTTGAAAATCTGTTTTAGAATGCATTTGATTCATTTGTTATATCAATGCAGTCGTATTGAAATACTACTGGCTCTAAGCAACAGATTCAGTCTTTATATTAATACCGACTACTAAGTTGTGGTCGCAACTCGACACAATCACAATGATAAGTCCAACAGAATATGGGACAAGAGAGGTAAAAAAACTCGTAGTATCGCAGGTTATAAGCCGCCGGTGGCTTTGACATTCAAAGTGTATCGCAGAAGGAAACTTTGAAGCAACTATAAATCATGCAAATGTATAAAATACGATGAGGATCAGGCATAATATGAAATTCTATTGAAAACATTGTATGATTTGTTGTAAAACCATCTACTTGATTCTGCTGTTAATAGACTAAAGGAAACAAGATAATCATGTGTGGTACTGTTATATTCAGTTTGTAACCCATGATCTGTGATGAATTTGTTGAGAAGGCTATTAGACATATTGTTTGTGGTTTACATTTATTTCTTTCAAGGTTGTTGCATTATAAGAGCCGTTTGTAGATATAATTTCAACACAAAGAAAAATACGATTAGTATGTGCGAAGTAGTTTAACACACAGGAATAAAATAAGAGAATTCTCTTTTGAGAAGACAACTATACAAACAACCCGTTGTGTTTACCAACAAAAGTTCCACTTTTTTCTCAGAAAACAGTTTCATAATTATGTGTTCTGAAAGTCATTTCACATTTAGACTATCAAAAAGGAAGGCATCCATTTAAGATGTCAAAGAGTAAACAGCGACATGGTAGGCAACAAAATATCTGCTAAACAAAAATGAGCAAGATGATCATAAGAATGCACAAGTTGACAATGGTTTTCAGAGGAAGGAAAGCAGAGGATCAAAGTTTTAAACATTTAAAAGAGATTTCAAGCAGAAGTCTGTAAATCATAGACTCATGAACCTATTTTATGAGAAAGTTAAATTATTTTCACCAGGAACTCCTGGAGCTTTTGAAGTGCTTTGCTTCTGTGAGAGATTGCATTCTTTTCCACTTTGCTCATCTCTGCATATGTCCGGTCAAAACCGTTAGGCTGGAAACATGGATCCCAGCCAAAGTCTGGAGGACCCCGAGGTGAAACAATCGTTCCTTCTGTCCTGCCGTCAAACAGTTTCACCTTTTCACCAGGAATTCCACTGGAGTAGGCAAACGTGCAGAGGGCAAAAGCCGACTTGTCTTCGAAACCATTCAGCATTTTATGCAAACCTAGAAACATTTTCAAGCAAACAAAACAGAAAGTTAGTTAAAAGATGCTATTTAATTCTTTATTTTTTCATACAATTATTTGAAGTAAACAGTATAATATAGCAGACCCCAGTTACAATTTAAACCTTTATTGACTGATGCAGACATCCTTATGCACCAGCATTGACTACAACAACTGCCTTTAAAAAAAGCCGACTTTAATGGGTGAAGAACTGCACCAATTACTTACTAAGCATAAGTGTAAACACACTTTATGAAGTCAATGCTTCTATTGTTTGGTGGTCAAATCTATTCCTGCCTGTAGACTCCTTTGTTCTGATGCATAAAGTTACCAGCCCAAATTTCCACAGCACAGCATAAACACTTATGTGAGGTCGGTCCAACTTTTTGGAATAAGTTTCCTGGATATTGTAGGCTGACTGGCAAACCACAACATGAGAGCCACTTGGAAGTTTCACGCAAATTACTATTTGTATTACTACAGGAAGTGAGTGAACCGGCAGATTTAACTACATTTAGGGCTAATAAATTTCACTGGCTCTCTTTCTCTGCACACATCCAATTTAAAATTCTCATTATTGTCTTTAAATCTGAGTTGGGTCATGTTTCCAAAATATCCTTCTCAACAAACTTCCCATCCACTTTCTGCCATGTCATTGCGTCCTCTCAGATCCTCTGACTGACTTGACATTTTTGTTCCTCATGTTAGAACAGCAATGGCTAAATCCAAATCCTTTGCCTGCATTGGTCTCTCTCTGTGTGGAATGGACTTCCCTCTTCTCTTCACTCTACCATCTTCTCTGGTGGTATCTTCACCTCTTTTTCTCACCTCAAAACCTTCCTTTTCTCTAGGGCTACCTAGAGCAGTAGTGTGCATTGGGAGTGCATCTAGAGGGCTAAATGCCACGAGAAACACTTTATAAATGATCAGATACAATACAATTTACAGCACATGATATATGTTTAGAAAGTGCAGTCAACCTGCTGGTCCAAGGGGCTCAAGGAACCACTTGATGTACGGTCCGGGCATTCCTCCAAGGGCATTAAATCCAAGACAGCTGTCCTCGATTATGACAGGGCCTTTGATGTGCTTGACTGCTTCTTCACACTTTGCCACACTTATCTCATTAGGTTCTCCTTGGAACTCTGGCAGGTCAATATTTTGGCTGATGACCTTTGAAGACAAATCATGTCATCAATTGCATTAATAGATACATCATAATGGAACTATAGAAATTTTAAGATAGGATGGATATGCAAAAAACATTTACTGCAATACTTCACGACTGTTGAGTAGCATCAGTTTAATATAAAAAATAATCAGCTATATCCTAGTAGCAGTACAGCCGTAATACTTTGAGAAATGTATTGGGGTAACAGCTGCAATCAAAACTATAGAAACTGAAAATTAGTAAATACAAGCAATCTGATTGGACCTAAATAAGGAAAAAAACAAGTCTTCAGTTCATGGGTGACTCAAGACAACTTCCAGCCACTGTTAATGTGGACTTGAAGCCAAAGATAAAAGACTGTGGTTGGGAGAATGCAATGTCAATAGAAATTATGAAATACAGCTCAATGAATTCATGAAGCCCATCATCCAAAGAGGGACAAATCATAACAAACACTAAAATATTCATCTCAACATTGCAGAAAGATAAAATAAGCCACAAAATTATCACAGACCACAATCGATTATTCAGCTGTTAAAAAGATAAATTCATGCTAAATTACAAGAAATTTCAAATAAAAATATCCAGAGAGGTGCTTATCAATTTACTTGAAAACATTATGACTTCAAATGACTACAGTAATGTAATAACTGGGTACTCTTCAGATTCACCCCTCCCTGGATTCTTACCTGGCACCAGCACAAACAAAGAAGCCTGTCTTTTGAATAATGTAGTGTCTCAATGATGCGGCTTTTGTATGGCGCTGAGAAATTTCAGGAACTTACATTTGTCAAATTTGCACAAAACAGAGTAATACAAATTCACATGAACATGTAATCACAAAATCTTGACAGAAGAAATTCAGTGATGAAAATACCTTGCCTTCAAATGCTTCACCCAAGATCATAACCACTTCCTTAAGTTTGTTCGCATTACCAGTGACAAAGACAATTGGTTTAGACATTGTTTGAGTATCTGAAAACAGACAGCACCATGTATTATACAATACATAAGTAGTAGTAGTACCCATAACCTTTCTTTCAGGGAAAGAGCACCACCGGTATCAATATAAGAGCTTAGTAGAAATTGTGAGCAAACTCACATCCAAATATTCCTCATGGTGTCATGACCAGGGATTTGGTCTTGAGACCGCGGTCTGGGTCTCGAGGTGATCTCGAGACCGGAAAACTCCGATCTTTGTCATGGTCTTGAATGCGTCGGTCTTGGTCTTAAAAGAACGGTCTTGGGATTAGTCTCCGTCTTAGGTTAGCGTTCTTGGTTAGTCGTATCAGAGCAATTTCTTTTATATTAGTCGGTTATTTTCAGTTATTAGACACATCGGACGTTTAGGTCCTACGTGATTGTTATCGACTTATAGCGTGCTGATCGTCTATATATACATGTTACTATGGGCAAAAAAATGCATTTGCAATGAAACCAGCCATTTCAAAATTTGCTTTCACAAATTTCAAGGTTTTGGAACAATCTAATATTGTGTGGTCGGCCACGTGTAGTCACTGTTCCGATACCATTCAAACAGAATGTTAATGTACTTGTTCAGATGTCTCAAAATATTTACCTATCATATACTGTAAGTAATTTATAGTGTAATATTCTCAGAACGACCCCAAGGGCTGAACCCTTAAAAGTTCAGACTGGCCGGTAAAACTGTTTTATGGACCATTATTAAGATTAGTATTCTGCAGCAATAAAATTAATGTTTTGAGCGCGTTATTCCGGTTTAGCATCTTAATAAATTGAATTGTTTATAAAAAATTAGTATCGGTCTTGGTCTCGGACCACCCTGTCTCGGTCTTGATCTTGGTCTCGGACCACCCGGTCTTGGACCTCTCGGTCCTGGTCTCCGACTCGAGGTCTTGTGTCCAACACTGGTCATGACGATTCGATTTATGCTCATATGCAAAAAAATTCAAAATACAACATTTATCTGACTGGAAAGGTGAAGTAACATCAGCTCAGTATTAAACTGCCCTGTTATTACACAGCTGTAAGGTGCTGGAGTGAACAAAATGCTGTATGGAAATTCATCCCTATTGTAGCGCTTTACTAAACTTGATTACGCTTTACTTGCAAAGCGGTTCCCTCAGTTTAGTTTCTCTACAAATGTCTGCAATCTTGGCATCACTCTGGACAGTACTCTATCCTTCTCTGCACATATCTCTAATCTCTCTCTGTCCAGCTTCTATCATTTGCGGCGACTACGCGCCATCCGACGATCTGTGTCTTTGACCATTTTTTCAACCATGGTTCACGCCTTCATCTGCTCCCAAATTGACTATTGTAACTCATTACTCATCGGCCGACCAAAACTCCGCCTCACTCCGCTCCAGTCTGTACTCAATGCAGCTGCTTGTTTGATCGCCCATCTTCCACGTTTCTCACATATTTCTACTTTCATGACTCAACATCTTCATTGGCTTCCCTTGACTGATAGGATTCATTTCAAAGTTCTCTTTCTTACATTCAAAGCGTTGTTGGGTCAAGCTCCACTCCATCTATGTGAACTTATCAGCACACCTATCTCAGCTACCACCGGACGTCCTCTCCGTTCTTTAGACCGTCACGATCTTCTAGTACCACAGTTTAGAACTGCCACAGCTCAACATCATGCCTATGCCTCTGTTGGCCCTTCGCTATGAAACAGCCTTCCTGCTGTGACTCGTGCTGCAATCTTATCTAGTAGCACAACTGTTTCTGCTTGTTCTCTCAAGACTTTTCTTTTCTCTAGGGGTTTTTTGCACTGGGAGCGCCTCTGATTAGGTTGTACTGTGAGAAGCGCTTTATAAATCCATAAATAGAATAGAATAGCGCGATATAGGAAATTAACTTAACCCAGCAGCAACTGTGACATTATAAACATGGTCAACCCATAAGTGGACAGATAAGGGTGCTGCAACCTCCCAGTCTATACTTCTGCTCAGGTAAGTACATGTAAGTCAGTAAGAACCGAGTAACAAAGTGAATTCAGTGAATAAATCTTTCACCATACAGTACCAAATATAAGAGGGAAATGGAAAAATTACACTTCATAGAATCAAAACACTCAAAAACCTATGTCTTGTCAGTCGTGTGCAAAAATTAGAGGTGCAGTATAAGCCTAATAACTCTTGGGTGAATGCAAATAATACATTCCTCTATAGTAAACAATATCACCGCCACCATATGCACCAAAGATAGTCAGTCTAATACCTAACCAGACACATCCCACATTGCAATGCAGTAAGTAAGTATTATTTGACAAAACAATTCAGAATAGAACTCTCCCAAAGTTTACAAGAATGTTGTTGAGCATAAAATAATAAGGATAAGTTCCTGAAGTTGTCACCAGCATGTTATGGAAAGGTCTATCACCAAGGTTGTCAACGGGTACTCGATCGAAGCTGACTACCCGGGTAATGAAATCGGGTTTCGGGTACCCAAAATTCCGTAAAAATGGGCGATAAGGGTGCTGCAACCTCCCAGTCTATACTTCTGTTCAGGTCATATTGGCTGAGTGCCCGGACAATGAAAATCGATTCTCGGGTAACAAAATTCTGTAAAAATGCGCAATTTTACTCAAACATATGCCAGAAATTTTCCGTTGGTCATATTGGCTGAAATTGATTCTTTCTTTGGTGCCTGACATTCCCTAAAAATGCGCAATTTTCTACATTTCCTAACAAGGTATCCGCACGATTGGGTACACGACCGTGCGGGTCAACGGGTACTTAGGTCGTGATTTCAACATTCTTCAGCCTTATCTATTACATATAATATATGCAATTTTATCTCTTGAAAAATATTAGCTAAAACCAGTTTCAGTTTGTGCTATTTACTTACTTTTTACCTTGCAATTTTGGATGTCTGGTTTTAGGGATCAGTGCTCTATTTGAGCGTGCTTGGGGCGGCCATGTTGTTTACAATAGAGGAATAAATTCCTCAAAATTTACCCCTTTAAAAAATTCATTCCTTCATTATGAAAACTGATATAGCACCCCTTCAAGGCTACTACTCAGGAGCACTATCGACCTCAGCACGGCTAAAAAGAAAAGTTTTACGGCGAGTATAAAAATAGTCTTGAGTGGACCCTTGGCAACAACTGCAATGCGTGTTCCAGAGCAAGGGGCCAACCACTGAAATAATGTAGCTGTACAATGGCACATATGGTAGCTCTTGTACACATTGTTCATTTTTGACCTTTGCAAGTACTTCATTAGTTTTACCCATTAAAAGCTCATTTTCAATTAAAATATTGTGCTCACAAAAAATTACTATTTAAGTGGTAAACTACGAGGTCGCAGCGCTCTATTCTATCATATTTGTGTTATCTCAAGGTTAAAGTCACCACATCAGTTCTTTGTAAAATCATAGTTAATACTCATTTCTGGACTACTTTTGGTATTTTTGTCATACGAATCCATAATATTTGAAGCAAACTAAAATATTATGTCAGTACATGCTAGTACCAGTAATGGTGTTGCGGGGTGATATATAAGCATAACCATTGGTTCTGCTCTTTGACTGCAGCTATGTGATTATTATGGCATGATGTATATTGACTACATGATTCTGTAAGATGGCTATATTCTTGATGTTCAGAAGTGCAATAAAAAGTCTTATCCGTCTATCAATAGTCTAAACTTTTGGTTGAAAATTTAAAGAAATACTTTAGTAACAACACTATTCATGAAACGTTCGCGAGGCCAAAGGGAACACGCTTTTATACAATCTGCGATAAGCAACAATGCATCGCTAAAAAAATGCATGCATCATTTTGTGTAATTCTCTGTAACCCTGACCACATTCTAAGAAATCTTCTTCCTCCTATTAGAAGTGTGCAGCACCAGTTGCGACCGCGTTCTCACAACAGGTCTGTCCCAAGGGCTGATGATTTCACGTGGTGTGGCTTTATTATAAGATTATTGTATCAGCTCCTTAACCCCCATTGACTTTTCCTCCTGCCCGGCCCATAGTTGCTATCCTGGCATTTTACTAATTTTTATACTGCCAACAGATTATGTACATAGATGTTTTGCTCGTGCCTGTTTATTTGTACACGTCGTGCTTTTGCAGACGTCTGATTAAAGAATATATTTACTTACTTACTTACTTAATTGCTCTGTATTACACACCTGGTTCAACTCAAACACAACTCTTGCCGAGTACCAAAACTGCATACCGCCCGGCTATCATCTCCACAGCACTTGCCCTTCTAAGTCCGTCACGAACACCACAGGCGGAGGCATCGCCTTTTTGACTCGGGAACCATCCACCGTCCTCAACTCACCTGGCTACTGTTTTTGCTCTTTCGAATGCACCTCAATCACTCTCAAACTTCCTAACAAAATTCTTACCATCTTCAACGACTACCGCCCTCCTTCCTCCTCCTCATACTTAAGTCCATCATCCGTCTTCTTGCAAGAATTCACAACCCTCCTTTCTACCGCTGCTACCACTCCTCATGAATTCCTGATCACAGGGGATTTCAAAATACATGTCGATGATCCCTGTGATTCATTTGCCACTGAATTCCTCACACTCTTATCATCCACTAATCTGGTCCAACATGTCAACTTCCCCACTCACTGTCACAACCACACACTTGATCTCATCATCACATCATCTCTCTCTAAGTTGTCGCCAGATATTTCTTCTCTTTTGATACACCTTCCGATCATTATCCCATATTCACATGCCTTAACATTCTACCTACTCCACGTCCCAATCCTGTCTCACGTTCTTTTCATCGCATCAGTTCCATAAACATTGAAGCCTTCTCGCAAGATCTCTCCGTTTCAGACCTCACTCTAAATCCTCCACTCTTCCTTGACAATTTCCTGTCTTCCTACAATGCCAGTCTCTCCACGCTCCTTGACAAACACGCTCCTATTAACATGATAGAATAGAGCGCTGCAACCTCATAGTTTACCACTATAGCTGAATCATTCTGTTCTTTCTTCTCTAGAAAAATTACTACTCTCTCTTCAATCACTCATTTCCAAAACCACAATCAAACCACTTCCAAAAGTTTCCTCCTATATTCATGACTCTCCCGCTTCCCCACCTCCATCATCATTATCCACCTTCGAACCAACATCAGAGACAGAAATACTCAATTTGCTACAATCTCTTCCTAACAAGCAGTGCGAACTCGACCCTATAACCACCTCCTTACTGAAAGACTGCGCATCAATCCTTGTTCCTGTCATTACCAAACTAATCAACATCTCTCTATCTACTGGCAACTTTCCAATCGCTCCTAAATCCACACCAGTCTGGCTTTACCAAGCGGCATTCAACAGAAACACTCCTCACCTCCCACTACAATAAACTTGTCAGTAAAGACTTCGAGCACGTCATCTAAGTCATGCCCGCTCACCTGTAGTGTTCCTCGAGGTTCTGTTCTTGGATCCCTCTTGTTGATCCTCTATACTACCCCCCTCAGTTCACGCATTAACGCATCCTCGGTTGACCATCATCTATACGCTGACGACACACAGTTATTCATTTATTTCTCTCCAACCAGCTTCTCCAACTCCATTGAAAATCTTCTCCATGTCGTCACCCAAATCTCATCCTGGATTACCTCAAATCTCCTATGCCTGAACCCCTCCAAAACCGAATTCATTCTGATTGGCCTCCGTGAGCAACTGAAGAAAATTCCTGATTCCTCTATTTCTCTCAACCCTGATTCTGCATCCACCCACAAATTCACTGCAAATTCTCCTGTCCGCAACCTAGGCATAATCTTTGACCAAAACCTTAGCTTTGCTGATCACATCACTCATCTTTCTGGCTCTTGCTTCATGCACATCCGTGATCTTTATAGAATCCGCCCTATGCTTGACTCCAAAACAGTATCCACAATCGCCACATCAATAGTTCATGATAAATTGGATTACTGTAATTCCCTTGTCCTAAATATAGACACCACCCAATTAAATCGCCTCCAAGCCATTCAGAATGCTCTCGCCCGTGCTGTCACCAAGACCCCAAAGCATCACCATATCACTCCTATCCTCAAATCACTCCACTGGCTCAAAATACCTGAACAGATCGAATATAAGGTCATTTCACTCTCCTACAACACACTGCAATCCTCACAGCCCACATATCTCCGTCAGTTGTTCACGATTCAGCCACATCGTTCAACCCGTTCCTCTTCCACTCTCACACTACTTTGCCCTCCCATCACATCATCACTCAGATTTGCAAATTGCTCCATAGCCATTGCTGTCCTGCCTCTTTGGAACAAACTCCCTCTAGCATTAAGACAAATATCCGATCTGTCCTACGAGTTACGAATTTACAAACGCCTCACCTCTCGCTATTTCCCCACAGGTTTTTTACTCAGAACTCAAAAGCACTGCTCTTTCGCAAATCCTATCCTGATTCCTTCTCTGCCTCCTATCTCCCTCGCCGTTTCAATTCCAAACACCATCCACCTTAGCCATCTACCTGTCTGCCTACCTGACTCTCTGGATTTGACCCCCTGCCTATCGATTGTTTTGATTAAGCGCCTGTGAATAAGCTGGTTCCCGCGACTTCGCTTTTGTGGGCGCTGTAGAAATGCTGAGATTACGATACGATTACGAACATGCCACGAATTAACGTTACATTCACCTCCAATTCTAAATTTCCGATACATAACTCTATAAATTAACAGTTAATTCAAGTTTCAACAAGAGCAGCATGTCATTAAAATAGTGTGGTATTTAATATCACAAAATTACCACTTAATTTGGTTGCTATAATAAACTCCGATTGGGTGTCATAACACGTGATTACATAATTCGATCCATGGATGATTCGATCGCTATTCTTGCCAAAGTTCTTGTCATTGACCAAAAGATGGCAAATAACTATGAACTCTGCGAAATCTGGCTTATAGCCCACACTTTGTCATACTAACTTTTAGTAATAAAACACGTGTTAGCGTTGTAACATGTACGTTATACTAACTAATAATTATTATTAAAGACTTTAAGCGTCTTAGAGTCTAGACTTCTGGTTCTTTGGAAAATCAAAGGTAACTATTTTGTAGTAATAGGCAGCCCATTTTCCTTGAATAGGAAGCTATATTATACTACGCTGCTATAGTGTTTCGGGCTTTCGTTTTACTGACATAATATAATTTAGATAATAATTATTCATTATTAGTGAGTTGTCATTCATAACCCGCCTAAACCTCCACGGCTAAAACAATATGACTGTGAGACCGAAAAGATACGTAGGTCTATGCTGGGATATTCTGGGTCACGGTGAACAGGCGATGTCAGTAGACTAAAAACTGTAAAAAAAAACAGAAGCCACAGCCAATTATACTGTCAACCAAAAAGCTATGATTTTGACCTGGCACCGGAACAAGCAAGAGACTTGATTTGGTATTTTGGTAGCGAGATTAGCGACGTTGAATTAGCTCTTCTCCGTAACTTTTTGCAGTCGCCGGAAATTTTCGAAGATTTGCATTGCATTTCATTACATTAAATACATGAAGTAGTTGCAAAACTCATTTTACCGCAACAGTTTTCTTCGAAAAATTAGGAACATGCTCTCTATGGTTGGGTATTAACATATCTAAAAACTTTACCTTGTGAAGTTTAAAAGGGCTTATTTGGCGCCATCTGCGGGTCATCTGTTTGGTCAAGGCCAATGAGGTACCGACTGTTTTACTCTATTGCGTTTCCGCTCTAGCGACGTTGTTGTTTTTATTTCAGTTGAACTGGTTACAAATTACTCTATGTAAACGGGCGCAATACATGGATAAGAGAACCAAAAGACGAATCAGAGAAGCGAAGAAAAGAGCAAGATCAGGTAATAATATTCGTCGCAAGAGAGATCTCAAATGCTTGAATCAAGCGTGTTGTGTGTCACGTACACCAATCTAGTCCATTCGTAGCCATTAATTATTTTTAGACGTGGGATTAACCAAAGCTAACAAGACCTTGTGAATGAAAATGACCGTACTTCTTCACAGTGGCGTCGCTACTTTTGAAGCGCAGAGACGCGTGCCTCTCCTGTGTTTTGGCACGAGTAAAATGCTGATTTGCTGATTGGCGGTGGGTAAATGGGGATCAACCCGAAACCCGAATCCCTGAAAGCGCATCAATCCAGCTTCTGTGTGAATTCTATTCATCGATCCAGCTTCCATTTGAGCAGAATCCGTTTCATCAATCCAACTTCGTTTTCGGGGATACGGCGGAAATCAGTTTCGGGGATTCGGGTTTCGACGATTCGCTACGCACCCGGTAAATGTTGATTGGAATAGGCTGATCGGTCAACATTTTACCAAACAGCCAAGGTGAGGATTTTTAATATTAACAATCAAACAAAAATTTACTAAGTTGCTCCAAATGTCACAAAACTTTCCCTGGTGATAACTAGCACAGAAAGTATTCAAAAGTAAAGTTGCGTCGATGGGGTAGAGTGACGACTGTTGATAGAGTTTGTAGATGGTACCATTCAATAACCGCGTGCACAATACTGCTCCATTGATAACTTCCCACTGTTCATTACAACGCACATACAAAGTGCTGTTTTTAACCGTGCACATGTGAGAAAAGAGACCATAACAATAATATAAGTATTTCAATGTATCTTTTTCTTTCAATACAGAATTGCTAGCATTTATACTTAGTTCATCTTTGTCTTGCACATTGTTCTACGTAAACACAGTTTAGCTCTAGACTTGTGAATATAAGTTATGGGCGATGCCACAAAAGTTGTCTAACAATGGACGATTAACCTATTTGACGACGATGACTTTGTAAAGTTTGCAGATAATATTTGTATTTGCCATATGTGTACAACAGATGCGGGCTTTGAACATGGCAGATTGGAAATTGCATCTTAAAGGAATGTCAAAAATGATTAACAAAGAACTTTGCCTAAAATTGCATTTATTGATCAGTTGTATTGTTTAAATTTTAGAGTAAGCATCTGTTTAAAAGCATGCGAACAGATTTCGGTTCAGGTTAATAAAACTGCTTCAAGAAATCATTCATTTACATCAAGGACTTCAAAGTAGGGCATAACCGGGTAGACAATTTCCACTGAGTACCAAATCCGAGTATTTGAATGAGCTATTTGCCGGATCCGGGTACGAACCGAATAGTAACGGCAAATCCTGGCAGCGAGTATCATCCATAGGCAAAGCATAGCTAACCTGACACGTGCACAGCTACGGAGAACTAAACTATCTATAGTCAATACAGAACCAATAGCAATATCCTTCATATATCGTATCATCGCACTCTAGGCTATAACAATATATTTATTATTTAATAACTTTATTTGTGAAAAAAGTGTAAACGTTGTTATAAAATTTGAAATATGAAGTTATCAACGACCTCTTTACTCTCTAATGTTTGCTGGAAAGTTGGTGGAGCCAATTCAAGCGGGAAAATTACTGATCTAGTTGCCACCTGGGTAGTGCAACCAAAAGATATTAAAATATATAAATTAACATCATTATTTAAAAGAAAATTCAATGGAATGTTAAGTTCTTGCGTAATTAATCAATAACTTATAAGTAAGTCTATTAGTCCTAAATTTATATGATCCAAAAATATTATTTTATAAAAAAAATATTTTATCAATAAAAAGCTATTTGAGGGCTAAATATTTGCTTAGGCGAATACTTCCGAATGGTCCAATATTTGGCTGAAGCAAATGTCCGAGGCGATTTTCGGTTATGCCCTACTTCAAAGCATGTGTTTTGAAACATTATGATGAGGGTTTGATAAGTGGGTGGACAGTTAATAAGGCCTTTATAAGTGATGAAATGCTCAGTTGTAATGAACAGCATGCAGTTATCAACGGTGCTGTTTTGTGCCCGTGGTTCTTAATCTCATGGTACTGTGGACACAGTTATTGAAGTAAACCTTCAAAGACACAATGACGACGTCGATGAGTAGTCCCTCACTGGTGGAAGATTATGCACATCCATATATTCGTCAAGTTGCAAGGACACAGAAAAGGCATTCATCATGTTTTGGTCGGTAGATTGAATAGTCACCAGGCTATTGGTTGAGGTCCAATGGCGTTCCAGTTGGGCAGTCACATAACACCCATTGCATATAATTTCCATCTTATTCTGTAATAATTCTGAATTTCTGATACATTCTGTGTAATTTTTGAGTTTTAAAACCTGCAGTGGTGGAGTTGCATGATAATAATGGCATCGTCACAAAAAATAACTATTGTTACATTGTTTTTAAAGATATTAGGGTTTTGGCAAGAGATACTGTGGCCCACGCCTAATCATATCCTATCTGCCTACCTTGACATCTATTCCTAGTGATGCCACTTGTTCAAGTAACAATAAATTATTTTTGAGTCATTGGTTTTCGAAGTAGAAGAATGTGTGGCATTTGAGTAACTTTCCACTGCAGTCCGCACACAGGATCATCCAATCCCAAATGTTGCCCAGACATAGCATACATTTGGTGCATTCTAGTTGAACATTTATTCAAAAAAGTGAAAAACAGAACTCTCAAGCATGTGCTATTGGCACCCATTGATTTTAGTGCCTAGGGTAACGGTGTCTGCGTTGCCTGTGTCTAAGGTAGGCAGTCAGTACACTGTGACATGTGATGATATTATAGATGTGGGTCCATTCAATTCTAGCTTTTGTAATGATATTTGTTTGAATTATTGAGCCATCATTTTCTATTGTATGAAAATGAGTTTAAAATGTGTGAATTTAGCAGATCTGTGCTGTATGAAGACATTTGGAAGATGTATTACTTTTTAATGTTTGATTTAGAACTTCATGAAAGACATGCCTGGAGAATGATGAACCTTGCAAGGGACTTCAGAATTTGTCCTGAAGATATTAAAGCTAGAGACAGACTGGAGCGCATCGACTACAACAAAGTTTCAGAACTAGAGTTCATTGACAAATATGAAAGGAACTACAAGCCAGTTGTTATCACTAATGCTCAGAAAACTTGGTTAGCCAACGAAAAATGGACCATAGAGGTATGGAATTATTTTCTTTCAGCTCTTATCACTTTTGTTGGTAACAGTGTTGCAACTGTAAGTTTTTAAGTGTAATGCAGGAGTTTTTGAAAATGTTTAAAAATCACTAAAAAACAGTGATGTTTCTACAGATTAGAAGGGGCAATGCCCCACCATCTGTGTTTGTGGACCCTCAAAATTTTTGTTCACAATAAGTTTTGACAAGACCAGACATCAACCTATTCCTTTGTCAGGTTCTGTGGCCTTCCATGTTTAGCAAAAGTCCAGAGCAGTGGGAACCCATTATCAATTAAAATAACTGCATGCATTTGTTATGACTCCTCATTGAAGATATTGACTGAGATATAATCTATTCCCTCTGCCAACCGCTGTGTTTTGTTCTTACTTTCTCAGCGCCTTGCTAAAAAGTATCGTAACCAAAGATTCAAGTGTGGAGAAGATGATAATGGCAGATCAGTTCGTTTGAAAATGAAATACTATATAACCTACATGAAACACAATCATGATGACAGCCCACTCTACATATTTGACAATGACTTTGGTGAGGTAAGATTGCAAAAAATATAACTGAATTATTTTATACTTTCAATATAAATGCTTTATTCTTTCGCAATAACAGGTTCTGTTGCTGTATCATTCCACGTCAACTCAGCCAATGGTTGGCACTTCACCCCTTTGGATTTTTCAGAATAATTTGGCACATTATGTACATTCAAAATGAAGAACAAAATTATGAACTCTTTATTTTTTTTCCAGGAAATGAACTAGAGGGTTGACATTTTTTTGTTTAATCAGTTTTTTGCTCTTTCCAAATATGCAAGAATCTTGGTGATGTTACATGTGATTTTTAATGTATAAATTTGTAAATATTGCCCTGAAGCCAATTTTCAGTCAAGTTCCAGACATATCACCAGGCAGGGATGATACTTGCACCGGTTTTATATTGAGGTACATGAGTACTCACATGTGAGACATAGTTATTGCCTGATCATTATGTCAGCATTTTTTACATTTTTCTTGCCACTATGGTGAAAATGGGGTTTATGGCTGACCTAAAAGGGAAAATATGTAGTTAATGGTTTTAATGAAAATTTGCACATTTATTGTGAATATATAGAACTATCATTGGTGAAAAATTTTGAATGGTATTCGGCTTCTAATCTTGTTACCCTCTTTTCTTTAACTTGGCTTGCGTAAAGTTTGTCATGAATGGGAAGTCGGTTCGTCGGAGTTCTTTCAACTCTTTTTTCGGTATGTTCCTCTCAACCTACAGAGCTGAAATTTTGCACACATGTCATGCTTGCATGACAATGCAATGTATCAAATTTTCACGGACATAACTCAAAAATGAGAACATTTGTTAAAGAGCACAAAATTAAATATTTGCCCACTCGAACGAGTCTTCCTTGATGAGCTCCACTCTAGCAAGTTTACATCATAAATGATCTCTTAAGGAAATGGATCGATTGCACCATCTACCAGATTACCAAAATTCAATAAAAGAGAGTCATGCAAAACCTATGTTTTTTCTTTCACTTGTAAATAATGTTTTTAGTTGACCAATGCTACAGTGTCATGAGTTGCTGTTAATGGACCTCCTAATGCATTGTGGAAACTACATTTGCGATAGACACGATACTAGAAAAACAGAACTTGATGTTTTACTGGTTTATTTGACGTGGAATGACCCTGCTTTGAACTTTTATCTTACACACTGATATTATAATAAAACTTGAACTGTAGTTTATGATCGATATAAAGTGTTTAATCTGTTTAAGGTTTATAGTGTTGACATGAAAAATCAGAAGCCAATCCAAACTAGATGTTTGCCTGTCTCTGCCTTACTCTTTCCTGCCTCTCCATCTCCTTGCCTTTCCATCCCCTCTCCTCCCTTCTATTCTGCTCCCCTTCCTCAGTCCCTTCCTCTATCTCCCTTCTGCTCCTATCTCCTTGCTAAAGCCTATCCCCAGCTCTTCCTTTATCCCTTCTCCCGCACAGAGTGCCACCTATTGACGGAATCGTATTGCGTGAATCTATGGCCGTCTAGTAAAGGTGGTTGGCAGATCACTGTTTGTTGATGCCTTGCAAATGACCATGGAGTAAACAGCATCGTGTTACAGATGTGTACAATTTTGTGATCATTGTTACCCTCTAGCCAATTTGTGGTAAACCTAATTTTTTTCATATATTTGCTGTTAAGAATGTGAAGATGAAAAAGCTGCTGCTTGACTACTCCATCCCAAAGTATTTTCGTGACGATCTCTTTCAGTTTGCTACCGAGCGCAAAAGGCCACCATATAGGTGAGCATAGCCACCTTGGATGTACTGGCCTAGCCATAAGTTTTTTTTACCACCTGTGACAATTCTTGTTATTTCATTATCAATCCATGCTACATTGAACTTGTACGTATCACTTACATCAATCAATTAACGAAACTTGATATAGCTCCACTTAAATATATTTATTTAGAGGTACTCCTGGTCCGACTATGGCTGAAAAGATCAGTTTTCAGTAGTGAACAGACAAGGTTTTGGGCAGAAGGCAAAGCTCTTGGGGTTACCATTTCCATGTGGTCATACCCACCATTGCAAAAGTCCGGTTCTGCATCATAGAAGGGGACCATCCAATTCCCCCAAGCAGCTGATCGGAGAGACCGTCGACCGACTTTGGCAGTGACAGGTCGACACATCTCCTGAAGGGAGCAATGTTGAATATGGTGCATTCAGATATCTTCATCAGCAAAAGTCATCACATGCAAATTTGTTGTTGAATTTCTTCTTAAATATTGGTTTTGGTCATCATTTGGAGCAGCAGTTTTCAATAAGAGGTGGTATCAGAGGTGTAACAAGGTTTTGAAAAGTGGGGGACATAATTGAAAATGTTGCACAAAATTCCCCCCGCCCACTTCTTTTGAATTTTGTCCCACCAGAAATATGGGGGGGGGCACAAATTATTTTAACAAAGGTAATCTTAACAGGCCATTGGTTAAACATAAAAAGAACTGATTTGGGGGGCATATAGGGGGCACTGAGCACTAAAACTGGGGGGCTTTGCCCCCTACCCCCAGTTTTGAAACTAGGGGCTGGTGCCCCTCTGCCCCCCGCTTGTTACACCCCTGGGTGGTATGCAAACCACTTGTTGTATGCCAGGTGTTGTTAAGCAGTATGCAACAAAATGCAGAAAGATTTTAATTTTCTCTGACATTACAAGCTCCATTTTTTTTCAAATACTCTGCAGTGCGTTGGTTTTGTCCCAGAGTACTCAGACCCTTGAAAAAAACTTATGATGTTCCTATAATTCATTGCAAGGCGACTTTGTGCTCACCTGTTGTTTTTTTATCAGACATTTGCTGGTGATAGGCCAACATTCAATTTCTACATCGTGCTACAATAAAGTTAAAGTTTTGAAAGCACTGCCTAAGAGTTTGAGTACTAGTTATATATAAGCTATATATATATATATATATATATGCCAACAGTCTTTGAGAACAAGTTCTTTGTCTTTTACTAAGAGGCTCTACCATGGGAACTAAAATCGGTGTATTTAGTTGAAATGCATACAGGATGAGTAGTCATCTTGAATGGGCGCTATATTAAATTCATATAAATTCAAATTAGGGGTTGTAACAGTATGAGATCTGATACTTGCAATATCCCTCATGTGACATTTAACTGATCTTGCATTGGTAGAAAATGACATACTTGAGTCAGTCATCGTACTCAAACTGCAATTGCATTCAGTATAGTCGGCAGATAAGTCACCCAAGTGAGTAAGCGCATGTTGAAGAAGTCGATGACTGAATAGTTATATTTCTGGTATAGGAGAGTGCAGGCTCACTTTGCGTTAATGTCTGCATAGGCTACGCTTGTGTGTAGCATACTAACGTGTTGATATGAAATTATGTAGAAGGGAACCTATTAAGGTTATTACATTACCCAATTGGTATAATATTATTCATCATAGCCTGTGTTTTTTGTGTCTAATTTAATCTTCAGGTGGTTTACAATGGGTACTGCACGATCTGGAACCAGTATTCATATTGATCCACTTGGAACCAGCGCATGGAATGCTCTCGTCAGAGGCCATAAGTGGTAAAACAATTTATATACTGCTCTTTTAATAGCTGCTTTGTGTCAGATCTATTGGTTTAAAAAAAATTCTGTATTTTAAAGATAAGCTTGCAGCTTATGGAATATAATTTTAAAGTAGGTTTAGACGTTTAATAGTATTTCTGTGAACTTTTACCTAATATCTCTTCGCAAAAGCATTTTGTCTATAGATTTGTTCATTATCTTTCTGAAGGCTCATCACCAATGCATTTCTTCCATAGGCTTCCTTGTTCTCTTTCCTCAAGGGGCAGGTTTCGACTAGTTTACTTGCATTAGAAATCGGAGTTCCATATGTACATTTGCAGTGTGAAAGAACGATTATTTTGCCAGTTATTTTGATTATTTTGTGTTTCTTACAGTGGTAAGAGGGCATAACAGTATCCCAATTTTTTAATGACATTTAATTTTTGTTCAGGTGGTGCCTTTTTCCAACATCATGTCCCAAGCAAATTCTACAGCTACAACCTAATGAGGGTTGGAAGAACAGATCCGAAGGCATCATCTGGTTTAAATTTGTCTATCCTCGCACACAAGAATCATCTTGGCCTAAAGAGTATAAACCGGTTTGTGCATTCATTCAAATGCTGTACATGTAATTTCTGTTGGGTGTAGGCGATTCTGCTGTTTGGGAAGCGTTCAAAAAAGGAATTGGTTAGTTAAAATAATCTGCAGCTCCATTATGCGCATTGGGAGTCGATGAAACACTGGAAGACGAGAATAGATCAATGAAAGTTGTACTAGGATTCATTGCCGGGAAGTGTCTGTGTCTCAGGAAAGTTAACGTCGCCTGGACACATCTGCCACAGCAGCAAACTCTAGACTAGAGCAGTTGCAAAAATTGCAATGTGCCATGTTGGTAATCCATTTGCAATTGACGACCCTGAACTGGTCAATTTTGTAACAAAAGCTATCTATGTTCAATGATGGCTTCACAACAGACGTAAGCCGTGTTTATGAAATTGGTTTACGGTCATGTGAAACCTTCAAAACAGGTGTTTGGTAATTCGTAGTAAATAATTACTAATTATTATTAAACTAATTTTTATTGACAATTAGTTTGGAAATACATGATACATATGAAAAAGTAAAAACTGAAAACGTAGATTACATGACTGACTCTACACGTTCGCTGTGGCTCTTTATATCGTATTAATCATCCATGATCTGCGACCCAATTTTCAGCCAAGCAGTCAACATATTTAAGCTGTGAAATATGATTCTTAAAAAATAAGTAATCTACAGTAAAATCAATGTCTTACCTTGTCTTAGCTTTAGCTATTTAACCTTTTTGAGGAAGGGAGGGGTTACAGCTAAGATGTACGTACGCATGGGGGAGCGGGTTCACAAACTGCATTTGCCATCAAAAGGACTCCTGCAAGGGGCGAATATCAAAATGGTGCATGTTTGAAAGGGCGACAATCAGAAGAGCACACAGACAAAAGAGCGACAATAGAAAAGGCAAGTAAGTTGGCAGCGCAAAGAGGTAATATACCGATTCCAATGTCTTCCAAGAGAATGTGGAATATTTGCAAGATCTCTTGGATTATTTCAAAGATACTTGGATTGAAAGAGCAACACGACGTGGGGCTTAACCTACGTGTGTCCTACCAGCTGGAACAGCCTACCCTTTCCTCTTTGGGTGGAGCTGCTCTCTCTCTCCTCTGCTGCATTCCGGAAACGCCTAAAGACTTTCATGTTCTCTGTTTATGTTACGTGTTGAGTCGTGAGTGCCTTTGATTTGAGTGGCGCTATATAATTGCTTCATTATATTAGATGATCATGCAGAGGAAGCATAGAGAGATGGGCTAATAAGGTGGTCCAAACTGCTTCATATGGGCACATCCCCAAAAGGCCATGGGCAATAGGGAAACATAGGGCATAAAGTGATCGACTGGCCTTTATACAGATCCGGCCAGTATGGGAGTGAAAACTAAGCCTATCAGTGTTGGCTACCCATAGTCTAAAAGACGATACCATCCTTTCCACACCTTGTATAGGAGAAAGTTAGGTAATGGGCTTCTCGAATTTGCACCAAATTCGTCCTTATTTGCCATCGTGGTTGTAAAATGCAACTGTGGACTTTAGAACAGATCTCCAACTTTCAGGTCTACTGTCTCTGCAGCTGTTTATAAATTACTAAAGATTTATTGATTTGTAGAACTTTATGAGTGATAAGTGATGAGATTGATAGAGAAGCCAGAGGTGATGTGATTTGTGGATCATTGTCATCTGCAAGGCAATTGTGCATAAGTACTGTGATCTTAAACGCAGTGTGTTTACTTGTGGTAACCAATGCAGTTCCTCTCACATAAAATTGGATACATGCTAGAACATTTCTTTGTCTGACGAATATAATGTATCTGAATGTAATCTTATTTTTTAGATTGAAATTCTTCAGCGGCCAGGTGAAACGATATTTGTTCCTGGTGGCTGGTGGCACGTTGTCCTTAATCTTGACGACACGATTGCTGTTACTCAAAACTTTTGCAGTGTTACTAACTTCCCAGTTGTCTGGCACGAAACTGTGCATGGTCGACCAAGGCTTTCTAATATGTGGTTCAAAAGGTTAAAGGTTAGAATCGTAATTTTCACCACCTAACAGTTGTTGAGCCATTATAACATGACGAAATGCAGTAATATTGGTCTACCTAGGAAAAAATGTACTTAAACACTTATATATAGATTCTGAGGACTGTTCTTGATGGAGACTTGTAATACACTGGTGGTTGCATAACCCTGTTTACAAGTACTACAGGTGCTGGACTACTGGTATCTTACAAGTTAAATTATTGTGCTTTTGGCTTAACCATAGCAAAAGTTGTTATTGGTAACTATGCCAAGCAAAATGGCAGAACATACAAGTTAAATGGTGGATTGACAATTGGCAACAGGAAAAGGACCCTTTCAACCTATGGAAACTTAGGATGCCTCAGCAAAGCTGTTGTTGCATGCACAAATGTAATTGTAAAACTTAACTAGTTAATTAGAGAATTACTGGTATCATAAAATGGATGTACATTCTTCTGAATATTTCTGTAGAATGGATGAACATATGCTTTGTGACATGCAACACCTGTTGTATGCTAAGGAACAAATGTTAATCTAAGCGAAATGTTAACAACGATATGCACAATGTTGTAACGTTGACTTGCATGCATATGTCTGTATGTCACAGTATCTATGAATATATTCATGCCTTTAAACTTTATGTAGCTCCTCTTTCAGCCCTTGCAAAATCCTAAAAATTGATGTGTTTTACCAGGTGCACAAACCAGAGTTGATTGCAGTTGCTGAAGCCATTGACCTGAGCAAACCAACAATGTTTGATTCAGACACTTCCAGTTCCTCTTCCAGTTCCGATACATGTAGCAGCTGTAACTCATCCAGTGACTCTGAGCGCTCAGAAGCCTCCTCCACACGACGAAAACAGTAATATTGTGATATAATGGCATTTTTTGGTTTGTAGATATATGTTGTTGAGTTTTATGATATTCTGGTAACAAATACCATTTTGTCAATTGTTCTCTCAGCAGATCTCATCCTGGGTCTCTTCATTGGTATGGCCTTGCATAGAGGGATCAGCTCCCTGGTACCTGTGGCATCTATGCTGTTCTATCTTGGACATCCAACGCCTAAGCTCTCTTCGCTCTTTTTTACAGGCCGAGCTTCTTGTCCCTCGCTCCCGGACTTCCATGCAGCAGCAACCCTGTCTTCTCGGTTGCCAGCCTTGCAACCTGGAATGGGCTCCCTGTCCCCTTCACATGGTGCCCTGGGGCAACTCCACGTTGTTCTATGCCAACCTTATCCCTTTAACGACCAGCGTTATTGATTATGCCTTATGTTTTACTACGCGCTAGTCATTAAAGGGTTAAGGCTACTGTTTAGCCGGGGTTGGGTCGAGAGCGCTCCTGAGTAAATGTTCCAGAAGGTTGCTATCTAAATCATCAAACTAAATGCAAATAAATTGTTGCAGCATACTGCATGACTAGAAAGCAGAGAGAATATTATCTCATATGGTGCAGAGTCCGAGCATTCTTCCATCTGGATTTAAACAAAGGCTGTGACACCAGAATATGTTTTGAATCTGAAGCACTGTGGAAGTGAGTTAAGTAGCATGAGCTGACATCTATTCCATGCCTCTTGAGGGTGCTCTATTGCTAGCAGCTGAAAGTCATCATAGTCACACAATTGTAAGAGTAACGTGATGTCCTTCTCCTATACCATCGCTTCTATGGAGCAGAAAGAAGATAACTAATGAGGGAAAGATCTGCTTTTAGTTCAACCATGCAATAAATAAACTAGGCTGGGGCACCTAACCAAACTAAGGTTTGTTCAGGTGCCCCAGCTTAATTAAAAAATATTTATTTTTTAGAGTGAAGCGAGAAGCCTCACGATCACCAAATGGCAATCGAGTGAAAAGGATCAGACAATTGATGTCCAGAAGCCATTCAGAATCAGCAAAGCATCGCAATAATCCAGACAATCTATCGCAATGCTTTGTTTCAAGAAAACGCAAGCGCTCAGGCAGTTGCTCACTGTCGTACGGATGTCGTAGCGCCTCAAGCACACCAAAACAATGCCGATGACATGCTGTATCAAGGGGCCAACATAGGCCTGCTAAACTAACACATACAGAAATACAAACCTTGTTTCGGGTCTTATCATACCATAGAGCAGCAGTTATGTGTGTGTGGGTATAGTATACACTGTATATACTGTGTTGTGTGTATAGTTTTGCTTGCATTATGCATACTTTCAGTAACTTTGAATAATTAATACAAGGCTATGTTAGGCTGACAAGTCTGCCAATACAAGCTTGTATACAGGTATATGTATGTATACATGTATGTACAAGCAATTTCAGGGATGAAAAATTGCCATTTAAAGTTTTCAGAGTTGAAGATTTGTACTTTTGACACTCACGGACAACTGTTTTGGCAGTTAGGTGTTGTGTAATGTAAATGTTCTTGTAAAACTCTTGTTGCATTTTATGTACATTTTAATTTTAACAGTAGGATTATCTTTTTTACCTTACATATTATTATTTTCTGGCTAATTTGATTCTTTTTCGCTACTCAGGTAAGAGTTACCATCATGATTGTATTCACCAAAATTCGATAGCGCCACTCAAAAGCCTTTCACAGGGTATCTGGTTATTCTTGAGTGCTGTATCGAAGCAGAGTGCTTGACCAAAGGGTAGTACAGAGGAGACCCAGGCCCGGTAGCCAGAGTGGCAGTTAACGCAGGTGTCATTCAAAGATACCTATTTAACATGCAATCAATAAAAGAAATCTATTAGGCCAAACAACAGACAATTACAATAAGAATAATAAAGTGTCTGGATAGAGAGGGAAAGAGTATTCCAATATTTTTGGTTGAGACCGGTTTTAGGCCCTGGAGAGCAGGAAGACGCCGCCGACGGGTTTACCAACCATTCTACTGGGTGTCCTAGGTGTTCTCCGAGCAAGCGGCGAAGGTTTCAAGTTAATAGGTGTAAAAGTAGACACATGCAGAATCTAGATATACATTTATCTTCAACTTTTCCTCCTCTTCCTATTCCTTATAGTCATCCTTTGGCCTACTCACCTTCCTCCCTTCTTAATCTGATTCCTGGCATAATCTCTTCCCACCATTTGATTATGTTTCATTCAATCTAATCCATCCTCCTCAAGTCTAATTCCTCTTCTCTTTCTCCGTCTTCTCTTATTTCTATTCACTCCCTTTTGTTCTCACACCTTTTCCCAACTTTCTCCCCTCCCTTCTACTTCTCACCCTATCCTAACCGCTTCCTCCTCCAACCCCATCCTCCTTTTCACACTCCTCATCTTCTTCTCCACTTCATCATGCTCTCATCGTCTCACTTCTCCTTTCCCCTACTCCATAACCCTTCCCTATGCCTTCCTCCTCCTCTTCCTACTTAGCAATCTTGCGTTCCATTTCCGAACTCTTCATCATCCTAACCCCTCTTCTTCCTCTGATAGCCCGAATCCTCTGCATTCCAACCAACTCGCTTTTAACGGCGAAGGTTTCGAGTGAATAGTTGTAAAAGTGTGGAAATGCAGAAATGGAATTGTGTAAAGACACTTATGCGTACAAAGTACATACCCACCTGACTGCAAACGATCGCCAACTCTATACCTGCTACCTGTATCTCCCAAACCGTCCATTCGTAATAGAAATACATTGTGGGTGTGGCAGACATGTGCCCATAAGGTAACATGTACAGCATTCTTATGTCGGGTACCAATGTGTGGCACCCCTTGCGACTGAAAAGGAAACTTTCATTGGGGGGAGGGCCCTGAAAGAAGTTTTTGGACCTGAAAAACGGCGTGCGCGATGTTCACGAACCCCTCGACTGCGTGTGTTAGATGTTCTCCGAGCCAACGGTGAAGGTTTCGAGTGAATATCTATAAAACTGTGCAAATGCATCGCCGGACAAACAGACAGACTGAATTTTGTGTGTGCGTGCGTGTGTGTGTGTGTGTGTCCTCTTTCCAATTCAGGTGCTGATCGATGTATATATATATACTCCTAGGAATTTGGTAGCGACTAGTTCAGACTACTTGAGTGATGGGGTCCCTTCAACAAGTAAGATGGGATTTTCTGGGGGATATTTTTTCTATGATATCTAAACAGGATGTAGGCCTAATTTGTTTTATCTAGATTGAGGGTTAGTTTGTTTGACCGAAACCCCTCAGCTACTTTGAGGAGTTCCGAACTAACATTTTGAAATAGGGTATAAATTGATTTATGGGAATGAAACATATTGGAATCATCGGCGAATAATACTAAATACTTAGAAGGTGATACATTGGGCAAATCATTGACATAGTTCAAACAGGAGCGGGCCAAGATTACTTGAAACCTTGAGGTACAGACCTCGTTCTAAATCCTCCATCCTCTCTTGATGTCTTCCTGCAATACCACTCTCTCGATGCTCCTTGACAAACATGCCTCCACTATCACTAAATCCGAAGCTCACCCCAACAATTCTTATCTCACTGCTTTCATATTTTTCCGTCGACGCCTCGAGCGCACCTACAAACGAACCCGGGATCCTCAAATGCTTTCTGCTCTAAAATCGGCCACAAATTAATACCACCACCTTCTGACTAAGGCTAAAACGAGATTCTATTCGTCGTTAGTCCAATCCCAATCATCTAATCCTCGCCTTCTTTGGGAAACTGTAAATCAACTCCTCCATCGGAACTCCTCCAGCCCACTTCCAAACTCACTTCCATCTTCTTCTATAGCTGAATTGTTTTGTTCTTTCTTCTCTGGACAAATTACTACACTTCGTCTCTCTCCCCCTATCTCTTTCTCTCTCTCTTTCTCTCTCTCTCTGTCTCTCTCTCTCAGTGTATCTCTCTCTGTCTCTGTCTCTCTCTCTGTGTCTCTCTCTGTCTCTCTCTGTCTGTCTGGCTCTGTCTTTGTCTGTCTGTCTGTCTGTCTGTCTGTCTGTCTCTCTCTCTCTCTCTCTTCAATAACTCATTTCCAAAACCACAATCGATCCACCTCCAGATGTCCCCTTCTCTACTCACGACTCTTTTCCTTCATCACCTAGTATAGTATTAGTATCATCATTATCCGACTTCTAACCAACATCTGAGACAGAAACATTCAACATGCTACAAGCTATCCATAAGACAAGTGCGAACTCAACCCTGTACCCACCTCCTTATTGAAAAACTGCGCATCTATCCACTATCCTTGTTCCCGTCATTACCAAAATAATCAACCGCTCTCTATCTGTCTGGCAACTTTCTCCTACTCTTCAAACATTCCTTAGTCACTTCACTCCTCAAGAAACCATCGCTCGACAAAGAAATCTCTTCGAACTATCGACCTGTCTCCAACCTGTCATTCATTTCTAATTTACTTGAACGCATTGTTTTGTCCCGGATAAATAAATGACTACCTGACTTCCAACTCGCTCCTAAATCCACACCAGTCTGGCTTTACCAAGCGGTATTCCACAGAAACCCTCCTCACTTCCCTCTATAATAAACTTGTTTCTGCCATTTCTCATCAACAAATCTCCTGCCTCTGCCTCCTTGATATCTCTGCAGCCTTTGATACCATCGATCACAATATATTGCTCCAGAGACTGTCCACCTGGTTCGGCTTCCCTGATACTGCTCTTCTCTGAATCCCGTCCTAATTCCCGCTCTTTTTCAGTAAAAACCTCGAGCATTTCATCTCAACCATGTTCGTTCACCTGTGGTGTTCCTCAAGGTTCTGTTCTTGGGCCCCTCTTGTTCACCCTCAATTCTACCCCTTCCCCTCTCAGTTCGCTCATTAACGCATCCTCGGTTGACCATCTTCTATACGCTGACGACACACAGTTATCCATTTCTTTCTCTCCAATCAGCTTCTCCAGCTCCATTGATCATCTTCTCCATGTTGTCACCCAAATCTCATCTTGGATGACCTCAAATGAGTCAAATCTCCTCTGTCTGAATCCCTCCAAAGTCGAATTCATTCAGATTGGCCTCCTTGAGCAACTGAAGAAAATGCCTGATTCCTCTCTTGCCTCAACCTTGATTCTGCATCTACCCACACATTCCCTCCAAATTCACATGTCCGCAAGCTATAGCTATAGACGACACCGTATGTAAATGTAATGTAAATCCTCGAAAATTTCTCAGCGCCCACAAAAGCCACGTCAGAGAAACAAGCTTATTCACTAGCGCTATACCAAATCAAGTCCGCGATAGCCAATCCTGTCGTTTCTTTCCGGCCGAGATCCGGGGAGTCAAGCTGAGAAGACAGCATGGTGCTACGGCGGTAGTCGGTGATGATCGAGGGCGGTCATGTGGTGACGTAGGAGTAGAATCTGGATAGGACACCTTGAACAGTTCGGTTGTTAGTCTTGAATGGAAATTAAGTAGCAGACGATAGTGAAAGCGGAGGAGAGGTTATATTTGCAGGTGGAATGTGGGGGATGAGAAAACTTAGCAAACTGGCGGAGTTATTTTAGAGAGTCCGCTCCTAAGGACTGATGGCCTGCAGGTGCAGCATGGACTACAAGGAAGAACGGTTGGAGACTTTCAGAGACGACGAGACTGGAAGTCGAGATATAGAAAGATATGAGGCTGAGCGAGTTGATCATAATGCCTATAGGCCTACGTTAAACACCCAACGATCAACATATACGCCTAAGAACTATTTAAAAAAAACTATAAACCAAAAAACTTATTTGAAAGAAACAAGATTTTTTCCAGCCCTTAGAGGGGCAAAGTGAAAAGTAATGTGATCACATCTCACTTCTTGACACGCTTTAGATAAAACAATAGACCTAGGCTACATAGAAGCTCTTTGACATTTTGTCCACTGAACTAAGCATGTAAGAAGCTTGGACTAACGTGTTTATAACATCGTATAAGAATTGTGTTTTTAAGTCAGTATCGAATTAAGTCATTCACTCTTTTCGGTTAATCC